>OZ024838.1:31552404-31894404 GCA_964016985.1 Anodontia alba
TATCAATGGATTTTCATCAAACATGTATGCACATTGCTATTTTGGAGGTCTGCTTTTGGATTGCTGATGGGCAAATTTCGTCAGTTTTTGACATAGTTATCGGCCCGTTGCACGATACTGGTGGTTATATCTGTTCACGGTTTTAGTTACTAAGTAATATCAGTGACGAACAGTGTATCCAGTGGCTGAAGTTAAGTTTTACATAATCTTTATTTAGGCAGCTTCTTGTAGTGTCTCTAGAGGCTGTTATAGCACTAAAGGCAACAATGCACCAATGACTACACTTGTTGTCTTTGGTGCAAAAAAAAAAAAATAAACTGCACGAAATGCAAAAAAAACAAGCTTTACTAATGGCAACATTTTTTTCACTAAATTTCTGCTTGTACATTACTATGCATAAAAAGCAGCAACGACATCGCGACAAAGGGAGATTTATTCACTCAGCACTGTTGTAGCCTTTTTATTATCTCCACGTTTTTTTTTTTTTTTTTTTTTTTTTTTTCTTTAAACTATGGGGATATTGTGAGCGCCACCGTCCATCCGTCCGTCCGTCATGCTCTCCTCCTAAACCAGTCGGCGAAATTCAAACAAACTTGCTACATCACTTCCCTTCATGGAGAGGTGGTGCGAGAGCAACATTATTTTTCCTTGCGTCCGTCCGTCGTCCGTCCATCTGTCGGTCACGTTATCTCCTAAACCACAGGTTGGAAGTCATCCAAACCTGCTATATCACTTCCCTTCATGGTAAGGTAGTGCGAGAGCAACATTATTTTTCATTTGCGTCTGTCCGTCCGTCCGTCCGTCCGTCCATCCTCATAAACCACTGGGCTGAATTCAACCAAACTTGCTACATCAATTCCTATCATGGTAAGGGTGTGCGAGAGCAACATTATTTTTCATTTGCGTCTGTCCGTCCGTCCGTCGTCCGTCCATCCTCATAAACCACTGGGCTGAATTCAACCAAACTTGCTACATCAATTCCTATCATGGTAAGGTAGTGCGAAAGCAACATTATTTTTCATTGCGTCCGTCGTTGCATTCGTCGTCCGTCCATCCTCATAAACCACTGGGCTGAATTCAACCAAACTTGCTACATCAATTCCTATCATGGTAAGGGTGTGCGAAAGCAACATTATTTTGCCGGGCGTCCAGCCATCTCTCGTCCGTCAATCTGCCCGTTATGCTATATTTTTCCATTTCTTCTTAAACCACTGGGTGGAATTCAACCAAACTTGCTACATAACTTTTCCTCATTGGGGTGCGAGAGCAACACTATTTTTTCTGTACGTCTGTCCAGGCGTCCGGCGTCCGTTCATTTGTCCGTCATGCTATCTCCTCCTAAACTACAGGGCGGATCTTAACCAAACTTGCTACATGACCTCCCCTCACTGTAATGGTGTACGAGAGCAAAATTGTTTTATTGTCCGTTTGGCGGTCGACGTCCATCCATTTGTCCGTCACAGCTATCTTGTCTCAAATCACTGGGCGGAATTTAACCAAACCTACTACAGGACTTCCTTTCGTGGTAAGGTTGTGCGAGAGCGAGTCCGTCTGTCCGCCCGTCTATACAGCCATCCGTCCATCCGTCAGTCAGTCATGCTATTAGCTACAAAAGCAACGAGTGTGAGGCTTTGCAATGGCTGGCCATCGACTGTTTTATATTTTAATATGTTTCGTATCTTCAATGGTTTTACAGTCACAGAGTGGACAATAATTTTCAAAGCTGCATAAAGCCATTAAAATGAAAAGGGGAATATATTTACATTAACTTACTTCCTTGACATTTTGTCCTGGAATTTGAACAGGTCCATTTACTACCTCTTGATGTGTCTAAAAGCTGCTGGGTGAGTGACAAAAAATGTAGATCCTGATATGAATATGCTTTAGACGATGCCTAATCTAGATCTTCTTTATTTACTCAGGTCTATCTGTCCGAACATTTAGTGCTATGCCTATGTCGCATTAAAACCGATGGTCGGCCGACTAGACATTTAAATTTGATGTTGATCGGCCGATAAAAAACAAGCATTTCACTGGCTGACTGGCGCTGTCACATTATAATAATTATATAGGTCACCGATAACCTTCTGCGACGTCAAAATTTTCGTATAGGCCGACCGTCGCTCGATCATCGGCCGATCAGCGACAGGTTTTCTCTATCGGGCAACAAATCATGAGTCAAGCGATGCTCGGGAGATATGTCCGCGATTGTCACCCAACTGTTGATGCTTTATTTCGCATTAGGGTAAGAAGCAGTATGTAGTACCACTCAAGCACTTTCCGGAGCCTAGTAAAATGGGACTTGTTGAAGAGAAGTATATGTAAGGAGTAAGGGGTTAGAATATTTAGGGTAAATACGGTGATGAAATTTATCCAAAATTTCCCATAAAAATGAAATTTTGAGTTAAAGGTGGTTTCGACTGAATCCGACCCTGTGCATGTCAAAATAATGATTGGATTTTGTTCTAACCAGTATAATGGATGCGGTTTTTACCCAGTGATCGGCAGGTCTGGTGCTGGGCTCTCTAGGACGGGTTTCTATTACACTTGCCATGTTCTTGAGCTGCAATGTTGATATGAATTTCAGAAACGATGAAAGTTTCAGGCTTGTTTCTGAATACAAATTGTATATTTTTCCATTATTATACCCCGCCACACGATAGTGGCGGGATATAATGGTTTCACGTTGGACGTCCGTGTGTCTGTCCGTCCGTCCGTCCGGTTTACGTTTCCGGATGATAACTTGAGTAAACATCAATGGATTTTCACGAAACTTGGTACGTGCATTGATATTGTGGAGATCTGGTTTGGGATTGCTAATGGGCATAATTGAGTCATTTTTTTTACGGAGTTATCTGCTCGCAACAAGACAATGGCGGGGTAGTATAGTTTAACGTTTTTATTTGTGGATATTGTGCGTTGTGATTTTTAGCTCACCTGAGCAAAAGCTCAGGGTGAGCTATTGTCATCACCCTATGTCCGTCGTCCGTCGTCGTCCGTCGTCCGTCGTTCGTCGTCAACAATTAGTTTGTTAACACTCTAGAGGTCACAGTTTTGACCCAATCTTGATGAAACTTGCTCAGAATGTTTGCCTATGAAATCTAGGTCAAGTTCGATACTGGGTTACTTGGGGTCAAAAACTAGATCACCAGGTCAAATCAAAGGAAAAACTTGTTAACACTCTACAGGTCATAGTTTGACCCAATCTTGATGAAACTTGCTCAAAATGTTTGCCTCTATTAAATCTAGGTCAAGTTTGAAACTGGATCACCTGGGGTCAAAAACTAGGTCACCGGGCCAGATCAGCAGAAAACCTTGTTAACACTCTAGCGGTCACATTTTTGAAGCAATCATCATGAATCTTGCTCAATATATTTGTCTTGATGATTTCTGGGTCAAATTCGAAACTGGGTCACCTGGGGTCAAAAACTAGGTCACCTGGCCAGATCAGCAGAAAACCTTGTTAACACTCTAGCAGTCACGTTTTTGAAGCAATCATCATGAATCTTGCTCAATATATTTGTCTTGATGATTTCTAGGTCAAGTTCGAAACTGGGTCACTTGGGGTCAAAAACTAGGTCACCGGGCCAGATCAGCAGAAAATCGTGTTAACACTCTAGCGGTCACATTTTTGAAGCAATTATCATGAATCTTGCTCATTATGTTTGTCTTGATGAATTCTAGGTCAAGTTTGAAACTGGGTCACCTGGGGTCAAAAACTAGGTCACCTGGCCAGATCAGCAGAAAACCTTGTTAACACTCTAGCGGTCACATTTTTGAAGCAATCATCATGAATCTTGCTCAATATGTTTGTCTTGTTGATTTCTAGGTCAAGTTCGAAACTGGGTCACTTGGGGTCAAAAACTAGGTCACCTGGCCAGATCAGCAGAAAACTTTGTTAACACTCTAGCGGTCACATTTTTGAAGCAATCATCATGAATCTTGCTCAAAATGTTTGTCTTGATGATTTATAGTTTGAGTTCGAAACTGGGTCACTTGGAGTCAAAAACTAGGTCACTGGGCTAAATCAGCAGAAAACCTTGTTAACACTCTAGCGGTCACATTTTTGAAGCAATAATCATGAATCTTGCTCAAAATGTTTGTCTTGATGATTTCTATGTCAGGTTCAAACTGGGTCACGTGGTGTCAAAAACTAGGTCACCAGGCCAAACCGGCAGAAAACCTTGTTTACACTCTAGCGGTCACATTTTTGAAGCAATTATCATGAATCTTGCTCAAAATGTTTGTCTTGGTGAGTTCTAGGATATGTTTGAAACTGGGTCACTTGGGGTAAAAAACTAGGTCACCGGGCCAAATCAGCAGAAAACCTTGTTAACACTCTAGCGGTCACATTTTTGAAACAATCATCATGAATCTGGCTCAAAATGTTTGTCTTGATGATTTCTAGGTCAAGTTCGAAACTGGAACACCTGGGGTCAAAAACTAGGTCACCTGGCCAAATCAGCGTAAAATCTTATCACTCTAGCGGTCACATTTTTCAAGCAATTATCATGAATCTTGCACAAAATGTTTGTCTTGATGAGTTCTAGGTCAAGTTCGAAACTGGGTCACTTGGTATCAAAAACTAGGTCACCAGGCGAAATCAGCAGAAAACTTTGTTATAATCATTTTGAACTTTGATCAGAATGTTTGCCTTGATCAGTTCTAGATCAGGCTCCCAAAGTGCTATGTTGCTCAGGTGAGCGTTACAGGGCCATCATGGCCCTCTTGTTAAAATAAAGTTGAGCCTAGACATATGGAAAGGTGTTTTCGGCATAAGCGGACAACAAAGGTCCCGAACAGTCTGCTCTTTTGCACAGACTGATCGAGGCCTTCGGTGTCCACTTTTTGTTTAATCAACTTCTTAGCGGTTCCGCAATTCTCCGTAAATCCGATTGGAATTAAGTCACGTGTACTTCGATCACATGCTCAATCATCTGTGGGCGGAAAACAATGGAACTCGCTAGTTCATTTTGCGCCTTCTCAGCTCGGACTGACCGTTGCTTACTCTTCCTAAAAGAATGTCGCAACAAAGGAATGAAGCAATGAAGCATAGCTGAAAAAAATCCCGCCTGTCGTGGGATTCGAACCCAGTCTGTCCGGATAAAAATCTAATGCCCTTTCCACTGAGCCAAAGAGACCACTCCCTGACGCAGTTGTCGGAGATTGAATGTAAACCTACAAGGTATGCGAAATCTGCCAAGGCAGATAAGAGAAGGTAGGAATTGCTAGGACACAACAGCACCCCCCACCCCCTTCTCAAGGAAGTCATCATTTATGTTAACGCGAAGCAATTTTCAGTGCGAAATAAAGTCATATCCCGGACAAGCCCCCATCTTACGACATGAAATTCGTAGCAAAGGAATGAAGCATAGCTGAAAAAAAAAAATTCCCCGCCTGTTCTGGGATTCGAATCCGGTCTGTCCGGATGAAAACCCAATACTGAGCCAAACCACTGAACCAAATTTTTAGAGTCGACTTCCTGACGCAGTTGTCAGAGATTGAGTTTATACCTACAAGCTAAGCGAAATCTGACGAGGCAGATAATCGAAGGTAGGAGTGCTAGGCCGTAACATTACTCACGTGTTGCTCCTCCATGGTATCAACGCTCTCTTCATACGATTTGTTACCTTTAACAATGCAAATGGATGACACACTTACACTACAACCTCTTTATAACACGGTTCGTTATAACACGATTTGGGATATAACTCGGTTCAAAGATGGATCCCAAAAATGTATAGATTATATTGAAAAATGACCATAAATGGTCATTTTTCAATATAATTTATACATTTTTGTTTGGATATAACACGGTTGATTAACTAACACGGTTTATGCTATGGACCCCAACAAAAGTGTTATAAAGAGGTTGTGGTGTATTAACTAACACTCGTTAATGTAATAATAAAAACAGTGTTCAATCGCTGCACTTGCATTTTTGTTGTATTCATTTAAATGTCTCAACAAAAGGCCCGACGTCCCATTATTCGTGCGTTGTATGCATGGACTTTATTCCGCAAAAGCAAGAAAATTTACACAAAATGCGTATTGCAGGGCGGCAATGCTATGTCACTTAACATTACGTAAACAAACAACGGCCCGTTTTGAGTATTTTGTAAGCACAAATCATTGTTTTAACAGCACTTAAATCTGCCCATTCCACCGAGGTTTCAAGCAGTTATAACTGCTATGCATGCATGCTTATTATATGGAATAACAACAAATCCCAGCGGCACAAGACGTTTGTGTAACGTTGCATCAACATTGATGCATCATGGCCTTGAATCGATGTTGAGACGACGTTATCTCAACGTTGCGTGTCTACTGGGATATGTTTTGCCTTTCATCTTACCAGTATGAGACAGTGGTTCGAAACAAGATGCACAAGGGCCACGATCTGATAACTTGAATTAATAAGCCATTGCATGGCTACAAGGCCAAATTACAACTTTCCATAATTGTCATGGACATGTAACAACTTTCCGTTATTACCATGACTAGTAACAATTTTCCGTCCTCGCTATGATCATGTGGTGATTTTCTATTATTGGCATGGTCATGTAACTCAGTTATTGCCATGGCCATTTAACAAGTTTCCATTATTGTCATAGCCGTGTAATTACTTTCCGTTATTACCATGGCCATATAACAAAAGTTAAAAAAAAAGGCGAGGTCTGGTGACAACCGGCTGTCAGCAGACTTTTAGGTCTAGTGACAACCGGTTGTCACTAGACCAAAAGTCTGGTGACAACCGGCTGTCGCTAGACCTAAAAGTCTGCTGACAACCAGCTATATTTTCTAATAAAATTATGGAAAATTTGTCCTTATCATGGAATAATAATGAATAAAAATATAATAAGTTTCCATTGACAGTGTTTTCAAAGAAAAATACCGAATAACTTTTAAATGCTTATACAATGTAGCTTGCATTTTAACAGTCAATTATTTTCTGTCAGCTTATTTAATACTAGCATACTTTTTATGGAACAGGTAAATGAATTTATATATAAGACAAGAAATAGAAACATGCACATGCACACAGGGCCCCTAGTGGAACCTTTAAAACCATTAAAAACCTTTAATTTTATTGAAATCCTTTATAACCTTTATAAAGTTGGCTGGAAAACATGTATTTTGATGAGAAAAACTTTATATTTGGCAATTGTAAATGCAAGAGAAGGACAGAGTAAATATGTAGCATTTCATAACAGCAAATTATAGTTCTGTGACTTAGAGTAATATGTTCCTAAACAGAAATGCAAATTAATATTGTCATTTCCTCTTAAAGATAAAAATATCCGATTTTTCTGCAATTTTCTCCCTATTTTGCTTGAAAGGTGACGGCGCAAGGATTCTTTTGCTTGGCATCTGGCAAGAAATTTAACCATTAAATGCTCTTTATTTTGTACAAAATTCATCCTGAAAAACTTATTTGGCCAAAAATAGCCTTTATAAAAAGCCTTTATTTTTAAGAGACTCTCCTAGGGGGCCTGTATACAAAAAGTCATGTAACAGGAAACAAACTACTTCTAAATAACATGTTTTTTGTAGTCATGCAGATTTGAAGGTTTGGTTGAAGTGAATTTTCAGTTAAATAACCAATTCATAAAAGCTCATAAATAATGAACCCATCTTTAAATCTATACTGGTTTCTTTTCTTAAAATTAGAGCTGTCAGAGGATCTCGCTATATTCCCACTGCAGCACTATCAGAGGAGAAAACCTTATAGTGTTGAAATATTTTTAATTCATGCTTACCAGATAACATCACTGTAGGATATGGTTACATGGCAACATAAATCTATGAAATGATTTAAATCCATGAGTTATGGGCCCTTGGCCCAGATTCCGGTATACACAATACATCAACCCACCGTTCATGTGTGTACTAGGTTTCAACTTTTGTTACCTTACAGTTCTTGAGAAAACTGGGACAAAAAATTTTCATTAATGGCAAATTGTAAATTTGTTTGTGTTGAGATTTTACGGCCCAGTCAACCCAGTGGGGTCATGTCTAGCGCGGCCAGTTTACCTAGCCACACGTTTACTGGGCAGGCTTAGTCCTCTAAGCGGTTAACCAGTATTGTGCACATTCTTTCGCCAGAAACTGACAACTGCCCTTCTTGAATCAGCGGAAGGGAGAGAATGACCGTAGAAAATATTTCATGATCAATCTCCACAAAAGAATGCTGCCGACCTCGGTGGGGGTTGAACCCGCGACCTCCTGGTCTCCAGTCGGACGGGGCATCCAAATGAGCCACCGAGGCTGGCAAATTGTAAAACCTATCAAGGGATGTAACTTTAACATATTCAGGCTTTCAAGCGGGCCCTACTTTTCCTACTATTCCTACTTTTCCCCACTTTTTTTGTGTTCCTCCTTTTCCCTACTTTTTTCTGAAAATGCCCTACTATCCCTACTTTTTAGTCCAAAAATGTTTGAAGTGACCAAAAATTGTAATATTTTTTTCCTCGCTTGCTCGAAGTTTGTAAAAATTGGATCAACTTAATCTGAGCAGTCACGATGCAAATGTTTATGAAATATTTTTACTTCAGTTGTAACTCCTTTTTTGGAACATTTATTTTGGTATTTCCTTACAATGGTGATGTAGTGTTATTGTTCAGAGAAAACTGTTTTCTTATTTTATCTTTTTCTAAGTCTGAAAACACTCAGAACATCCCTACTATCCCTACTTTTCATGATTTAAATTCCTATTTTTGCCCTACTTTTTCAAAATTTTGAGCCCTACTTTATCCCTGTTTTTTCACTGGAGGGCACTTGAAAGCCTGCATATTTCAAGACCATTTTTATAACAAATTACAAAGATCTAAAATGTTACTGAAATACACTGATCACTTGTATGACATACAGGGGCTTCTACAAAGCTTAAGGCATTGTTACAAAAGAAGGAAGCGCTGGAGATAATTTTGAACCTGTTTTCCAAGAGTATTAAAACTTCCAAGCTGTGGCTTATGCATTAAAATAGTATTATGTCAGATACATATCATATTGAGAGGCAAGTATAGCGATACACATCATATCATGAGGTGACTATATTGTTACAGCCCTAAATGCTAGTCAAGAGTTTACATCTATGTACTAAATGAAGATATCCTCTCTAGATACAATCGTTACTTAAAGGAAAATGTAAATAAACTATTAAGCATGATTGGCTGAGTAATTTGGTGAAAAAATTATGAAAATTGGTTGGTAGGTAAGAAAGTTGTTGGATTTTAACATTCTATAAAATGCTGTCATGGAAGCTGCCATTTTTGTGAGTGAGTGATGTCATAAGCACCCAATTAAATATGCAAAAATAGTAACATTTTGTTGCTGTCTAACCGTTAATGTATTCATTTGCATAAAAACTAATAACTATTTCACATAAGCAGAATATTTCTGTCCATAGACGACTTTTATTTGTGTTTTAAAAAGCTAAACATCTGATTAAATATTCAAAATATTTAATATTCAAAATGGCGGCACCCATGCTCAGTGTTATATGAAATATAAAATATATCTTTCTTATTTCCTAACCGATTTTGATTAAATTTGCTCCAAAATTCTTGTTTTTTTTTTTTCTAGAGTTTAATACTCTCAGACATACATGTACCTTTACATTGCAATTAGTGGGTGTTTCCCTTTAATTATTGTCTTGGAAAGGAAATGAGTTCAAAGTAAAACTGAATAAAATAGCGGTGCAGATGCTATTGAAACAATGCAGTCTTCTCAAAACTGACTAGAGTACAGTTTATATGCAAAAGCTCCATAGCTCTGATCGCTGAAACCAAATATGGTAAAACATTACATTTAGCATTAAAAGTCTTCCATAACAGTCAAAGAAAAGTAAACATACATGTACAGTCCTTACTTCAATGCTGGGGTGATCTCTTATAACTTGGACCACAGCTGATCTACTCCCAAACCTGGATAGGAGAGAGTGATGATGCAGGGGTCTTAAATGTATTCATGTAAATATTTAACCTGGTTATGTCCACCATTTTTGCCTCCCACCCCAAAAATAATAATATTTAAAGATCTTGACTCTATGAGATACTATTTGACTGATAAGTATCATGAGTTAAATATTGCTTGGATGTTTCACTTAAATGATTAATATACCAATAACTGTCTTAAAAATCTTATATAAAAGAAAAAAAAAATAGCAAAATAAATGCCTGAAAATGTAGAATTAACTGTGAAACCAATTATTATTACTCAGGATTATTGGAAAAATACAGCTGGTTGTCAGCAGACTTTTTGGTCTAGTGACAACCGGTTGTCACAAGACCTAAAAGTCTGCTGACAGCCGGTTGTCACCAGACACTTCCTAAAAAAATGCCTTTGGAAGTTTCTGTTATTGTTATGGCCGTGTAATTACTTTCCGTTATTGCCATGGCCATATAACAAGTTCTTGTTTTTGTCATAGCCGTGTAAGTACTTTCCGTTCTTGTCATGGCCATGTAACAACTTTCCGTTATTGCCATGGCCATTTATCAACTTTCCGTTATTGCCATGGCAATATAACAAGTTTTCGTTATTGTCATAGCCCGTGTAATTACTTTCCGTGTTTGCCGTGACAATATAACAAGTTACCGTTATTGCTATGGCCATGTATCAACTTTCCGTTATTGCCATGGCAATATAACAAGTTTTCGTTATTGCCATGGCCATGTAAGAACTTTCCGTTATTGCCATGGCAATATAACAAGTTTTCGTTATTGCCATGGCCATGTAAGAACTTTCCGATATTGCCATGGCAATATAACAAGTTTCCGTTATTGCCATGGCCATGTAAGAACTTTCCGATATTGACATGGCAATATAACAACTTTCCGTTATTGCCATGGCCATGTAAGAACTTTCCGATATTGACATGGCCATGTAACAACTTCCCGTTTCATCAAATGCTCCTCTTCAATATTTAGGATTTACGCCAGTTTGGCAATTTTTTTATTCTGTCGCATGTCAACTGAAAAAGTATGCTAACGTATTTACCCTAATTATTGGTCACCTTAATACATTATCATACTTGTCGAAATATTTAAACACGACCATTTTACTACATTTATACGTTGTAACGAGGGTTCACAGTACGTTATAATGAGGGATCACTGTATGTTGTAACGAGAGTTCACTCTATGTTGTAACGAGGGTTCATTGTATGTTGTAACGAGGTTTCAATGTACGTTGTAACGAGGGTTCACTATATTGTAACAAGGGTTCACTGTACGTTGTAACGAGGATTCACTGTTTTAACAAGGGTTCACTGTACGTCCTAATGAGGGTTTATTATACGTTGTAACGAGGGTTCCTTGTACGCTATAACGAGGGTTCACTACATTGTAACGAGTGTTCACTGTATCCGCTGTGTATGTTGAATGAGTGGCAATCACTAGACCAGATCAGACACAAGATTGCATTTTAACATTTGTCACTCACTGGGCATATTCAGCAGACAAGAAAATTGGTAATATTGATTCTTATTTTCTTCTAAAAATAGGCTTCGACATGTCGTGAACTGTCTCCTAAGGAAGCAATTTGCAGAAAATACAAAAATATAAGTGAATATACCCAGAAAATGTCAGAATCACGAAGCACCACTTCCCAAAGCACCTAAAGAAGGAAAGATGTGGAACAAATACCGGTAACGACGAAACAAACATCACATAAGAAACCATCGACGCACTAACGAAGAACCACTGAAATCATTACAAAAACACACTTATTCAAATATATATATACAATTTCACCTCCATAAAACTGAAAATTTTCAGATAAAAAAAAAAAACCCCTTGATATTTTTATATTTCTGCTCAAAACCTAGATTGTGGGTATTCGTTGGAACCGCCTCGGCGAGGCGGTTCTAACGAGTACCCACAATCTCTGTATTTGAGCAGAAATAAGAAAAAAAATGTATATACCTGTAAAGCCCAGTTTTACTATATAAAAATGGGGTTTAATTCGTGATGTGAGAGGAACCGCCTTGGAACGGTCATTATGAAAACGGAAAACTACCTGCAGTGGGTGATGGAGTTGTGGTGGAGTGGTGGTGTGGAGAGGCTAAAAACTGTTTTACTCGCGCGAAACCTCACCTTTAATTATGATTCAGCTTCAAATTACAAATGTATGTTTGGTCCGCCTGTTTGGTCGGCAAGCCTCTCCCTTGTTGAAATTCCTATCCTAAGGTGCCTTGTTGAAATTCCTACTCGCAATTTCCTGATGTAACTCATTTTTTCTCTCCAAATGAAGAAAATGTATCAAATCCGGCTTTTTCAAGGGGAAATAAAATGCTATCCATAAAAAGCCTATGCCATCATGGAAAAAAAATGTTCTTGTGGATAGGTAGGTAAAAGTAAGCAAACAATTTATTCTTTGCGCTGAATCAATCTACCTTTTTTTCAAGGGAAACACACACACGCACGCACGCACGCGTGCGTGCGTGCTATCAACAACGGTCTACAACGTTTAGAGTGCAGAATAGTGTGGTGATAAGTTGGCAATAGCAAACACACATTTTTTTCTTTGCCTTGAATCAATCTGCCATTTTTTCAAGAGAAAAACAGACCCTATTCACAATGGTCTACAACATTTTGGATTCAGAATAGTCTGGTGGATAGGCAGGCAATAGCAAACGAACTTGCCCAGTAGATACACAACGTTGCAGCGACGTTGTAACGATGTTGTGTGTTTGATGATAAAATCTGGGCAGCGCCATGGGAAAACTTATCTTCGAGCGCAGTCTTGTCTGGGCCTTCACTGTCCACAAACAGAAACCTTTGATACTTTAGGCAGTTTCAATGGAGAGTGAATGCCCGGATGAGACTTTGCGCGTGTACTTGATGGTGTGAACGCACACAAGTTTTCCGCATAGCTTGTTATCACTTGCTGCAGCCCATCTATTCTTTGCGCTATATACCTGTAGAGGTATACCTGCCATATTAGCCAGTTCGCTGAGTATATACAGAGCTGGTGATCTAAGTCGAGTCATATCTTTGGTTGCTGTTGATTTTCACAGAATTACCCATGAGTAGGCCCGGTTGGTAAGTACTGTCATTATTGTCCCTGCAACGGGTTATCAAATTCTTAACCCTTATTTTGCTGAACCCGGATATATCCTGAATTTGCAAACAGTGTACATCAAGACCATGCACTTCTCACTAAGAAGCCAACTGATCTGGATCTGCACCGTGTGCCATTAAGTATGTGAACTTATCTGACTGGCTGAAAGTTTGAAGTGGGCGGAACATCTCAATCTATTCAGTATGACAAGTAACCTGATTGGCGGAAAACTGGAAAGGGGTGGGGCGTCTTAGTTTATCAGCGTGGCAAATAATCTGACTGGCTAAAAATTGGAAGTGAGCGTTGCATCTAAATGAATTTAACATGGCACGTAATCGGATTGGCTGAAATTGGAAACGGGTGGGGCATTTTAATTCATTCAGCGTGACAAGTAGTCTGATTGTCTGAAGAATTAGAAGTGGGTGTGGCATCTTAATTAATTCAGCATGGCAAGGGTTAAGGAGAATGGATATTATTTCAGGGGAAATGACTCAGACATGGGAAGTATTTGTCTTCTCTTTTGCTTATAGAGGTTACTCTTACGGAAAGAAAGATTTCATGTGGCGATCATTTAAAGTCTCCCCGTAGTTCACTATAGTGAGATTTTTTTCTCTGAGATGTGATATATTGGACATTCAACGTTCATGTGGAGATCATTTAAAGTTTCCCCGTAGTTCACTATAGTGAGTTTTTTTTTTCTTTGGGATGTGATATATTGGACATTCAACGTTCATGTGGCGATCATTTAAAGTTTCCCCGTAGTTCACTATAGTGAGATTGTTTTCTTTGGGATGTTATATATTGGACATTCAACGTTCATGTGGCGATCATTTAAAGTTTCCCCGTAGTTCACTATAGTGAGTTTTTTTTTCTTTGGGATGTGATATATTGGACATTTAACGTTCATGTGGCGATCATTTAAAGTTTCCCCGTAGTTCACTATAGTGAGATTGTTTTCTTTGGGATGTGATATATTGGACATTCAACGTTCATTTGTTGTAGGGGACGTGTAGAGCTCTGCATCACGAAAGCATGCTTATATAATTTTGATCCCCTTAAACCCCATTTTTGTACATGTTTTTTTTTTTTTTTTTTTCTTATTTATTTATTTTTTTTTAAATCTGTCCTTCAAAATAGCGATGTCCGGGCGGGCCTCCTTTTGGTTAACAATATTTTCAAAGTTGTATGTTACCTTTTTCTTCAATGGATTGCTTTCATATTTGGTAAGGATTGCTTTCATATTTGGTAAGGATAAAGACGAAGACCAGTAGGTGTGTCACATGCAAGAGAGACAACTCTTTTCGTTGATTTTTTGAAAATCCCGTCCATAATACCGTTAGGCGTTTTTTCTTGTCATATAATAAAATTGGAGTTTACAGGGGTATACTTATTTTTCTTATATCATCTAAAAACATAGATTGTGGTTACGTGTTAGAACCGCCTCACGGAAGCGGTTCTAACGAGTACCAACAATCTATGTTTTTGAGTAGAAATATGAAGAAAATCTGATTCTTTTTTATCTGAATTTTTTCTTGTTTTGGTGGTACACTTTTCAGTATATTTAAATAGGCCTGTTTTCGTAATGCGCAAACTACATTGCCGCCAAAGAAACCGAGATTAGACTTTTGTTCCCTTATGTTTTTAATATTTCCAAGGGCTACATTTACAGAATATGTTTGACTTTACTGTAGTTAGTGTTCGAGCCGAGGTCGGCAACATTCTTTCGTGGAGATTGATCATGAAATATTTTCTACAGTCATTCTCTCCCTTCCGCTGATTCAAGAAGGGCAGTTGTCAGTTTCTGGCGAAAGAATGTGCACAATACTGGTTAACCGCATAGAGGACTACGCCTGCCCAGTAAACGTGTGGTTAGGTGAACTGACCGCGCTCGACATGACCCCAGTGTGTTGACTTGGCCGTAAAACCTCAACACAAACAAAGTTAGTGTTCGATCATATAATATCTCTTCGTACTTCATAATATAACAGCTTTTATTACATATTTTCCTTGGGTTAATGAACCCATTCTGATGTCTTAGTGCAGATTATATGAGCACATTGTGGTATGTTTGAAAATGTAGTTCTGCTCATGTATACGCTAGAGGGCGTAAGCAGTGTTGGAAACTTCGTTACTGCTTTTGAAGAGTCTCAATAAAACCGAAATTCTCATTTTCAAATCTGTATGTCTTTTTTTTTTTTTTTTTTTTTTTGTTTCCAAAGGCAATCTTTTTAACGTTTATTTTACTACACTGCAGCTGTTGTTAGTGTCGTGTGGCTGCGGTAGAACGTCTCCCCGTACATCACCATGGTGCAGATTATATTTCATATTGTGTATGGGGGTAGGGGGGGGATGGATAAGAATATATAAGGCCAGAAAGTGTGATGCCTTTTCATAGTGGAGATATACCAGAAGTACCAAGCACATGTGATGGTAAAGGCAGGGGACAAAAAGGGGTCATCACGGGGTCAGAAATTAGGGGGAGGGGGTGTCACCTGAAGGTGAGATGGACGTCACCGCCCTTTGCTCTCAGTCTGTTCTGGACTTTAATTGTCAACATGTGGAAAAGGTCTTTTTTTTTCTATGGGTATGGTCGCGATATCGAATTTTGACACCATCAAGTAATTCATCCTAACTAGCTATAATATGTTGCAATTAGGAATAAGCACTTGAGGTCACCGGGGAAAACCACCATATCTCAGCGAATATCATGACAATCGGTATGTCCGCATGTCTGTTTTATCGCGCTGGTTGTTCAATCGTATCCTTGTTTATTGAAACTCGGAGTTTCGGACATCTCCGCCGTCAATTACAGATCGGTTCTTGATTGTATCATGTTTACTCCATGTTTTCGGACAGACAGGCATGCGCAAAAAGTGTAGATCAAGATCACACGCTACGATCTTAGTCTACACTGCTTACTTCTCATTGATTCAAGTAGTTCTTTTTTACAGATTGTAAGAATTGTCGGATGGTCAGGCATGCGCAGAAGTGTAGACCGAGATCAGACGCCGCAAAAGCGGCGTCTGATCTTGGTCTACACTGTTTGTCATTCATCGAGCTGTTTTACAGACACATCAACCGGAATGACAATGTATTTGTGCAGTTTAGGACAGATATTAAAGGAAATTTAGGTGATGGTGAATTGGTGTTTTACGCCCCTTTCAACATCATTTAAGTCATACCGATAAGATGGAAGGTCGATAATGAAATGCTCTGTGCAATGAAATGCCGTACAGTCGTGAGCTGGAGTCCCTCTCCTGCTGGATTTGAAGCTGGGACCCCGTGAGGCGAATTCGAGGGTGCTAACCACACGTCGTCCGGATGCTTCATAGAAAAGGAAACCCAGAAGTCCGAATACTTAGAGGATAACACGTACTTACCTTTTCATGGAGCGCTTACTGCTACTCTGATTGCAAATTATTTTTATAAACTTTAGCACTGTATGTGCAAATTCAGCAGACGACAAATATTCATGACTTTTTTTTTTTCCAGGAAATAGGATTTGACATGTCATGCAAATTGTCTCATATGGAGACAATTTGCATGAAATGTCAATTGCTATTTTTCCCGCAAAAATAAGAAACATATTTCAGTATTCGTCCTTTGAAAATTTTACCCAGAGTTCTAAGCGTTAAATGGTTGATAGTGTTTGCGTATCTGGTACCACATATATATACATTTGTACCACACACAACAAGTCGAGGTCAGCTGCTCTTTTTATGCTTCGAAAAGATTCCTCCTTTCAGAGATTATATTATGCAGCAGTCATTTCATGTCCAGGACCCTAGGGGCCGCGGAATCGCGGGGTTTTTAACTTTCCAGTTTGCAAAGCCCTGCTAAAGGCCCTGCACTGAGGGACCAAATTTATGATAAAATCCCTGCTAAAAGCCCTGGGGTGAAGGTGAATGAGGGGTTGGACAATAATGAACTGAACCATTTACATAATTTCTTAGGTATGGCAATAGTGCAATATTCTGCAACGTACTTTCGATTAAGCTCTTGTTCTTGCCCGCTGTTATGAAGAAACTAAATCTCGGTTCTCGCGAGAAATCAAATCCCGGCGAATACTGTGTCCCGGCTATTTCTTTCATCTATTTTTCCGGAACTTACGCCCTCTAGCGTATTCATGAGCAGAACTCCGGCACATCTACGTTACTACCGGGAGTCATCGGCGGTTAAGTCATGGCACTTAAGCCCCGCTTTGTCCCCACTATTCCGCCCCTCCCTCCCTCCTTCCCCCCGCCCCACCCCCACGAAGTGACCGCTAGTCATACCTTACCCCGATACTTTTTGATATTATGTATCGCGAGAAATACAGGCAGACTCTCTATTGGGAAACTAAATGTCTGTAGAGTAAACATGGTATTGGTATTGGACCATGAAGTGACTTCATGATTACCCACAATTCACTTCGATATTGCTGGTGCCAATTTCCCTTTTCTTTCCACCTTCCTTTAAATTACAATACACAAACTGAAAAAAAAAAAAAAAAAAATGGCCGTCCTAACCAGCAATGGCATCACAGAATAATGAGTGAATGTTTTTTTCAGCCTTGGGTGGGTTGGTTGGGGGTGGGGTGGGGATGGGAATTTGCCCCCCCCTTACCCCTACCCCACCCAATCTATATCTATGTATGTGGGTGCGGTGGCTGAAGGGGCAGGCAGGGTTACCAGGATTCTGCAGGGCTAGCCCCGGTAATTATCAAACTAGCCAGAATTATTTTTGCAGCCCAGAAATTGCCTGCATAAGGCGGAAAGTTTTATTTGTTTTACGGCCCAGTAAACACTATTTAGGTTATTTTTGAGCCGGTCAGTTTACATAATCGCACTTCCTGGGCAGGCTTGTACACAAATAGTTAACCAGTACAGTTCACATTCTTTCGTCAGAAACTGACAACTGCCCTTCTTGAATCAGCGGACGGGAGAGAATGACCCAAAAAAAAGAATGTTGTCCCAGCAGTTTTCGAACCCGCAACCTCCTGAAAATGATAGAAAAAAATCAACCTGCAAAATTGCTGAAAATGGCTCGAAAATAGCATGGAAAATGCACTCTCGGGCGATCCAATTTAAAAAATTTCCCAGGGGAGGTCCCCGAATCCCCACATGAGAGGGGGAGACCCCATCTCATACTCCCCATCTCGCGGCTAACGCCGCTTCGATTCATGCCTTCGGCAGTCAATGCCCGCCATCCCCCGTCTTCAGACCTTCTGGATCCAGCCCTGGCATATACGTAAGACAAAATAATACTGTTTTCAATAAAGGAACATCAACTGAAACATTTTGTTTCTTTAACACAGGGACTGTTCTGAAATGAAAGAATATATTGTTTCCGAAATAGGGCTACTTTTAAAGGAAAGGATTCGCTCTCTCTTTCTTATTAATGTAGCCCTATTGTGGAAACGGTATATGGGAGAAATTTTCCTGGATGTGCGTTAAAATGATTTGTTCTGGCTACGCCTAGATGACTGTCACTACAGCAAATGATAAATGTTGTATGAAGGACAAAAAACGTCTCCTCTAGTATAATTGATACTTTCTGTTCCTTTGGAATCACATTCCTTTGGATGTACATTCTGTGAGTAAACTCCAAGGTTCCAAGGCCGCAGAACGCTGTGCGCTCAGTGGGTAGCCAAGGACTCAAGCTCTCTTCATGCGGACAGCGAAGACTCTGATCAGACTGGGCGGATGCCCAGGCTGATCTGAGTCTTCGCTGGGCGCACATGCCATTTTGTTGGTTTTGTCATGCACTGGCTCATATGTGTTAGTATCTAATTTTGGCCATCAGAATGACCATTTACTTTGTTTGCCAATTACAGTTGAAGTTCAATGGCTCGAATATCTTTGGGTTTAGATAACAATAGTTTGAAATACAATGAGTGAAAATGTAAAAAAAAAAATATGTATAGAAAGCTTAACTAATAATTTACTTTATTTGACTTGACTGAAAGGATTCTTGCAAAAGATACCCTTATCTGTGTTACAAAATCTGTATATCATTAAACACCACACTTTACAAACTATCTCTCGACAAAACTTACAATAAGACTTGTGCGACCAGCGAAGACTCAGATCAGCCTGCGCATACGCGCAGTCTGATCAGGGTCTTCGCTGATCGCATGTGTCTTCTACAGCCTCCGGGCTATCTAAAGAGGGCTAAACGAGACCTCTTGACATACTGGGTGGATGTACAGGCTGATCTGAGTCTTTGCTGATCACACAGGTCTTATTGTAGGTTTTGTCGTTCGTTGGCTCATATGTCTTTACCCAGCGTGCATGCAACTTCGAATCAACGTCGATGCAACCTCACGACGTTTTGTGTTTGCTGAGATTGTACTCCTAAAACTATCCCAGCAAACACACGACGTCATAACAACGTCGTTACAACGTCGCTGCAACATCATGACGTTGCAGCGACGTTGTAACCACGTTGTTGCGACGTTGTTTGTTTGCTGGGTATTGTCTATTGGTTTGCATTTCGATGCAAATGTAGACTGCCAAAAGAATTCAGTATACACATTTTTTTTTTTTTTTTTTTTTTTTTGCTACATATAGTATAATAAGTTCTCAGTTTGTCTGAACTCTGGAAATAATCATAAATTGTGATTTTATTTCAACCATAAGGCTCTATTTTGTTACCGGAAAACGAAACTTCTTAAAGATCACTTTGTACATGTATATCGTTACAAAAGTATCTTGTAGTGTTGACCTAGCCTCTTTCCACACTTAAGAATAATAATTAGTCATTTTAATAGTAATTGTTCAGGCTATTGTCGGATGAATGGCCACTTTACACTTCATTTCCGTCCGGTTCATTGTTCTATTGTTCTAAACTCACACAAAACAATTGACAGATTTGATTGTGCTTGAAAACAACAACAACAACAAAAAAAACAAAAAAAAAAAAACAAAAAAAAAACAATCTTGCTGATGATAATAGAGAAGCAAACAAAATGACGTTTGGTCATTGATAAAAAAAATAAATGAATGAATAATGATGAAAAAAAATAATCATCACGAAAACTGTTTTCTGATATAGGTATATTATACTGCTGCTTTTAAACTGTATGTAGACTGGACGAGGCATCACGAAAACATACCTATATAATTTTGACCCCCTTGAACCCCACTTTTATATAGTAAAACTGGAATTTACAGGGTATACATAATTTTTTTCTTATTTCTGCTCAAAAACACTCGCCGAGGCGGTTCTAACGTGTACCCACAATCTATGTTTTGAGCAGAAATATGTAAAATATCAGAATTTTTTGTCTGAAAATTTTCATTATTTTGATGGTGAAATTTTCAATATATTTGAATAGGCGTGTTTTCGTAATGGATTGCTGTGATATAGGTATACTATACTGCTGCTTTTAAACTGTATATAGACTGGACGAGGGATTGCTGTGATATAGGTATACTATACTGCTGCTTTTAAACTGTATATAGACTGGACGAGGGATTGCTGTGATATAGGTATACTATACTGCTGCTTTTAAACTGTATATAGACTGGACGAGGGATTGCTGTGATATAGGTATACTATACTGCTGCTTTTAAACTGTATATAGACTGGACGAGGGATTGCTGTGATATAGGTATACTATACTGCTGCTTTTAAACTGTATATAGACTGGACGAGGGATTGCTGTGATATAGGTATACTATACTGCTGCTTTTAAACTGTATATAGACTGGACGAGGGATTGCTGTGTCTTCCCAACATGCTGCAGTACGCAGGACCAATTACGTTTTCGGGACCCGGTTCTTTATTGGGAGAAGAAGTATATAATTTTGAACTCTTTAAACCCCATTTTATATAGTAAACTGGGGTGTACAGGGGTATACTTTGTTTTTTTCTTATTTCTGCTCGAAAACATAGAATATGGTTTTGAGTTTGTGAGGAAAAAAAAAAAAAAAAAGAATGCGTTTCTTGGTCAGAAAAAGAAAATCTTGCTGAAGAAAAATACTTAGCCTGCCCTGTACACCCCCACCCCAACCATTAGCACCCAAACCACCCCTTAGAAAATCAAATGTTCCGTCCCTGGTACTATTTACAACCCATCAAGTCTGTCTCTAGACTCTTTGTTTTCTATCTTTTTTCTCTTTTCAAGGCTTTTCAAAGGTATACATTCCAGTACAGTTTATATGAGTTATTCAGTTACGTCCCTTAGTGGAAAAGATAGTAAAACTGAAATGGGATTAAAGAGACACAGTTTGCTACAGCTTCAGGAAGTGACGAAAAGCAAGTGCAGAAACGACTGGAGCCAGTCTAACAACCTATCATACACACTTTGTTCATAGATTGGGGAGATGACTGGGGAGATGTTGAGTTTATATGATTACCCGTCAGAATTCCTACTGCGAGAAACAGCAGATTATCAATAGCAAGATGTCGCAAAGTGATAAAAACTCTCCCTATCACGAAAACATACCTATATAATTTTGACCCCCTTAAAACCCCCATAAAACTGGGGTTTACATGGGTATACATTATTTTTCTTATTTCTTCTCAAAGAGCAGAAATATGAAAACATCAGATTTTTTTACTGAAAGTTTTCATTTTGTGCTGGTAAAATTTTCAGTTTATTTAATAGGCGTGTTTTCGTAATGTAGACCGTATAAAAATATGCGATTTTCTGCAAACAGGTAATTTCATTTACCGTTATACTTAAATAGTAATACCGTGTCTATTTCTCATCTCCTTTAACATTAGTTTGAGTTACCAGTGTTTGAGATAACGACAGTCACCTGTTTTTGAAAATAAAATGTCACGCAAACACTGACTAAGAGGCTTGAGCAATATTGCACGTTACTTACTACAGTCGAACTTGAAAAGTTTGAACATTTTGTGATTACACCACAACCTCTTTATAACACTACTATGTTACTATGTTATATCCAAACAAAAATGTATAGATTATATTGAAAAATGACCATTTATGGTCATTTTTCAATATAATCTATACATTTTGCGATCCGTCTTTGAACCGTGTTATATCCAAAACCGTGTTATAACGAACCGTGTTATAACGAACCGTGTTATAACGAGGTTGTAGTGTATAGACATTTGTTCTAGAAATGAATAGTGCGAGACAGTGAGGGTTAACCATAGAGCCATGTCAGGAGGCAAAATGGGGATACTTCGGTCTCCTATAATATAATAGTATGTAGAGTGTACTAAAATTAGAACCATCTCGATGAGCTGATTCTAATGAGTACACGCAACATATGAAACAATGACGAAAACCGAAGTCGTCAAAGGCGAGGAGTGAAAATATAAATCGTATCAGTCACGAGTGAAATGATACGATATCAATTGATTGATACCACTTTTATTTTCTCCAGATATATACTGATTTCACCGCTAGCAATAAAATAAAATGTAAGATTCACTTATAAATTACCCGGGCACGCAACGATGAGAGAACGTCGCTTCAACGTCGATGCAACGTCATGATGTTAAATTAACGTTGAAGAGACGTTGTATAAACGTTACATGCCCGGTGGGCAAACAGTTATTTAGATTTGGTTAGAGGACCCAAAGGTGGACCGAATAATCTTGTAATTTAGAGCTGTATCAGTATTAAGGGCGCAGTTTCAGGCAAAACAAAAACTGGGTTTATCCCCTTTCGTTCTCTCTCTCTCTCTCTCCCCCCGCCCCCCCCCCCCCCCCCCGCCCCCACCCACTCATCAACAGTAGTCTATTTTTCAACTGAACATTCAAAGGCAGTCCTCATTTGTTGATATTCTTGCTTTGAGTGTCGATGGTTTCATGTACAAACAAACTTCAGTCGAACTTCAATGGCTCGAACATCTTTGGGACCATAGAATATTGTTCGAGACATGGGTACTTCGAGCCAATGAGGTTAATCATGGTGCCAGGTCAGGAAGTAAACGGCGATAATTTAGGATTTTTTCCGATTTTCTACACAATAATTGTATGTTGAATGCACTAATTAGAATCGCCTCGATGATGCGATTCTAATGAGTACACACAACGTACTATTTCATGATAAAATAAGAAAATTTATTTCAAATATTTATTTTCTTGAGCTATCGGAAGAATTTCATAGGGATTCAAAAACGTGTTAGACTTAGCCGTGGTAAACTAGCCATCGATGTTCGAGCTATTGAGGTTTGACTTTATGGCGTTTTTTCTTTTTTTCTTTTTTTTTTTTTTTCTTTTTGGTCCTTGTTTGTTTCTCATTTCTTCTTTCAGTATCTCTGACGGGCTGTGCTTAGCGATTATGGAATTTCCAGTGTTTCTCCACATATATTTTTGATTTGACGCCGTCTGAGGTTGTATTTACAAAACAAATCTCAGTCATTGATTTCTTATGAATCATTTATAATAGAGCTTATATCGTCGATAAACAGATACAGTGATATATCCATATGATAGCCACCCTTGGAAAGTCACAAAAAGATGTTGTAGGGAGATGGCTGTTGTAGACAGGTTAAATATACTGGGGGTAGTTGGGTGTGGTGAAGGTGTCGTGTATCACCGGGACGTCCAACTGATATTGGCTTACAGTTGGGCAAGGCCTGCCATCTTTTTAGCGGGTAAGGGTAGATGGGGGAATATTTTGATTTCTTCTGTTTCTCTTTCTTCCCTTTCCCTCTCTTTCATCTCCTCTACTATCTATTCTATCTCTTTTCTCTCTTTCTCTGGGAGACGACACAAAATGACCTGCAAGGGTTGACGTGCCGTTTAGCCCAAAATCAATCAATCAAAGGTTAAATAAACAGTCAAACACAACCTGTCCTAAAGGCCACCAGTATTAAGCATTTTTCTGCCTTTAAAGGCCACTATTTCAATCCCATTTAAGGCAAAGAAGTGGAAATCTACCTGTATTAAGCAATTAAGCACCTGTCTTAAGCAACCAGTTTTTGTCTTTATCATAGATGTTTGCTTAACACAGGTTTGGCTGTATAGTATGAAGGCACTTTGGTGATTGGAAACGTGCGGCTACGGAAATAATTCTTGTCTGAAAATGATCGTTCGTTGGATTCCACAGTAGTGATTGACCGGCGCGGGAATCGCGCCGGTCTCTTAATATAGCTTTGGATTTTTATATATGGTAGACTATTCGATTAGCTCACTAAGGACTTTTTTATATTTGCCGGGATTACCGGTTTGTGACGATCCCGACAAATATATAAAAATCTTGTTACAAACTGTGTTATAAACAGATTAATGTCTGTTATATTTTCATTTCAATCAAGAAATTTCATAAAGCTTAATAAAAGCAAACATTAACTCTTTCGGTGCCAAATTTCAGACTACATTTGTCGTCTGCTTTTCTTTTTTAATAAATAATCGCTTGTAAAAAAGTTTATACGTAAAGTTGAAAGACTGAATGTCAAACAGCGTAGATCCAGATGAGACGGCTCATATGGGCCGTATCATCTGGATCTATACTGTTTGCAAAAGTCCATTATTATCGCCTGTAGCAGTCGAAGTTAAAGAATCACATTGTTGTTCGATTTTACCTGTTATACATTGAAAATTTATTAAACTTTAGTCTACCATAAATATTGTCCCATATCTCTATGTACATATGAACAAAATTTGCGCCGGTACTTAGACGTTTACGTGTAAATATTTCGTCTTGTTTCGATATAATGAAGCTGTTCTTATTTGGTACGGTATAACAAATTGTGACCAATTACAATGTAGTTGAAAACTCTTTCCAGATCACGAAGCGAGTTTTCAGTGTACACTATATACATAGAATGTGTTCTTTTCTTACTTCAGTAAAATGGACAGCACTGACTGTATTATTTTGCCCGTTTTGTCAGGTATGTTTCACTATTTTTTTTCTTCTTCTTTAAGGGAATGGGGTACACTTTATATTGATTTTTGAGTAACTTCCGGTTTGGTTTGCTGCACATCAAACCCCTTCTGTAAAAAGATCTACTTTGAAAGGAAATAATTTGAAGTTGCTCCATAAGAGAGCAAAATTCTTTCCTTTGAGAATGGACACCTTTAAGACGGTAGGCAAAAGCACATTATAACGCGAAACACTAAGTGCAGGTATGCATTTATGTATCATTACAATCGGCAAACCGCGTTCGTTTCCGTAACCTGGATAATAAAGGATCGCCGGTCCGGATCCAAACGGATGTCATCCTTATTACAACCGGCAAACCTCGTATGATTTTGTAACCGGCTTGATGAAGGATCACCGGTCCGATATCATACGAAAGTCTTCCATCATAACAATCGGCAAACCTTGTATGATTCCGTAACCGGCATGATGAAAAATTTCCGGTCCGGAACCATACGAAGGTGAGCCGAAAGCCACGGAATCATACGATGGTGTGACGAATGCACATAATAGGTGCTCCGGAAATGTAACGATGAATGACTAATTTAAGAGCATCCGAATCTGAATGTTTTTCGTCCGTTGTATATGAGTTCCTTCTCAAAGGGGTTGACTCTTATAGCAAAACATTATTCTCCATCTGAGTAGATTTTCATCTAAAGGGAGGGAAATACTTTCCGTTGAGAGTGATCTCCCTTCAGCTGTAGCCATTAACCTTAACTGTGATGTTACTTCAAACTAGAAAACTTGCAATACATCTCATAGCGCGACTGATGTCTTATACTAACGTTTACTTAACATAAATCAAGTAATATACCTGAAAAGAATAACACTTTCTTCTTTTCTTTCTTTCTAACATGGGACATGGAGAACCTTTTGTTTATAAAGCGAATTAAGTGATGTTTATGCAGTGAAATGTTGCTACAAGTAAACAAAATAAAACACAAATGAAATGTAGTATAAAAAGGATCCTGAAAAACTACACCTCCCCTGCATGCCATATTTTCATAATATATTATGGAGTAACAAGGGGTATACGCATTACAGAGACTGTTACGATAATGAAATGTATATACATAAAGAAATAACGAAATAAATATGTACATATGGGGAACAGATACATCCCAGCGGGCACACAATGTTGAAAGAACGTCGATTCAACATTGATTCAACGTCGTTGTTTCAAGGTTGTGTGCCCGCCGGGGTACTGTCTGCTGAGGCATACAGACCCTCCTGTACACAACCCTTTTTCGTATTTTGATGCTAAATTGTATACTAATCGATGCGAAACGTGACAAACTTGCGAAAAAGTCTTTGATGCCATAAGCGAACAAGGAAAGCCCTCATCTAGCACAGCGATGCAGTTTGGCCTGAACATTCTCTGTTCGTCACATTATACTAATATATCCACTGGTTCTGTAAGCGGCAACGAATGCCTTGATCAGCCGCATTCGCGCAGGTCGATCAGGCCATGTGTAGTCCGCAAATTGCATAAGAGCCATTTGACCATTTTCGTGTGTGCGCATCAAATCACAGCAAACACACAACGGCGTTAAAACGTCTCTGCAACGTCGTCACGTTGCAGTTGCAGCGACGTTGTTGCTAGGTTGTGCATATTATATATTATTTTACAGGCTGCCACACAAACGAGCTACCGAGTGACGACAATTCCGGTAAGTATCTGAAAAAAAAAAAAAAAAAAAAAAAAAAAAAAGTTAATGTATGCATCATTTGTTAAGTCCTTTGCAAAAACCTCTTCCTTTTTTTAAAGTGTACCATAAGCATAGATATGTACATATTTGATCACTTATTTTCCCAGTATTTTTGAAAAACCTAAGCGTACAGTGCGGTAATTAGATTGAATACGGTATATTAAACCGTTATCGGCCCGACACGTTTACAATCTTCCCGATAACGGTCCAATATAGATTTAAGTAAGATACTTTTTCCTTGTTTTCAATGGGCCATCCGTCTGTATATATTAACAATTCAAAATATCCGAATGACGGGACATATTCCGGTTATGCACATCTGGCAGTCTACTGTCATCTATATAGGGTCATTATTTGTCCGACAGAAACTCTGTCGGGCCGATAATGCTGGCCGATAATGATCAAGTGTAGATATAAATGAGAAAGGTTTCCTCGGTTTTCAAGGGCAGCCGTTTATGTAAACTGACAATTCAAAATATCCTGATAGCTCATCACATCCTGGCTAGACACAACTTGCATTCTAGTACTTATTTCTATATTGATAACGATTCAGTGTATTCATATGAGAGAAAAGTTTTCTCTGTTTTCAAGGACCAGCTGTTTATGTAAATTGACAATTCAAAATACCCTGATAGCTCATCTGGCTATTCTACTTAATACTATATTGATAACAATCCAGTGTAGATATATGTGAGAAAAGTTTTCTCTGTTTTCAAGGACCAGCCCAGCCGTTTATGTAAATTGTATTGCCAATTTAAAATATCCTGATAGCTCATCATTTCCAGGCCAGCATTCTATTTAAACCGATAACTTAACCCTTTAAGCGCCAATCGCAACTGCAGCAGCTGGAACTTTTAAATATATAGTTTTTTAGTTATTTTTCTTAGAAAATAAGTCTTGAAATTATATTGTCTGCTACTCATTTTGCTTGGCGCTTTAAGGGTTAAGTAAAAGATATTTTCTTTGTTCTCAAGGGCCAGCCTTTTGAGTATATTGACAATGCAAAATACCCTGGTAGCTCGGCATTTTCCGGCTTTATTCCGGATGTGTTGAAGAAAGTTGGCGCACTTCTGAACGTGACCTTTACCCTGTCAGTAGTGAAAGATATGAAGTATGGTAGCTGGAAGAAAGAGGCTGCGGCAAATTGGACAGGAATGATTGGAGAACTCGTACGAAATGTAAGTTCACTCTTGTTATCTCAAACACTGATAGAAAGATGTTCAGGCGACAACATATTTCAAGTCATATGCAGGACATTCTCGTTTCACTCAACATTGATAAGTCAAACTAGTGCTTAATTCGAACTAAATAAAGAGCAGAATTGGTTTAGTATGCTTCATTTAACTTACATTTCAACTGCTTTTATCTGAAACGACTATTATCTTACACCAAAACTTCTGTAGTTAGAGATAATGAGAGCCGACTTTCGTTACCTCAAACTCCAAAAAACCAGAATACTTGGTGAGATATAACAGTGGTTTGAGATAACAGGAGTTGACGTATCAGTGTTCGAGATAAAGGAGGATGCATTGTATATTGGTATCGTATTTACTTTAAACGTTATGTAACCTTATTCAGCAAACACACAACGTAGCAACAACGTCGTTACAACGTCGTAACGTTGCAGCTACGTTGTTGCTACGTTGAGTGTTTGCTGGGTTAATACTATCATAAAATGTGGCATCTGACAGCCTGTAAAATTTCAGTCAGTCTCTCGTTTTCGAACTGGATCAAAATGAAATGATTTTTTTTATCGTATCTCTGAATTAATGTTAGCAACATTAATTCAGAGATACGATAAAAATTCATGTCATTTCAAGAACGAGAGACTAACTGAAAGTTTAGAGGCTGTCAGTTGCCAAATTTTATGATTGTATTAGTACTACAATGTATGAATTATCAAACCTTTCTTGGATGATAAAATGTCTATTTTTGAGGAATATGGGGCCTTTATTTTAAGAAGGGGTACTGGATACGCGTGGTAGATTGCCGCCATTTTTACAAAGGGACAACTTTTATGACTTTATATATGCATACATGTACTACAGCCCCTGCTGTCCCCGACCCCACCCCTGACCCCCGACAATGGATGCACACGTAAGGGGGACTTGAAACACTAGGTAGATGCTCCAACATGTTTTTACAAGTAAAACATCTTTTGTAACTTTCTACATGCTATCTGAACACACAGGTCCTAACACGGTTATACGCTTGCGACAATTTTTACATTACGGAAACAATCCTATTCAAATATACTGAAAATCTACCACCAAAAAATGAAAATTTTCAGATAAAAGTCCTGATGTTTTCATATATCTGCTCAAAACATAGATTGTGGGTACTCGTTAGAACCGCCGCGGCGAGGCGGTTCTAACGAGTACCCACAATCTATGTTTAGCAGAAATAAGAAAAAAATATTTTATACCCCTGTAAACCCCAGTTTTACTATATAAAAGTGGGGTTTAAGAGGTCAACATTATATAGGCGTGTTTTCGTGATGATAAGGAAGAAAACTTTTGTGACTTCCTATATGCTTACCTGAACAAATGTAGGAAAAAAAACAAGCACAGGAAAAAAGATCACGGAAGAAACGTCATAGATAGGGGTAGGAAAAGAAAGTCACCGGAAAAAAGTCACAAGGTGCACAAAATGTTTTGAATTGGCTGTTGCTGTAACCTTGCTTTTTCATAGCTGTTATGCGAGGTAATAATTTAACAGTGTATAATAATGCAAATGCCACAAAGTTATGAGTTTTGACATTTTTATTTTGAAAACAAAGCTCATTTGCTAATAAACGAACATTCAACTAATAGGCCTACTCCGGAAAATGCAAATTATGAAAGGTTTGAGCTTTCAGTCTTCTACCACTTGATAGCAATTGTGAAGACTAGAAAATCCTGAAAATTAGAAATTGATATCTAACTGGGTTTGGAAGAAAGGGTTGTTTAAAATCTGACTTTTCCAAATATGGTCATATGAGAGAAAAATGTTTATATTTCCATAATCAAACCCAAAATTGCAATCCCGACAATATATTGTTACTGTTGTACTATCCAGGCACAAGTCTGCCAAATATCGTAGCATTTGGATTAAAAACAATAATTTTCTACATTATTTTATACAGCAACCGCTTACAACAAGGTATGAGAAAATTGCTCATTTGTACCCACTTAGGTACAATAACAGCTCTTTACTGTATGTTCTAAATATATTTTTGCCGCCAATAACTCTGAAACTATACTTAAAATATCAAGTTCAAATTTTCAGCATGTTTTAGTTGTGAGAAGGCCACCAAATGCATGTTTCAACATCCTAGGTGCACAGGGCTCAAAATGGCTATTTTCCGGATAAGGACTATTGACATGATACCGTCTTTGAATGACAGAGTGCACTATTCTTTCACACCTTTAGATTAGGTATATTAATCAGGAAACTTGACAATTGACCATCTGTAAGTGACAGAATGCACTATATACATCCCTACTTTAATTGGCATATGGGTAAATAAATAAATAAATATTGTAGATGTCTACGTTTTCAGTCTGTGAAAGGTTTTCCTGTAACTATATTATATGATTTTTTCCGTGATTTTTTCCTATGAGGTTTTTTTTTTTTTTTTTTTTTTTTTCTGAGCTCCACTTGGAACGATATGTACTGCTAAGGAGATGGGATACGCTTGTTTATTTTATGTAAGCCTTTTTATAAATGCACATTTCAACCAATACAAATAAAGTAGATTGAAGGGGACTTAACATGCTTGGTAGATTTTCCACCATTTCCTATAAAAGACACTTTTTCAACTTCTTGTTTACAGTCCTGCATACATACTCCTTTTAAAAAGAAAGGTCTACTCCAAAAGGAAACTTACACCGAGAGCAAATACTTTCCTTTCAGAGTAGACCACTACGCAGAAGGGAGCCAAGTCCTTTTTGACAGAGTCTCCCTTGAAAATGTATCAATGCTCCATGACGTTTAGCATGCTGGGTAAAATTTCAGCAGACGTCATTTTGAAATATTTTTTTTCATATCTCCAGAAAAAAAGGCTTTAAAATTTTATGCAAATTGCCCCAAAAGGAGACAGTTTGCGTGAAATATTAACGCCTATGTTCTAGGAAAAACAAATATCACCAATTTGTTGTCCGCTGTATGCACCCAAAGAATGGTAAAGCTTAAATTTAATTATTTTACCGCCTGAATCTTTGTCTCTGCACCAGGAGAGCGATGTAGCAGCCGCCGGTTTGACTATAACAGCCACTCGGGCAAACGTAGTCCATTTTAGTCAACCATACTTCGACTTAGGGCTCCGCATCCTGATAAAGAAACCAGCGCAATGGCAAGATATGGAAGATCTAATGATTGTGTTATCGCCTCTCAGACCAGAAGTCTGGATCATTACAGTCATTTTGTTTTTTGTAGTGTCGGTTTTATTGACTGTTATTGGCAAGTAAGTTTTGGTCGTTAAAACTGACCTGTCACTGTGACTGTTTGATAAAACTATTTATACATTTATTGATCAAAATATAAGGTTGTCCGGTGACCTGAGGCTTCTTTTCCAGTTGCATTACGTCAACTAGAAGATTGAAATCAGAAGTCACAGGTCACCGGACAAGGGTATATTTATTGCCATTATGAACGGTTTAAACTGTAATAAATAATAAAACAGTAAAAGTGACAGGTCAATTTGATCGGCCTCTAAGTACTGTGTCCATTTGATAATACTTTAATGTGTGTGTGTGTGTGTGTGTGTGTGTGTGTGTGTGTGTGTGTGTGTGTGTGTGTGTTTATTTAATTGTTAGCGGTGAAAGCAGTACTCGTATATATCTGGTGAAAATAAAAGTGGTCACGATTACTAGTGAAATGATACGACGTATCTTAGCATTTCATTAGTCCTGATACGATTTATATTTTCACTCCTCACAATGAATGACTTCGGTTTTCTTAATTATATACATATCTGTTTCTCTCTCTGAATCTCTTATTTTCAATTTCATTTTATGGGAAATCATCACGAAAGCATGCCTATATAATTTTGACCCCCTTTATATAGTAAAATTGGGGGTTTACAGGGGTATCCATTATTTTTCTTCAAACAACATAGATTGTGGGTACCAACAATCTATGTTTAGAGCACAAATATGAAAAATATTTGAATTTTTTATTTGAAAGTTTTCATTTTTAGGTGGTAAAATTTTCAGTATATTTGAATAGGCATGTTTTCGTAATGATCAGATAAAAGTTGATAAATTGGGTTACCGTATTTTATCTAAATACTCACACCTCTTACTCTTTATCTTTTACTATCTGTGAATGTGTATAAACTTTCTGGGTGTGTGGCAAGCATTGAGGATCCTAATCAGACGCCGCGTTCTGATGTGGGTCTACACTGTTTACTCAGGCCTGCCTGTCCGCATAGAGTAAGTACGGTAACTCGATCAAATAAAAATCCCTTCAGAAATCATTGTGGATCCGCCCTTGCAGTGAAGTGATCCCGTCGACTGGAGATTTACAGATCAGAGGATCACACGAGATGCATTACGAAAACACATCTATTCAAATATATAGAGAATTTGACCTCCAAAAACTGAACATTTTCAGATAAAAACTGTGATATTTTTCATATTTTTGCTCAAAACATAAACTGTGGGTATTCGTTAGAACCGCCTCACCAATGCGGCTCTTACGAGTACCCACAATTTATGAGCAGATATAAGAAAAATAGGGTAAACTCCTGTAAACCCCAGTTTTACTATATAAAAGTGGGATTTAAAGGGGTCAAAATTATATAGGCATGTTTTCATGAGGAGTTCCGTTCATCTCGAGGTCTGGTGACACCCAAGTTCCAAGGCAGTTCCTGTGTTAACCCTTCTCTTGCTGAGCACGACATGCCCTGTCTTAGCAAACAGTGTAGATCCAGATCAGTTGGCTTCTGAACTGATCTGGATATGTACAGTTTGTCATTAAGTATGAGAATTTCTATCAAAAATTCGGATCAAGTAATCTGATTGGCCGGAAATTAGAAGTGGGCATCTTAATTTATTCAGCATGAGAAAGGTTAAATTCTTCTTTGTTTGTGTGTCTGTGGCTTTACATGTGGCGTTTGTTTATCCTTATCTGTTCCTCATCTCTCTTTCATTTGATGCCTAGGGAATGCTGTATTACAAGATTGTGAATACCTGGGTATCTTTACTTATATCTGTGTCATTTCATATGAATCGTCTGCTACGGACAGTATGAACATATTGAAGAAATCTTTTCACGGCCAGAGGCCAGTTAGACACAAAATTTAACATTAAATAATAAAGGAAAACTGTACTTCATCCATAATATCCTTATATCTATAAGAGCTATCCTTCCTGTGCAAATGGTTCCATAATATTTATGATCTCTACTCTGCGATGATATAATATGTAAATTTCTGTCCTTAAAGAAAAATGGTCTTGTTTGAGAAAGATTGCACTCGCTATCAATATAAAGAATGTATAGTAATTCGAGGAAAAAAAAGACGATCTTAGTCGCTTTTACGTGAATTTGCTTTTAATACATTGCCAACGGGTTCAATAACAAAAGTGTTTGCCCTTTTTAAAGGAATATCTCTATTTGATTAAATAATCGTGGAATGATCTTTTTTGACACTTTCTGTATAAGGTATCAAAAGATTTATCAGTTCGTGATAGTTCGTTTTTTCAGTCGATTGTCACGGAACAGCATTAAGATCGTATTCGGCTTTGGGATATATTGAAAAATGACGGAAACAACCGGAGTAGACGTTACCTGTACGGCCCAGATCGCCACTAATCCCATCAACATAAGGTCAAAGTTCGATGATGAAATTACTCGCATTTAATGACAAAACATAAGTGAATATACCCAGGAAATGCCCACAATCACGAAGCACAGCCTTATTCTATCAAACTAAAACAATGTCGTCTGCTGCAATTTTACATGGCGCTTCAATTTTATATGGCCAAAATGAACTGTTTATCTGTCAGGTCTTACGACCTGCGCATCTTATGATCATGCGTAACTCGTCGTTTCGTATTTTGGGACCTCAACCCCCAACCCCCGCTGGTTGACAGTCTTTTTTAGAAACTGTGGAAAGGAAATTTATTATTAACGAGACCACCCCACTGACCCACTTTCCCAAACAAGAAACTTGCTCGGTTAAAAGCTTTTTGTTTTCCCTTGAACTTAATTACAAATAGGGGAAAAAAAAAAAAAAAAAAAAAAAGCTAAAAAAAAAAAAAAAAAAAAAGAAAAAAAAATTAAGTTTACTATTTGGATGGGCCAACCAGCAAGTCATTTATAACAAGTGCGCAAGCTTGTACGACCTTTGACTGTTTAAGAAACATTTTAGTAACTCTATCGTAGAAATTTCGAAGATTTTGCATGCATTTCTCATATTTTCTGTGTAATATTTTGCACAAGCTGTTTATGTAAGCAGCTAGATATAATTTGTATTTGTGTGTGGTTGATATCATTTTCAAAATACCGGAAAATGCTTTAATGGGTGCGCAAGATCATATGACCGCATTGTATTTGAATGTTTAGATTTTAAATATAACTACAATGGGCACAATGACACCAAAGGAAATAAGAAATGTAATCTGCGCTATGATGAAGTACTAGGATTTGCTTTACGATCCAAAACAAACCGGCTGCAGTGAAATAAAATAAAATTCTAAAATGTTGCCTTTGTAAACAAAGAACAGCTAAAAGAAATGAAAATCGGAGAGTCGGTTTTGATAAATGAACCGCACATTTTAAAATGTATCGTCAGGCATAAGCGGACAGCGAAAGCCCAGATCAGCCTGCGCGTCCGTGCAGTCTGATCAGGACCTTAACTTTCCGATATCAGAATTATTAGGTACAATAGAATGTACGAAGAAGGAGAAAAATATCCGAATGATACTTTGAGCATGCGCAGTATGATCTGAATATGCGCATTTCGCGCATGTTCGAAAACACTTTTTCGCTGGACCTGATCCAATTAATGTCAGCAAACTTTTTGATCACACTACATTTATATTTGCAGATTTAGTCCTTGGGAACAGCTTGGAATCAAAGGCGGTCTCTTTGACATCACCTCACCTGGATTGACGTTTCCAAATAGTCTTTTATTCACATTCAGTTCATTACTGTGGCAAGGTACTCACTTTCTTAACATTCGGTTCATTACTGTGTAAAGCTACTTACTTTCTTCACATTCGGTTCATTACTGTGTAAAGCTACTAACTTTCTTCACATTCGGTTCATTACTGTGGCAATGTACTTATTATTTATTTATTTATTTATTTATTTAGTTTATTTATTTATTTATTTAGTTTTCACATTCAGTTAATTACTGTGGCAAAGTACTCACTTTGTTCACGTTCGGTTAATTACTGGTGCAAGTTACTCACTTTCTTCACATTAGGTTCATTACTGTGGCAAGATTCTCACTTTCTTCACATTTGATTTATTACTGTCGCATGGTACTCACTTTCTTGTTTTAATTCACTGGCTTACCCTAGTTCAGAGCAATGTGATTGGCTAAGTAACATAAAAAAAAAAAAAAAAATTCAAAACAATACTTATACTTTGATATGCTTTCTGAAAATGAAGAGGAATTAAATGTTTCAAAATGTCCTTACCCAGCATTTTAAGCGGCTAAAAAAAAAAAAAAAAAAAAAAAAAAAAAATACACATTCCCTAGACTATTTCCGAGGTTTTAAACACAACCCGAAAAAAAAATGTATCATTTATTCAGAATTTAGTTAAATCCCCACCCCGCCTCCCCAATTTCACTACTCTTTATAGTAAGTGCCTGGTGAGGGTGAAGGTGGAGGTGGGTGTCAGAATTCATTAAGCGGTTCAAGAAAGCAGGCGACTGCACAGGTTGTTCTTTGAGACTTCGACAGGACATTACCCAGCGTTCAGAATTATACAACGTTGCATCAACGTCGATGCAACGCCTTGACGTTACATCGACGTTGGTACGACATTGTTTTGATGTTGCACGCAATAACGTTGCACGCAACGACAAAACAACGTAGTACCAACGTCGATGCAACGTCATGCGACGTCGGTACGAAGTTGTCTTGACGTTGCGTGTGACGTCAAGACAACGTCGTTCCAACGTCGATACAACGGCATTTGGGCCGTGCCAAGCGAAAAGGTGTCTTAAAATATGCGAAAAAAAGCACAGCTTCAGGTTCACCCCACGCATGCGCAGTCGCATCCGGGCTTTTGGGCTCTATGGATACGTACATTCTAAAATGGCCTATGATACTGATAGTGGACAGCAAAAGCCCTGATCACACTGCGTGGACGTGCAGGCTGAGCCAGGCTCTCGCTGTCCACATATGACCGGAGATACGTTTACTCATTGTTACGACCTATCACTTCAACCTCCGATTATTTCCCTTGGCAGAATTTCGCATAGCTTGTAGGTATATGTTCAGTCTATGACGCGTCAGTGAGTCGACTCTTTGGCATTTTGGGTTTGGACTTTTATTCGGGCAACCGGATTCGAATCCCACGATAGGCGGGAATATTTTGCTGTCTTGAACCGCTCCGTTTCTGTGTTATGTCTTTCATGTCGAAATTTGGGGCTCGTCCGGGTGAAGATGACTTCGCGATCATCAATAATAATAATGACTTCCTTGAAAAGGGGGTGTTTTATGATCTAGCACTCCTAGCTCCGATTATCTAGCTTGGCAGATTACGCAAGGCTTGTAGGTATATGCTCAATCTCTGACAACTGCGTCAGGGAGTTGACTCTTTGGCTCAGTGGTTAGAGTATTGTGTTTTTACACGGGCGGTCCGGGTTCGAATCCCGTGGCAGACGGGATTTTTTTTTCAGCTATGCTTCATTCCTGTGTTATGACTTCATGTCGAAAGTTTGGGGTCGCCCGGGATTGGACTTTACTTCGTCGAAAATTGCTTTGCGTCCTCATAAATAAGGACAGAGTGTTACGACCTAGCAGTCCTACCTCCGATTATCAACCTTGGCAGATTACGCATTGCTTGTAGGTATATGTTTAATCTGACCACTGCTTCAGGGAATCGACTCTTTGGCTCAATGGTTAGAGCACTGGATTTTTATCCGGGCAGACCGGGTTTGAATCCCATGATAGACGGGATTTATTTTTCACTGAGCTGTGCTCTATTCCTGTGTTATGACTTTCATGTCATAAGAGCATGTCACTGCCCATATACCTGTAGTATCTAACGATTCTCTAAACACATAGCACATCCTGATTAGGCTCCCTTGAATTCCGTGAGCGCAGTTTCTGGGCGCCTGTTGTCCGTGTATGGAATAATACCCTTTTTTCTCAAAACACTGCTCCTTTTTCTCAAGGTTTCCGCGGGACCCCAAGATCAGTATCAGGGCGGACACTGGCCAGCTTCTGGTGGATATTTACCATGTTTTTCCTGACCATATTCGGGGCCAACTTGACAGCCTTCTTCTTAACGAGGGAACCAGTATATCAGTCGGTGCCAATCGCATCATTTGACGACCTCGCTTCACAGACAGATATAAAGTATGGGTTTCTCGCTGGAGGAGCGGTCTATGTCTATTTCAAGTTTTCTAAAAATGCTGTCGATCAACGAATATTCCAGGCAGTGACAAAGGATCCCAGTTTATTAGTGAATTCTAATGCAGAGGGTGCGGAAAGAGTTCGAAACGAAAATTATGCCGTCATCGGTGAGTCTACACATTTAGGTAGGGGAACAACTTATATTTAAAATCCTATCAACCCTGAGTAATTCAATGGACTCTTCCATGTCCGCATTTGGACACATCCATTGTTGCCAAAAGGGTGACAGTTTTAATCAAGAACAGAATGGCAAACAGTGTATAACCAGATGAGACGGCTCATTGTGAGCCGTCTCATCTGGATCTACGCTGTTTGAAAAAGTATCTGCTTTAGTCTAGAGGACTGAAAGAGTTAATAAAATGTTAGAAAAGTCACCATGGAAATGTCGAAATCACGAAACAAAGCCTTATCGGGACACGAATAGAAGGGGTGAGGAAGAACAGAAATTGACACGAGTTGCATAAGAGTCACGTTTGAAAAAAAAAATGATTGTACATTTAGGGAAACCAATTTAAATGAAAAAAAAAGGTAAGAGAAAAGTCCAGGGAGTGCCACAATCACAAACCGCAGCCCTTCCCAGACCCCAAGAGGAAGAGGAAACCGACAAATCAAAACAAGCAGAAATCGAACAAACGTACGAAAAGCACTAAGCACTAAAAAAAGCCACAAAACCTTTGACCTCTCTTCTAGATATCTTATGTACAAAGTATGTTCAGTCGACTCTCGTTATCTCGACTTCGCTTATCTCGAATAACCGCTTATATCGAAATTGCTCCTCCTTTTTTCCACAATATTTTCAATATATCTCTAACTTCAGGATTTTAATTATATGTTCATTTGTTGTCCGAGTTTATCCTCAACTCTGCAAACCTGATATGTCTGGGTACGGATATCTCGAAGTATTTCAGAGAGTCCCTTGGACTTTTAGATAACGAGATTCAACTGTTTTTGTTTCTTTGCATCATTATCTAAATATACACATACAGATGAGCCTCAATGGCTCGAACATCTTTGGGACCATGGAAATTCGTTTGAGACATTGGTAGTTCGAGCCACTGAGGGTTAATCATAGCACCAGTTACGGAAGCAAATATCTATAATTTAGGGTATTTTTTTTTTCGATTTTCTACGCAATGATTGTATGTTGAATGTACTCATTAGAATCGCCTTGATGAGGTGATTCTAAAGAGTACACACAACATACAATTCCATGATAAAATAAGAAAAAAATCCCTAAATATTTGTTTTCTTGAGCTTTTGGAAGGATTTTATAGGGACTGAAAAAAGAGTTCGAATCATCCACGGTAAACGAACCATCCGGGTTCGAGTCATTGATGTAATACTATACAAATAACAAATGTTTTAACCAAACAATGACAAAGCAAACGCCATCTATGAAGCCAGCAACCATGGCACGAGGAAGAACACCTACAGAGGGACTTTCTTGGAGGATCAGTAGAAAAACTACTTGGGGGGCTTTGTTTCCAGAGGCAATCTTCTTTTTTTTACGTTTATTTTTATACTTTCTGTTTGTATTGTTACGAGCCATGCTTAACAAGAAAGGAATGAACGTGAGACCAGCAACAAGCTTTAAAATTATTTACAATATTTATTGATATAAAAAAAAAAAAAAAAATGAAAATGTCAAAACAGAAAATATATTTAAGTAAACAGTACCTTTCAAGTTTTATTGTCCAAAAGTCCCTCAGAAACAATCCACAAGAGTTTCTAAAAGAAATCCTTTGAATAACAGTTTCTGATCCAACAATTTAACGTTCCTGAATTCAGAATTTAATTCCAGACATGAAATATTAAAGTCATCCAGTGTAGAATAATTTCCGGTGAACGATTACAAAGATGCCCATATAAAAAGTTTTCCCCTTATATATTATGAAAGAACATTCCAGAGAAAGAATTTGCTAGGGGCATCACTCACTTTCCAGTTTTAGTGAAGAATATTCTAAATGTTCTATGATATGCCAAAAATAGCTTAATCTAGAATATTCCTTCTGGAAAGTTCTAAAAGGAATATAAACAACTTGTTATTGTAAACATGACTTTTTTCAGAAAGTTCTATAGAGACTTACAGTAAATATGAAAATAATGATATTTACGAGTAGAAGAATTAAACATCTTATACGAACCTTATTATCCCAGCTAGCATTCTTTATAAATCTATAGCGGGTCGTTATCGGTCCGTCAGCTACCCTGACGGGCCGATAACGGTCCGCTATAGGTTTGTAAAGAATGCTTACTGGGATGTTAACCTTTGGAGCTGCATCAGGCGATAAGGGTGAGGTACACTGCAAGTGAAACCGGTTTAAGCCCACTCTGGAAATTGTTTTCTCATTACGAAAACACCCCTTTTCAAATATATTGAACATTTCACCACCAAAAACTGAAAGTTTTCAGACAAAAATGAAATATTTTTCATATTTTTCATATTTCTACTCAAAACATAGATTATGGGTAATCGTTAGAACCGCCTCGCCGAGGCGGTTCTAACGAGTACCAACAATCTATATTTTTGAGTAGAAATAAGTAAAATAATGTATATCCCCGTAAACCCCGGTTTTACACGTACGTACTATATTAAAGTGGGGTTTAAGGGGATCAAAATTATATAGGTATGTTTTCGTGATGGCTGACCATTCCCATGCATCCTCAGTTGCAGTTTTTCTTTGTGCGTTACTGGTTTCATGTGAGGCGTTTGTTTCGACATTAACATTTCTTCATCTCTCCTTCTTTCGGGTCCTCGAGGAGGCTGTTCTTCGTGCTTGTGGCATTTCATTGGTATCTTTAATTATATTGATGCAATTTATACTCCACACCCCTCCAAAATATACTTTTTAAGAGAGTAGCATCGGGACCCAGGGTGAAGTTGGCTAGCTGTAAAAGTGCTTTAAACCCCCCTCCCCCCCCCCCCCCCCGGTGGTTTGCTCTACCGACCGTTCTAAGGCGGTGGTCCCGGTGTTAGTCTTACTCTTGTTGCTTTGTGGTTTGTTCTGCGAGGCGATTTGTTGTATGTCTTTCCGTGTGTCATGTTGTTCTTGTGTTTTTCAGTCCTTTTAGTATTGCGATTACCTCGCTTGGGGAAGAGAGAGCTAATCTTAGTGATTTTCGTACGTTTGTTCGGTTTGTGCTTGTTTAAATTTGTCGGTTTCCTCTTCCTCTTGGGGTCTGGGAAGGGCTGCGGTTTGTGATTGTGGCACTCCCTGGACTTTTCTCTTACCTTATTTTTATAGGGGGTATACATTATTAAGCGAATTTTCAGTTTTGTGTTAAACCTGATCTCTCTATCTCTCTACCTAGACTAACTAGTTTCGGACTTTCCCATTCTTAACAGTATCGTTTCTTATGCGTATTGAGTCGGACCCAATCGATAAGGAGCACTGCTTCCGGTCTAGTTCCAGGTTCTGTCTGACTCATGACGTGGCTTTAATAAATTACAATGCCATCATTAACCAATAATCAACAAATGTATTGCGGCACCCGGGGCTCTTAGGGTCTGATCTGGGTCTGCACTGTTTGCCAGTGTCCCAGTCCAGGTCTTACAGATAACCTTCTACACCTACACGGCCTTTGACATCACAGTGACAAGAATAGCGCGGTTATTAATAACCGTTATCTGGATTTTAAACAAGCGGTTTGATTTTATTGCTCAATGATAATCACGTGGACAACAACCCTTAAGGAAATTATAATGTATGTAACTTTAGCTCGATTGTAAACAATCCACCCAAAAGGTGTCTTGTATCTATAGAGATAGTTCGACGCATGTTTACTTTTATGCGATGCAAGCAAATTATTTGTTTCTGTCCGGTTTATTTCAGAGCATCGTGCAGCGTTGTATTGTGACACTATGGTAGTCGGCGAACTGAGGTCGGACAGAGCTTTTGGATTTGCTTGTCAGCAAGAGACGACCATCTGCCGTGACCTTGATGTAGTAATTTTGCGGGTAAGTAGTCCGACTTCTACCAATATAGGGATCAAACATGTTTTTTCATGCATTAACATTCGCCAGGTCCCGAGGAGGTGTTGAAAACCGAGGCCGAAGGCTGCGGTTTTCAACACCTCCCTAAGGAACTGGCGAATGTTAATGCATTGAAAAACCATGTTCGATCGCTATTATTGCATAAAAACTGAAAACATTTGCTACATTTCGCGTTATTTCTTGCACTATTTTGTTTCACCTTTTCATCGATATCTCTCGAACGTAATTTCCACAGACTATACTCGTTCTAGGGCCGGGCAGTACACATCTCGTAACGGCAGCAAATCTGTGGCCCCTGTAAAATCATATTGAAAGTTGCGTAGCCGTGCATTAACAGCGCGTAAATTGCCTTGTTAATACACGGCTTTTCGCCGGTTAATGCACGGCTATTATTAACGTGCGGCACTGCTTTTTATGCAATAATTCACTTTTCAATGTCATCTGCCGGATTTCATGAACATGCCATTATGCACCAGTCCTCTGTAGTCCCTGCCCAAACGGGGGCGGTGAATAATGAGGCTTTTAACTTTCAGTTTCTAAAGCCCCGCTTAACGCACTGCACTTCGGGGACAAGTTTATGTAAAATCCCTGCTAAAAACTCCTGCACTCCGGAGACAGTTCTTTTTTCCTGGAAAAGTCTGCTCTCTGTTGTAAAAATCAACTTGTATCTTTTTCATGGTAAAAGATCTGGTTTACTCGATACAGCTGAATTCAAAGATAAATTATCATTGACAGTATGAGCCATGTCATTAAACAATGTTTAGGATTAATGTGGCTCTAATTTATATATGTAAAGGATTTTGGTGAGAAATTAATATCCCGGCACATTTACGGCACAGTTGGGACATTGTAGCTCAAATCACGACACTTAAGCCCCGATATGTACCCGCTATCCCCGGTACAATAGGGGCCAGAGTTTCAAATGAATGGATTATTATTATTATTATTATTATTATTATTTATTCTTTTAAGTATCGTTATCGATAGCAGTGCCGACCGATATATTCAGAGCCGCCCTACACCATCAGAGCCATTTGTTTTTATTTATTCTCCAGTTTTGTTATTTTGTGGTCAATTTTAATTTTTCGGAATTCTATTACTTATTATTTATTTTCGTACTTATTTTACTTATACTTATTATTATTATAATTTTTATCATCATTTTTTATACTTCATCACGAAAACATGCCTATATAATGTTGAACCCCTTAAAGCCCACTTTTTATATAGTAAAACTGGGGTTTACAGGGGTGTACATTTTTTTTCTTATTTCTGCTCAAAAACATAGATTGTGGGTACTCGTTAGAACCGCTGGTTCTAACGAGTACTTACAATCTATGTTTCGAGCAGAAATATGAAAAATATCATAATTTTTAACTGAAAATTTTCATTTTTTTTTGGAGGTAAAATTTTCAGTATATTTGAATAGGCATGTTTTCGTGCAGAGTGTTCAGAGTCTTTACATGACGCATTTTGCATCGCCAAGGTTTGAACATTTCTAGATTTGGACAACGAAGATCATGATCAGACTGCGGGTAGGCACAGCCTGATTTATTCTTTGGGTTCACATATCAGAAAGGACGTATTCTCACGTTACGACTCCTATAAAGAGATACTAAAATTACTGGATGTGCCACGAAAACCGACAAAATAAGCGCTTCCGGCCATCAAACCATCTGAACCAATTAGAGGTAAACGGTAGTTAGCCTAAACTGCACGTTTAACTATCGTTTAAATCTTATTGGCTGTGCCAATAATATACAAAATGCTACTTCATGGTTGTTACATGTACAGTAAACATTCGGCTTTTTACGTAGTTAACAGAAGTTCTGACCGTTCCCACATGATTTTGTATAACCTTGTCATTGGGAGTAACAAGCGAATCATTTTTTATTTCCGTTTCATCGAACCAAAGTGAAAACGAAGGACGCTATGCGTGCAATTTTAGGATTAATATTTTGTTTGAAATATATATATATATATATATATATATATATATATATATATATATATATATATATATATATATATATATATATATTGCCTTTTAAGCGGCAGGTCGATGCACGCAAGAATATTTAATCGGTTCGGGGTTTTACCCGAACTGAGCACATAACCGATAAAATGCGTCCTTGACGACCTTTCAAGTTTGCCTAGATAGAAGATTAAAATTAATATGAGAGAATTAAGAACAAAATAAAGGTTTATGCTATATGTTTTTTTTTATTTTAGATACAAAAGAAAAGCTCAATAAAGCCAAGAAATATTCATTTTCTTAGTATTCTTTTTTCGAATGAACACGAGATTATAATGATCGCACTCTGATATTTACCGCAAATAGTGCAATCGCAGGCGAGGCATCATTTTTTTTTTCATTACACAACAAATGAAATGTTTTTCCATCAATCAGGAAGCAACTAAGCGCATATATATATATATATAATTCAATCATATTCGATGAATGTTTACCGATCATGAGTTATGGTAAAGAGAGAAGGTATCCGAATTCTAAGGATTATTACGCTAGACACCATCCAAGCTAGCATTCTTTATAAATACAATGTATACAGCGGGCCGTCATCGGCCCGTCACTAACCTGACTGGCGGATAACGGCCCGCTATAGATTTATGTAGAATGCTTTCTGGAAAAGAGTATCATTTAATTCCGAAAGTCCACGGTGAAACTCTAATCAGGCTGCGCAGATGAGCACGCTCATCGGGATATTCGCTGCCCGCATATGATCAGGTTACATTTTTCGCACTGTTCGGATCATTTGAACCGCAACGAGAGAAAAAAAAAATACCTAAAACCAGTCTGCGCAACGAGAGAAAAAATACCTAAAACCAATCTGCGGAGTCTAATCAGTCTTTCTTGTCCGCAGGAAGAAACTTTGCATCGTTGCCCTTCAAAATATGCCCAGTTAATATTACGAAAACACACCTATTCAAATATATAGAATATTTCACCTCCAATAGCTGAAAATTTTCAGATAAAAAACTCTGATATTATTCATATTTAACCTTATAACATAGATAGTGGGTACTCATTAGAACCGCCTCGCCGAGACGGTTCTAACGAGTACCCACAATCTATGTTTTTGAGCAGAAATAAGAAAAATAATGTATACCCCTATAAACCCCGGTTTTACGAGTACTATATAAAAGTGAGGTTTAAGGGGCGTGGGGGCATGTTTTTGTGATGGATTCTGATCAGACTGCGCCAATGTGCAGGCTGGTCTGAATTTTCGCTGGGCGCGCATGTCCGATGGTGCGTTTTCTGCCTTTGAGGCTATTTTTTTTTTTTTTTTTGTTTTATTTATGCCAAGATGAAGGAAGACCACACCCTGGCTGATTTAAAGAAGAAGTGGTTCTCTGGCCCATGTCTGTCTGACACAGAGCATGAAGCTATGTGGAATGGTGTCCCGTATTTGGACAGTGCCAGAAAAGCTATCAGCAGCCTTGTGAACGAGAAGGCCGTCTCACTGAGACGGTTTGGAGCTCCTCTGATTTTATTGTTAATTGGTGTTTTGTTGAGTTTCATAGCTCTTGGTGTGGAAATAGTATGGTCCCGACGGTACGGCCAGGTAAGGTAGAATACCCATTGATGCAACTGTGCCAGGTGTACAATCGTTGAGGCCCTCCCGCTTGTACCTGTTCCCTTGTTCCCCTGAAAAAATCGGAATTTTCCCTTGTTCTCCAAATCAAAGTCTTCGCAATCGTTGGCCCTGGTGAATGAATGTCTTTTGACGTGTCACCAGTAGAATGTCGCTAGATTCACATCACATTTGAGATCTGGAGACTAGTATTCGCGATCGTTAGCTCTGGTGAATGAATGTCTTTTGACGTGACACCAATAGACTAGATTCACATCACTTGTGAGATCTGGAGACTAGTCTTCGCAATCGTTGGCCCTGGTGAATAAATGTTCATTGATGTGTCATCAGTAAAATATTCTGATTCTGATCTGAATTTACTCCCCTTTGGGAGCGAATTCCAGATCCCAGTTTAGAAGGAGTTTGGTATAATGGTACACAAACAAGACGTCGCAAAGTTATCTACCTTGTGCTATTTAGAGAAACATTTGCCAGGTATATCCGGTCCCCCCTGAGAGCTAAGATTTGCAAAGAATATTTTTTTAGCTTTCGCATGAAATATGTTTTTTTTTTCAACGATGAAATATATAAAACAATTCGATATTGTCTACCAAACGAACACAGAATCATTCATTTAATCTGACTTTAAATACCGCTTTTATAGTTTAACCCTGGCCCTGCTGAACCCCGAAATGTCCTGCATTTGCTAACAGTGTATACCTAGAAGAAGCCAACTGATTTGAAGAAGCCAACTCATCTGGATCTGCAGGGTGTGTCATTAAGTGTGTGAAATTGTATTGACAACCTGGATCAAGTCATCTGATTGGCTGAATATTAGAAGTGGGCGTGGCATTGTCAGGGTTAAGACGTGCTGGGCGATCCTTATTTTTGTCACTGCCTACAGCCTGTGGGATTCTAAAACGCATATAGTATGGTTGCGTTCAGAAATGCAAAGAGATCATAAACGTTTTGCCCCGAAATTGTTGACCTAATTATCAGTGCCAGGAAGGGACGAGTACCAGAGCAAAGCGTTCGCTAGTGGTTCAACTTTTGTATAACACGGCTCGTTATAACACGATTTTAGATATAACACGGTTCAAAGATGGATCCCAAAAATGTATAATATTGAAAAATGACCATAAATGGTCATTTTTCAATATTATCTATACATTTTTGTTTGAACATAACGCGGTTGTTTAAAGAACACGGTTTGTACTATGGGCCCCAACAATAGTGCTATAAAGAGGTTGTGGTGTATATCTCAACGCATCCCCAGCGGGTGTGTACTCGTTTGAATTATTCAGCCATATTATATTATGTACATGTGCAATCAAATCTACGAGTAGGTTGGGAGAATTTCTCAGTTAATGACAATGCCATTTAGGACACGCCCACCACTAGTTAAGTTGACAAGCCATAACCAAATGTGCGTTCCGCATCATATGGAAATCCGCGCAGTCTGATCAGGGCCTTCATTGTCCACTAACAGAATCATTGCATACTACAGAATGTATTAATGGACAGCAAAGGCCCGGATGATACTTTGCGCATGCGCAGAATGATCTGAAACTACGACTTTTACACATCCTTGCGGAACAATACTGGAATTTACCTGTTCAATACTTTACTAGTGGTGGACTCAGAGAGGGTTCCTTAGGTTCAGTTGAAACCTCTTTCGACTCAAAATCTCATTTCCTGGGAACTTTTAGATACATTTGATAAATTTGGGATACCGTATTTACCAAAAATATTTACACTCCTTACTCTTTACCGTATAGTTCCCTTCACAAGTCCATTTTATTACCTCAGTGTGTGTGTAAAATTGCTGGTTGAGTGGCAAACAAAGTAGGCCGGGATCAGACGTCTCATCTCAGACGTCTCATCAGGGTCTTCATTGTTTACACAGGCCTGTCTGTGATCAAGTACGGTAATTTGATCAAATCGAACTCCTTAGAAATCATCCTGGATCCGCCCCTTTTCATCGTATTATACTTGTTTATTTTCAGCCGCAGCTCCTCAAGGTGGAGGATGACCAGAGACGGATTCATGATGCAATGGATATGTGAAGCCATAATCACGTGATTATCACGTGATTTTCATACCCAGAAAAAAAAGTACCAGTCTGTGACAATAACTCCAACTTGAAAATATAACCCACAACTTGAGAAAGTGTAACTAACGAATTATGCGCATGCGCACGGTGTGATCAGAGCTGATGAAGTTGTATTTGTTTTCCGATTGCGTTAGCAATAAATATAATATGTATCCACATGTTCCCCTTTTATATACAATCGAACGACAATGGCTCGAACAGATTTGGGAACATGGAAATTGGTTCCAGACAGGGGCAGTTCGAGTCATTGAGGGTTAATCATAGCGCAAGCTCAGGAGGCAAATGGCGATAAGCTAGGAATATCTTTTCGATTTTCTATGAAATAATTGTATGTTGTGTGTACTCAATAGAAGTGTGTACTCAATAGAATCGCTTCGATGAGTACACACATAACCAAACATTTGTTTTCTTGAGCTGACGGAATAAATCATCCACGGTAAACGAGTCATCGCTGTTCGAGTCCACCATGCCTATATAATTTCGACCCCTTAAACCCAGCTTTTATATAGTAAAACTGGGGTTTACAGGGTATACATTATTTTTCTTATTTCTGTTCAAAAACATAGATTGTGGGACCTCGTTAGAACCGCCTCGCCGAGGCGGTTCTAACGAGCGCTCACAATTTATGTTTTTGAGCATAAAGATAAAAAAAAAATGAATTTTTTATCTTCAAATTTTCATTTTTTTTTTTTTTTTTTTTTTTTTTTTTTTTGTGGTAAACTTTTCCGTAATTTAATAGGCATCTTTACTAAATGCATTGATGTTTTCTGTCTAGTGAAAATATGCGTATTTACGTTACGGGTCTTTGTTATAAGAGAGATTTTCAGAAGTTTGACCTATTTAAAATATATTTTCAAGATGTTTGTTACTTTTAACTGCAAGCATCCTTCTCTGTGTGTCTAATAGCCATAAGCTACCTCATTTCCCATATTATGTAGTGAAATGTGTTATTTACATGACTATAGATGTGAAGGTATCAAAAATTTGGAAACAAAGAACACATCATATAGAGAAAATGGGAGTCTCGGTTTTGTTGAAGCTCTTCATAAGGAGAAATGAAATTTGCAACACTGCTTACGCCCTCTAGTAACAGTTTCCTGTTTCTTCACAAACACAAAGGTTGTGGGTACTCATTAGTGATCACTAGTGTTGTCACTGAATAGCAATTTTAATCGATCATCAGTCGTTTTTGCCTCTAGTGACTGATGATCGGAAAGATTTTTTACAGTCGACTACTCGAAAAATTCTAATTTTAGAAACATATTTTCACAGTTTCATTTTTATAGGCAAGTTATATAGAAATGAAATTCAAAGCTGTCTATTTGGGTCATTCTAGATTTGTAGTCAATAATAGAGAAGAAATTTTGATAAAATAGCTTTAGTATGTCAACAAAATATGTACTGATATTTTTCTTATTTCTTCATGAAAACATATGTTGTGGGTACTCATTAGAAGTGCCTCGCGGAGGCACTTCTAATGAGTACCCACAATATACGCTTTCATGGAGAAATAAGAACAAAATATTATCTGGGATACCCCTCTTATTGATCTGGAGCCATGAATAAGTATCTGGAAGAGGGCTTAATTAAGACTGAATATATCTTCTATCAATCGATTATTAATCGATGATCGGTCGGATTTTACAAAACCGATGATCGACTATTAATTTCTGGCCGATTCTCAAAACTAGTGATTAATAAGTATCCATGACTTATGTTTTGCAGACATAGGATGTGAATATTCATTAGGAGCACTTCTAATATGTAGTGGTATAAGTCTGATTTTTAACATGGCTGGGCAAATGAGTCGCATAGGGACTACGCCTTCTAATATGTATCCACAACTAACGCTTTTGTGGAGAAATGAAAAAAAAAAAAAAAAAAAAAAAACGATGGTAAAAAACAGGTTTGGGTCAAACAATATTTTATTCTTTCAATTAATGGATGTCGATTTCATAAAACGATTTTCTGAAAGATGTCGAAAGTAAAACAGGCATTTTATCCATTTCTAGCAAAGTCTCTAATTTGCATGAAATATCAGCCTTGTTTCTGGGAAAATACGAAAAAAAAATACTTCAAAATGTTCTCTGCTTAGTTTTTCTCACAGCATGTTAAGCGTTAACAAAGCTTATTACCATATTACATGTACCTCTATGACGTCATCCCATAAATTTCAAAAGCTCCTATTGGAGGCGTTGTTTCGAGTCGCTTGCTTCCAAATAAATAACTGATACCCGCTTGATACGTTCAATACGTATCTTGTCAGCCTGGCCACCGGGAACCAGTTCAGATAAGACCCCGCCTACTCATTAATATTCCAGTTGCTCCGACCTCACGTGATATTTTTCTAGTCTGCAACCTTGTCTCGTTTCATTTGATCCCGCACCGTCATTGTGTAAACAGTTCCTGCTCGAATGGAGTGGTCTAATTTTTATTCGACGAGGATTTAATCCCGAGAAAAAACAATCTGCAGACTGATCGGAGTGAAGAACAGGACATTGTAAGAATTTCTGCGCACTGTCAGGTATTGATGCGTAGAAATCCAGTTTAAGGGTTTTTTTTTTATTTTCATACTGGGCGTCCCTCACAGTGACACCAAAATGTTTCATTCCAGAGCTAGGTCCTATACCATCTATCGATATATGTCTGTGGACTGACTGACCTATGGCATGAGCCCTGTGAAGATGGCTGTTGACCGAATCATATTAACCCATAAATTGCTAACCACATTTGCAGCAGACGACATTTTTTTTTTTTTTGTTTATTTATTTTACAGAGAGACTGGCTTAAGTAAACGCTCTGCCTGACAAACGATTCGAATGAAATGCCAAGTCTTATTTTCTCTGAAAAAATAACTATCAATTTTTGATTGTCGTCTGCTACAAATGTATATTATTGTATATGGCGCTTTAACCTTTTCCGCTCTCTGGGTTGATACAGCAGACGACAAATTGATATTTCTAACTTCCTCAAAAGCTAGAAATAAAGCTCTTACTGACATGTTATCAATTAATTTAAATTGATGAGGCCCTCCAAGGGAACAGGGGAATAATTTCATTTATTTCAGGGGGACAGAAAAACAGTCTAAAAAAGAAGGGAACAGGCCAACAAAGGTAATTTCGGGAACAGAAAATTAAGATTTTGAGTTTGGGGAAAAGAGAAAATCCCCCCACACCCACACACGGGAGGGCCTCATCAATATTTGGGGTACCTGTTCCCTTGTACCCCTGGAAAATAGGCATTTTCCCTTGTTCCCAAAATCAATTCCCCAAAATTGTTCCCTTCAGTTTTAGACTTTTTGTTCACTTGACATAAATGGTCTTTGTTCCCCAAAACCCCTGGGAGGGCCTCATTTATCCTACATGTTTGAAATATAAGGTCACCAGGCGCTTTTTTTCCCTATACTTGGTGGTTTGGATGCTCATCCGACCGCAGGTACATGTACTTGGCATGTTGTTTTGCCAAAAATGTGTGAAAAATGTCAGATAACCAAAATTAACAAAACATCAGCAATGTTAGAAATTTTACCAACATGTAGGTCTAAAAACAAGACCTAAATGTTTGGGAAAATTTCTAAAATTGCTGAATATTTGGTCATCCGACATATTCCATTCATTTTTGGCAAAACAACGTGCCAAGTACCAGTGTGTCCGACTGGTGATCAGGTAGTTGCGGGTCAAATCCCCTGTGGTCACAATATTCTTCGTGGAGATTGATCATGATCCCGCGTGGTCACAACATTCTTTGTGGAGATTGATCATGAACAATTTTTACCGTCGTTCTCCCATCCAGTCTGCCTCGGTGGCTCAGTCGGATCCTTGTCCGACTGGTGATCAGGTCGCTGGTTCGATCTCCGCCAGGTTTGGCAGCAGGGATTGCATGTCATAAGGATTGCATGATCATTAAATATTTTCTATGGTCATTCCCTTCCAATGATTCAAGAAAGGCAGTCGTCAGTTTCTGGCGAAAGAATGTACACAAATACTGGTTAACTGCTTAATAGAAGACTGTCCTGGAAGAGTGTTTGGGTAAACTGACAGGCTTGACATGACCCTAATAGGTTGACTGGGCCGTAAAACCTCAACTCGGTCATTGAATTCTCCCTACCGCTGATTCAAGAAGGGCAGTTGCAAGTCTGCCCATTAACGTGTGGTTAGGTAAGCTGCCCGCTCTCGGGTAAACTGGCCGTACTCGACATGACCCGAATGGGTTGACATGGTCGTAAAATCTAAACACAAACAAACCATGCATATTTTCTTGTTTCTAGTTCTTAGGTTTGAAGCTTCTTGTAGCCAAACTGTTATTGCTCTCCATGACGGATGGTGTGGTCCTGGGTTTGAATCCTGCTGGAGGCAGATTTCAGCTTATTAGTGTTTGGCATGTCATTAACAGCTAGTCTTCACATCTTTTCCATGTTACTACTGCTCTCTGGGTAAATCATTCAGCAGATATCTTGATATAATTCTCTTACCGGTATTTTTCCCAGAAAAGGTTTTGACATTTCCTGTAAATTAATGCATGAAATGTTAAATCCTGTTTTCTGAGAAAAATAAGAAAATTATCAATTTGTCATCTGCTAAAAGCCCAGAGGGTGGTAATGGTTAAAGAATCCTGAAAGAGTTGTAAAAGACAAAATCATCATCATCTAACTTCAATCTACTTAAGGTGAAAGGATAAAATTTCAAGGGAGATCAATCTGTTACGTAAGTATTCGCCGCCCTTCTCAAAATAGGAATAAGTGCTGTAACTCTGATCAAGACAATAAGAAGGAATAGATTCCTTTTATAAAGTAGGCCTATTTTGAGAAATGAGTCACCTCCCTGTAAGGTAATTTATTTTCAACTAGAGTGATCATCCTTTGGGAAGGAAGGTAACTTTCCGCTTAGATAACCCAAGATTCTCTGGCTGTGAAAATTATTTTCTACAAAGTTAAAGCAGCCAAATCAGAAAATGAAACCGGCTTTTTCAACGTAAGAGAAGGTTCAGATAACAGCTTAGAGTGATCTCTCTTTGACGTGTCTCTGTTAACCTTAAATGTCATTAAGTTTCCAATGTCGATTGTTAATTAGAAAATGACCAGTAAAGTTAAAAATGATAAGGAGGTTGTGTTATAAGTTTGACTAATATCATGTTTATTATTTCAGAATGGCTGCTGGTGGTTCAGTATATGGAGCTTGCGATGAATTGGTGGATCCCTGGTGTGATCCTTGCTTCAATGGTGGTATTTCTCAACAGGCCATGAGCTATTGTGACAAATGTGTGGAATTTCATTGTGAACATTGTTTTGATAGTCATCGTAGATTTGGAGCGACTAAACACCATAAAGTCTTGCAAGGATCGCGTATGCCTGCAAGTCAGGCGGACAAGCCGGTTAAACATAGTTTATGTGGCAAACACGAAGGGGAAGCTAAAGATCAGTATTGTTACGATCACTTTGTCCTGATTTGTGGCGTATGTTCTGTTCGGAAACATAAATCATGTAATGTAAAATCTGTACAAGAGGCTTGTACAATTTTCAATATTGCTGCAGAGGAACACAAATTTTCCAGTGATGTAGAAATATTTCTGCAATATGTAAGAAATACAGATAAATCTTTACAGGAAAACCTCAATAATTTAGATAAAGAAACACAAAATGCATTAAAAGAAGCGGAGAATATTCGTGATAAGCAAATTCAACAAATCAATCGAAATTTTGATGATTTTAGTAGAAAATTAAGTAAATTACACAAGGAGCAGAAAACAACTTTAGAAAACTGTAAGTCAGCTCTAGAACAACTTATTGTTGATATACAAGTCATAACAAAAAAATTACAAAAACTACCAACTGTGTCAAATCTGGATTCTAAACTTTTCCTAGAACTGCAGACTTATTCTGAGAGTATTCTCCAATATGAAGATAAAATTACAAGTCTACATTTATCACGTATCTCAGTGAACTGTGACTTTAATGTCTCTACAGGGTGGCTGTCAGAATCACCAAGTAAGTTAGGAGACGTGTCTGTCCGTACGTCAGATTTCAGATGTGATACACAACGTCCAGTGATTCATTACCCTTTTAGAAGAGAAGGGGAGAGTGGCCAGGGAGCGAGTGGGTCATCTAGTACAGGGGGTCCAGTGTGTCCTGGGATCCTGACCAGACTGGGTGAGACTCAGGTGAACATCTCTGGTGATAGTGAAACATGTCGTATAAGAGGACTAGATGTTACTGTAGATGGTCACCTGATTGTCTCAGACAGCTGGAATAGTAAGGTGAAACTGTTCTCCCTGGATGGAGAGTTGTTATCATCTCGCAAACTATCAGGGTCACCTCAGGATGTAGCAGTTGTTGACAGGTCTACGGCTGCTGTCTGTATGAACAACTGTCAGATAGTAATCCTTGCCCTAGGACCTGGGGGTCAGCTATCTGAGAGAAAAAACATCCGACTAGACAGAGAAGCCCGTGGTATCACAGTTTATAACAAGAACTTGATCCTCGCCTGCCGTAAGTCAGTTATAATGATCAACATGGAAGGTCGGATCCTGTGGTCCACTAAGTCTCTTCCTCAACAACTGTTTAGTAATGCACTGTTCCTTACAGTCCGGTCTGGGTCTGGTCCGGACACTGTCCTTGTGTCAGACTGGAGGAAACAGACCATAACGGTGCTGGAGGCTGACACGGGCAAGCTGGTCAAGGTCTGTGATGTTGGAGGAAGGGAGCCCCGGGGACTGACAGTAGATGATAATGGGAATGTGTTTGTATGTTACCCAAGAGAGATCAGAGTTTGGTCGGGGAATATGGAGGAGAGATCTCTGACAATTCACGGAAAGTTGGAGTTTACCCCTGGGGCAATAGTGTATTGTAGGAAACGTCAACAACTTATTGTATCAAATTATGATGAATGTTTCGGTGATAATTGTGTTTATAATTACAAAATATCAAGTTAAGATTCTCGTTGGTGAGAAAATATGGCGGACAGATGAGGCATAGTGTATTATTGTGACAAGGTATAACTCTGACTGTATAATTACAAATCATCAAGTTGATATTCTCTGTGGTCAGGAGAAATGGAGGAGAGATGTTCACGGAGAGTTTATCCCTAGGACAATAGTGTATTGTGCAAGACAGTAACAACTTATTGTAACAAGGTATGACTTTGATAACTTGTATTTATAATTACAAATCATCAAGTTGAGATTCCCTGTGGTCAGGAGAAAGATGTCCGACTATACACGGAGAGTAGGGTTTGACCCTGGCACAATAGTTTATCATATATTTCAACAACTTTTTCTAACAAGTAATGCTCAGTTAATTAATTTTATTATTGCATCGTCACACAACTGCAAGAGGGTGCTGCAGTTTATGAAGATAGATTAAAATCATTTATCACTATAAAATAACTTGATGCTGCGATCGTATCCCCACCCCAACATCTCTCGGAAAGACGTTTTTTGCTTGGCGTTTTATCTTAAATGAAAATATTTTGTTCTGATTGACTATATCTTATCAGAAACCATTTGTCTTTTCTGTTTCTGTATTTTGTTTTCAAATATGTACCCTAAAATTAAATTTATCGCCAGACCTATGCAATTTCTAAAGTAAAGTGATTTTTTGGAATTTTTGTCATAGTAAATATTTTTTACTTTTCTTTGCTGAATTTGAATTATTGGTGTTTCACAACAATATTGTGAAAATTTCAGAAAAATTGAAAAGTGGAACTTGTTAAAAATCTGCCTCCAAGTTACCTACCTCTACAAATTTATGCATAATTTTCATTCATTATGCCCCGCCACCAAAAAAGTGTTATTATGTTATACCAAAGACGTATAAAATTATTGTATTATTTACGTCCTTGGTTATACCCTCTGAAATTTTGAGTGTCCGTCCGTCCGTCAGCGCCCCCACCATTCGTCTGCCGCAACTCCTCCTACAGTTTTAGGCCAATCCTTTTCAAACTTTACAGGTGCTTTTAGGATGGTCTGAAAATATGCATATTGTTTTTTCAGAATCCTGAAATTATTTTTTATCACATTTTTTTTTTTTCATTTTTAACTTTGACTTTTTTCGAGCCCTAATACTACAGAAATGTATAGGGAGTATGTACCTTCTGCCCGCAACTCCTCCTACAGTTTTAGGCTAATCCTTTTGAAACTTTACAGGCGCTTTTAGGATGGTCTGAAGATATGCATATTGTTTTGTCAGAATCCTGAAATTATTTTTTATTACATTTTTTTGCATTTTTAACTTAGACTTTTTTCGAGCCCTAATACTACAGAAATGTATAGGGAGTATATATCTTGTATGCGCAACTCCTCCTACATTTTCAGGCCGATCCTTTTGAAACTTTACACACGCTTTTAGGATGGTCTGAAGATATGCTTATTGTTTTTTTTTCAGAATCCTGAAATTATTTTTTATCACTTTTTATTGATTTTTTAACTTAGACTTTTTGATTTTTTTTTTTTTTTTTTTTTTTTTTCGAGTTATGAAATAACTGTTTATTGCTTCTCTTCATGTTTAACTTAGATTGTTTTCAGCCCTTATACTACAGAAGTGCATAGGGAATATGTCCCTGTGTGGCGGGGCATGGTGCATGGCTTGCAGTTTTATTTTTACTATGGGAAAAAGTGAAAATATTGGATTTTTTAAAAACCACTGACTAGAATAAAACTTTTTGCGCCTAGGTAGTTACGAAAAATGGTTTTGCATTAAATCATGACAAAACTTTACAAATTTACTTCTTCTGTTTAAAGCGCCGAGCAAAAAACAACTTTCTGAAAGATGTCGAAAGCACAGTAGTTTCTCTGTGTGATTCAAGATGGCTGGTACAGCCAGATTCTTGGGTGTGGGCTGGTCAAGGTCTATACTGTTTGTTATGTGTTAATACTGTACTGTGTAAATATTGTCTAGAGCAAGATAACGATTTCTCTGGTGTTTGGGCTGATCAGGGTTCTCACTGTTTCCGTGTATTTTATCAATGTTTTTGTTTGTGGGGATGGGGGCACTCACTATATAAGAATGGGTAGGGATGTGCCGACAAAAGGGGTCTTATTTTCGTAGTATGTCTGGAACATGGTGGGGGTGGGGAGATGGGATAAGAATATACCTGTCTGAAAAGGGGCCCATGTCTGTCTGGAAAGGGGGTGGTGCTTGGAAAGGGCATACCATAATTGTCTGGAAAGGGGGTGGTGCTTGGAAAGGGCATACCATAATTGGATTTTTGTTAATGATTGAAGTGCAAGAGGTAAATAAAGTCTGGTCTACTTAAATGTACTTCATTCAATCTCTCAATTTCATTTTTAGCACCATTAGACACCTTTGACTATTATCAAAGAATGCTTTCAAGATCGTTCATAGTTAGTGCCCTCACACATACTGTTTAAAGGGCAAATACGAAGGTTTTAATTCTACTAAATATTTAAGGGCACTTCAGTAAGGAGGTGACTGCTGAAAACCGCATCAAATTATCTTAAACGGTTTCTGAAATATTGTGATTTGAAATTTGATATTTAACATCCAAGAGGACTGAATTCAGGCTGCCTCATTAATATTCATGAGCCCTTTTATGACATCATAAGGGAACAGTAAAATTTTATTTTTTTTTAAATTGCCAATATTTTTTGCTTTTTAATCTACATCAATTCAGTTTTCACATTGTTTAATTTATTCAACTCCTTTAAACTAATATACATAGGAATTTAACTCTTATTTTCCGTTTAAAGTGTTAAATTTCAAATTTAAAAATTTCATTTAAATAATTTACAATCCACTTACAATGCTTAATAATTAGCCAAAATTGACTTTTTTGGTATTCATTTATATGATATACACCCAAATTCATTATTATTAAAAAAAACTTACGAAAAATTTAATATTAGTCAAGTTTTAAACATTTTAAAATTTAGCTTTAAATTTAAATAACTGGTTAAATTTTGAGTTAAATTCTCTATTCATGGGCTTATTTGTGGACAGAGACCAATATCAATAATGGTTAAGGAGAAAAACTATGTAGCATATAAGGAAATGCAGAATATTCCTGTTTAAAATTTCAATTTAAAATTTAAGTTCCAATATGACATCACAGAATATTGCATTGTGGGTCTTAATCAATACACAATGCAAGGGAGGTTACTCTAACAGGAAAAAAGGTAGGTATCGTAAATTCATCACCATAACTTTTGATTGGATTGGAATTTTTTTATGGGGTTTTCGACAAAATAATTCTCCTAAAGCATTCTATCAACACCCTGAAAACCAGGCATATTTTAAATTCCTTTGTATTTGCCCTTTAAACCAACACTATTACAATTGTATAGATTTGGTAAAAATTGCTGCATTGTATACCTTAGTTAATCTTGATATCGTAATTCTTGTACTTAAATTGATAATATGCAAGTAAATCCTTGTTAAGTTAACTGACAACAAATGAGCATATATTGTTTGTCTATAACTGGGTCTCATTCATGTCTGGAAAGGATAGGCCTCCGGGGGGAGTCCCCCGGGGGAGGGTGGGGTCCAGGCTTCTGGCAGCATACCCCTACCCTTTTCGATAGAAAGTGCTCCCCTCCACCACAACCCCTACACCACCACCCAACCAGGGTTTTTGTTTCTGTTGTGTCAAGAGAAAATATGTCTACAACGTACATGGGCAGATCCTGATGGTTTCGGAGGGTGTTTGATTTGATAAAATTACGGCACTTTACATGTTCTGAGAGACAGGCCTGAGCATACTGTGTTGACCCTGATCAGATATGCATTCTGCTGCATCTGATCAGGTTCCGCACTGTTTGCCAGTCACTCCGCAGTTTTACACACATTAACAGGTAATCAAATACGAAGTTTTGAGTCAAGGGGCGTTTGACTATACCCCCATCCCCTGCGAACATCTCTGAATCCGCCCCTTTACAAGGCATATACAATAAGCGAAGGCCCAGTTCAGCATTTGCCTCCATACACTCTGATCAGGACCTTCTCTGCCTACTCACAGAATCCCCAGATACTATAGAGGGACTGTCAAAGTAAGTCAGTGACAGTGATGAGACTGTGCAGATGTGCAAGATGATCTGAACGGGGATTTTGCATACAGTATTCGACCTTATTACTGCACTTTGTGGTCATGTTTTTTTCAAAATAACCTGATAACTGGAGAGAAAAAAAGTAAAATAGCCACCTAATAAGGATACACTTTTTTTTTCTGATTTTCTATATAAAAGCATATTCTGTGGGTACTCATTTGAACTGCCTCGATACATCTATAAAAGTATATGCTGTTGCTACTCATTTCAGTTGCCTTGACAAATGGGTACTTATGTTCAAAATATATACTTTTATAAAGCAGATAAAAATACAAGGCTGTAATCTGAATACAACGAAATGCCTGACTGTGCGCTTATAGGGGTATGTGTGGTAATTAGATCGAATACGGTTTGATAGAAGAAACCTTTGTTAAGTACACGCACTGTACAGGGTAATTTAATGAATATTTGGGGTCTTATCAATAAAACAGTTAAATTACATGTATTACTCTGTGCATTGTATTTCTTTGTTTTCTTGAAAATGCATTGTATTTCTTTGTTTTCTTGAAAAGAAGTGTATTTTTTTTTTATCGTTTTACATTCTTTTTTATCCAAATGTTACTATTAGGGTATAGCCAAAAGATTAGGTGGTGTTGGAAAACCTGAAACACACACACACACACATATATGTTTTTTTGTTTTTTTTTTGCCTTAACACATTATTTCTGGCTTTGTGAACCCACATACATCATATATGTAACATTCTTTCACAAAAGTCATTTGCAGAGAGGGAGAGAAAAAAAAAAAAAAGACTAGAGTAATTTATTTCTGTGCTGTATGATTTACACATGAATGTTGCCCAGAAGGCTGGTACACAGCCAGGTAAGATTTTGTGGGTGTGTGGGCTGGTCTAGGTGTATACTGTTAGCTATGTGTATGTTCTGTATTGTATAAATGTTGTCTAGAGCAAGATAAAGATCTCTCTAGTGCGACGGGCTGATCAGGTCCTCACTGTGCCCATGTAGAGAGGTACAGCATGTTTTTAGCAGACTGTATTTGTTTACGAATGTGTCAAGAGATTATGTCTACAACAGGGGTGGATCCAGGATGAGGTCGAAGGGTTCGGTTTGATTGAAGTATGTCACTTAGTCTGCGTATTTGGGCTGACATACAGGCCTGAGCAACAGTGTAGACCAAGATTAGATGCTACCTTCTGCTGCATGTGATCAGGGTCTTCACTGTAAGGTACTCTGCAATTTTACACACATTCACAGGTAGTTAAATGCATTTGTTGAAGGTAAAGAGTAACGGATGTGAATATTAACTTATGATTTATGGTAGTTATAGTAACCCAAATTTATTAGATTTACCTGCAATTTCCCATGAAAAATGAAATTTTGAATAGAGGAGTTTGACTGAAACCCCATCCCCCCCTGAACATCTCTGAATCCGCCCCTTAAGGCATACACAAACAGTGATGCTTAGATCAGCATGTGCTTCTGTACACAGGGTTCGCACAGGCTTGAAAAGTACTTGAAAATGAAGGGCAGTCTTGAAAAGTCCTTGAAAACAAAATTTGTCTTGAAAAGCCCTTGAAAACTGACCATAGGGCATAGACCTTGAAAAGTACTTGAATTTCACATTTTCTTGTGTTCTAGACAATTTTAAATCTCTGTGAGAATCAAAAGTAAAGTTCCTAAAAAAATCGGCAAGTTTCGAGTAAAGACAGATGAGCAGGAGTTCCATAACTAAAGAGTTTGAATGTGCTGGGCGCGAAAACAAAGTTCGAATACACATAGGTTCGAATGATTCGTACTTGGATGTTTGTATTGTCTCCCTTGCAGACTGGTACTTGGCGATTTTGATAACTTTTATTACTGAAAAAGATCAATTCAAATAACCAGACTAAACAAAAAACAAAAATGGCATCTGCTGTTCTTTAGTGTGTGATTTTTTGGACCCTGAATTTATTTCTGCGTAATGGAAATGTGTGTTTATAGCAGAGAGTGGCAAAAACGATATTCTTGGGTAAAGGAAACAAACAGTAAACATAAGGCGCACTGTCAACCTTGTAATAAGGACATCGACACAAATGGGTGAAAGTTCATTATGGTCACAGGCGCAGGGAGAGGGGCATAAGAAACGAGAAAAAGTGATCTCTCGGACATTCGTAAATTTCTCACAGGTTAAAACAGAAACTGCAACCACAGCTTAATACTTTTGGTTTTAAGAGAGTTCATTTACTGCAACCACAGCTTAATACTTTTGGTTTTAAGAGAGTTCATTTTAACAGAAATTATCAATTTTTTTTAACCCAAATGTTTTCACTGGATGTGGAAGCAATGAATGACAGTGCCAGATTTTACGAATTTGTGTAAGTATTATAGTCCTTGAAAACTTAAAGTTGGTCCTGAAAAAGTCCTTGAGAAGTCCTTGAATTTGACTTGGCCTTGCCTGTATGAACCCTGGTACAGTCTGATCAGTACCTTCATTGTGTACTTAGAGAATCCCTGGATAATATAGAGGGGTTTTCAATGAGAAGCGGCTGGAGGCCAAAGTATTAACCCACAAAGATTTTTCTGGCCGCCTAAAATCCTCAACTCCTTACCATACTTGTTCTAAACTTTGAACAAGTACAATTAACGACCCGTTATCGTGTCTAAATATTGCAGGATGATTTGGCAAACAGTGTATACCCCGATGATAAGCCGCATTCTGCACTCATCTGGGTCTACAATATTTGCTCAGGCCTGTCTGTCTAAATATAAACAGTAAATACGGTAATGTAGGCAGTAGCCATTTTGGCAGTCTCCAATTCTGCTCCCGCCTCCTCAAATTTTTTATACTGAAAACCCTGTTAAAGTAAGGCATTGACATTGATGAAACTGTGCAAATGTGCAGAATGATCTAAAAGGTTATTTAGCATATATGATAGAAAACATTTTTTGTTGCACCTGCGTTAGCACGCAGGTGCGATATACAATGTAGGTGTGCCCTGACCCGTCCGTTTGTCCGTTCGTCAACAATTGACAGTGGGTGTCTTGTGAGCGCAACTCCTCCTACAGTTTTTGGCCAGTCATTTTGAAACTTCACAGATGTTTTGGCCATGGTGTGTAGACGTGCATATTGTTTGCTCATAATTCTCAGATTTTTTTTTTTTCAACTTTTTCTGCTTTGTTAACTTAAGTCAGTTTTTACCTAAAACCCTTATAGTCAGTGGGTGTCTCGTGAGCGCAACTCCTCCTACAGTTTTTGGCCAATCATTTTGAAACTTCACAGATGTTTTGGCCATGGTGTGTAGATATGCATATTGTTTGCTCATAATTCTCAGATTTTTTTTTTTCAACTTTTTCCGCGTTGTTAACTTAGTAAGTTTTAGGCCAATAGTTTTGAAACTTCACAGATGATTAGGTTAGGGTCTGAAGATTTGCATATTGTTTGCACATAAACTCAGATTTTTTTTTTTTTTTTTTCTTTCTTTCTTTTTTTTCAATTTTTTCTGCTTTGTTTACCTAAAACACTTATAGTCAGTGGGTGTTTCGTGAGCACAACAACTCCTGCAGTTTTAGGCCAATAGTTTTGAAACTTCACAGATGATTAGGTCATGGTCTGAAGATGTGCATATTGTTTGCACATAAATCTCAGATTCATTTCAGCAGAGTTAGAGGCCCTTGATTTTTGCCCGAAATATCATCAATATCTTGTGAAAGAATTGATGGATTAGGATTATATTTTGCATACATGTTGTTAACAATACCTAGCTTGGGATTGTCACATGACTTTTTATGCCAGTTTTCTACTTTGTCCAATTTTCTTGCAAACTAACCCATCAATTTCTTGAATACTGCAAAATAGATTTTTTTCAATACAAATAGGAACTTTTATGACTTAATCCCCGCAGGTGCGACATCGCTTTCCGCGGATTTCTTGTTTTAGTTCGATCATAATTATTATGGCCACCATTTTGTATTTGACCTGAGATTTTCTAAAGTAACGTGGGTTCTCAAATATACAAAACATGAGCCAGCGCATGTCACTAAACCTTAACTACAATAAGCAAAGACTCTGATCATCCTGTCCATCCACCCCCGAAGGCTGTAGAAAGCACATGCACTCAGCAAAGACTCTAATCAGACTGAACGGATGTGCAGGCTGATCTCATTTCGCTGGTGTCTCAAGCCTTAAAGTAGGTTTTGTCATGCGCTGACTCGGCTGGCCTCATTGGCTCAGTTGTATGCGCGTCTGGCTGGTGATCAAGAGGTTTAGGGTTTGACCAGGCCAGCAACATCTTTCATAGAATATTTTCTACAGTCAATCTCTCTCTTCCTTCGGCTGATTAAAGGACACAATACTGGTTAACTGCTTAGAGGACTAAGCCTGCCAAGTAAGAATGTGAATGGGCAAACTGCGAGGCAATTAAACTGACAGTGCTCGGCATGACCCCATAGGGTTGACTGGGCCGTAAACCGCAACACAAACCTGCGTCGGCTCAAATTGTTGTTGCAGAATTTCTGAACAGTTTAGAAATGTGCAGCGGAGTTTCATATTTTGAATCTGTCTGAACTAATTCAGCCAAGATTCAGTCCTGTTTCAGCACACATTCAAATAATTTCAGAAAAAGTATGTTGTGTTTATAGCTGGATTTAGCCACCAATTAAGTGTTCAGCCTAGATTCAGAATCGGTTCAGACAAATTCAGCCATGTACAGTACATATTTTTCTTCCTTGAAAACCTGTTACGGGTACAAATGTACTCATTAGAAGGGCCTCGCAGAGGCTTTTCTGATGAGTACCCACAACATGTTTTCATGGATATGTTTCAATGTGGAGAAATGAGTAAGTATCTGGAAGAGGACTAAATTAGTTGTGAATATATTTTGTGCAAGTCGATTATTAATCGATAATAAGTCGGTTTTACAAAACCGATGGTGACTATGAAATTCTGACACTAATGCTGATCCATAATACAATGTATATCAGTTAGATGGAGCCAGTCTATACAAGTATGATTGCACTTTGATTAGCAATATGTACATAAATTGTATTGAACTACATTGTTATGTACTGTATTGTTTTATATGATTGATTTCTATCACATATGATTATCTAGCTTAAAAGACAATTTGCTGGCTATGGAAACTACTGTAATTGACCTAATTACCTCACTGTGCACTTATTTTTTTTTTTTCAAAATTACTTGAAAAACCTGTGGTAAAATATGCATCTACCTACTAAATGTATACTTCAACAAAAAAAAAAAAAGATCAGCTAAGGACTTATTTGATGATGTTTATATGCAATTTATTTTTCTGATTTTCTTTGCAAAATTGTGTGTTGTGGGTACTCATCTAAATTGCATCGACAAGTCAATGGAATTCTAATGGGTACCCACAACATATGGCTTTATTAAGAAGTAGACAAAAAGTACATTGGCTGTAATGTGAAGACCACAGAATTGCTTGACTGTGTCCTTATATGGGTATGTGCGGTAATTAGGGTGAAAAGAGTATTTTTTTTTTTTGTTTCAATATTAGCTTTATATACTGCAATATACATTTGTATTTCCAATGTTTGTCTGTAATAGTTTATCTCCTTAACCCTTGTCATGCTGAATAAATTAAGATGCCAGGTCCACTTCTAATTTCCAGCCAGTTAGACAACTTGAGCTGTGTTTTTGATAGAAATTCATATTTAATGACAGTGCAGATCCAGATCAGTTGGCTTCTGAAGAAGCCGATCTGGATCTACACTGTTTGCTAAGACAGGGCATGTTTTGTTTAGCAAGAGAAGGGTTAACATACATTTGTAACTGTGACCAGGACTTCTATCAAAATCTCTGTTATACTTCTAACTATTAAACCACTTACATGTATAAAATGAGACCATTATGGCTCAAATGTGTATGAGTTAGAACTGAGAGCACACCCGCTACTTGGGTAGAACACATAATGGTACGTGTAATGAGTATCACAATATATTTTGATGGATATATATAAAGGAGAATTAAGCTGCAGCATGAGAAATTGGTCTTTTGAACGTGTGCACCCAACAAAGACAAACAGTCTGCGAATCCATGCAGTCTGATCAGATTCTTTGCTGTCTGTATGAAGAAAATTTGCATCCTTGTCTATCCAAAATGTGCCCAGTGAAGATTCTGATCAGATTGCGCAAATGCCCAGGCTGATATATATATGAATCAGGTCCAAAGGTACGTTTTCTGATGTTGCGGCTCAGTTATAAGAAATTTTACTCCCAGAGTTTACTTCCTTGATTTAGATTTCTAATACTGGAAGTTTCAACTATGCCCCCAACTTCTTAGACATTAGAGAGGCATACTGCTTTTGGGTCATCATTTGTCTGTTCATATGTCTGTTCGCCTGTTCGTTCGACACACTTTGCACATAGGTAGGATTGGAAATTTTATGTGTGGAATTGGAATGGAAAATCAATGTATCAGTATTCGTTTCTATATTCTGTCAGACCTGTAGTACCAGAGTAATGTCCCTTTTCTAACAACTTAATGGAATCTTGTCAGCAAGAAAAGTTTTTTAGCTAAAACCTTGAAACTTTGTATTCTTTTTAGGGATGTTCAGTAGATTACCGGATTACCTTGGGAAGAATTTCCCATTTTATCCGGAATTATGCCCTTTGTAAAATAATGATGATGGAATCTTGTCTCAACAACTGTTTGAGCTAAGGCTAAGGGCCTTGAAACTTGGTGAGCATATTGGTGCTGATGTGTAGATCACCAGATTAAGTTATAGATAAACCATGGTTATTGTCCAGGTTTTGGGTATACTGTAAATTATACCATAGTTTGGTGACCTTTCACTGTCTGACCCCAAACAAGGCGGAGCCGAGTTTGGGTCAGACAGTGAAAGGTCACCAAATTATGATATAATTTACAGTATTCCCAAAACCGAGACAATAACATGGTTTATCTGTTTTAACCAATGTATGGGACTGTTTTTTTTTTTTTCTTACAAAAACTATCCTTTTATTTATTTAGTATATCTTTTTCTACTTTTTTACTTTTATTTCTCTTTTTTTTATTTTTATGGTAAAATGGTAACAGGCAGTCTGATGAAATGCTGTACCAGTTGACCTTGTGTACTAAAAAGAATGAAACACCCCACCTTTTTTGAATTAAACTAACTGAGGTCCTACTGCTAAAATCTGATTGGTTGCAATCTTGTCAATCACAAGAAATTACATCAGCATCTTAATTTGGTCAAACTTTGTTGCAATCTGGTTGGTCAGCTGTAGCTTTGGTCATTATAATATACTCCAGACAGACTGTCTGGTTTCATGTGTTTTATTCAACAAAAAATGTCATTTTTAAATAGAAAGTTGCTCAGTGCAGAAGTAAATTTGAAGTTCCTCTAACCTTTACCACTCTCTGGATAATATCAGCAGACAATATATTTGATGATACTTTCTTAGTTTTTCCAGCCAACAGAATTTGACATTTCTTGCAAACTGTCTCTAGTTGAGACAATGTACATGAAATGTCAAATCCAGTTACTTGAGAAAAAAAATAAGAAAACTATTTAAAAAATATCATCTGCTGAAAATTGATGGTTAGCACTCTGGACAATATCAACTTATCATCGCCTGCGGAATTAGCCCAGAGAGTGAAAAAGGTTAAGGCGCACTGATGAGTTGACAGTCATTCTAAAGTACACCTGTGAGATCTATAAATAAAACCATGGGTTAATTTTCAAATCTGAAAATTATCCCATGGTCCAGCTATGGTATAATTTTCGGTTACTGAGATTTAACCTTAGTTTTATTTACATAGAGACTATGGAACATCCATTGGTTAACTTTATAAAAAGCTTACGTTTTTCTTGGGAGTAACATGCCCATTGTAAAAACTGATATTGAAAAGCCTATGTGGCATAGTGGAATCTTCTTGGCAAGATATCTCAAAGTGTTTGAGCTAGAACCTTGAAAATTGGTATGCTGATTAATTGATGATAAGTAGATTACCTGATTAATTTAAAAAAAAAAAAAATCAGAAGTTATGTCCCATGTAAAAACTGATGATTTTTTTTTTTTTCATTTTAAGAATTATCTCAAACTATTTGAGCTACAGCCATGCAATTTGGTGTGCTTTTTGGGGATGATGAATAGATTACCTATTACTTTAAAAAAAATCTGATTTTGTTTCAGAGTCACACCCCTTGTTATATAATGATAATGAAATCTTGTCAGCAAGATATCTCAAACTATTTGAGCTAGTCACTTGAAACTTGGTGTGCCTATTGGGGATGATAAGCAGATTAACTGATTAACTTAGCAAGATAGCTTGGAAATTATTTGAGCTCTAGTTCCTTGAAACTTGATGAGCATATTAGGGATAATGACTAGATCACCTTATAAACATTGGGAAATATTCCATTTTAATGCCCCCATTTTCGAAGAAGTTGGAGGGGAATATTGGCTTGCCTTTGTTTTTCCGTCCGTCTGTCTGTCACACTTTTTGATGCATGCCATAATCTTAAGAACCATACATGCTAGGGTTTTGAAATTTCATATATACATGTATATTATATAGGTTCCTTATGAAAAATAGATATACTTTTACCTCACTTGAGCCAAAGGCTGATAAGGTGAGCTTATAGTATACCAATTGTCTGTTGTCCGTCCACACTTTAATCAAACATCATCTACTCTGAAACCACTGGACCGATTGACGTTAGATTTTTATCTATGGAACATCTATGCCTCGCGTGAACAAAAATTTATATAATTGGTCCTGGTCACATGACCAAGATGGCTGCCATGCCCATATATGATAAAAACCCTTTAAAAATCATCTCGAGAACCATGTCAGATGACCTTGAAACATGGCACACAGCAAAAGAGACTTGAGCCCTACAAAAGTTATATAATTGATGAATCTGGGAGCTTGACCTTGACCAATTTTAGTACAAGGTCAACTTTGTTTATTTAGGCTTTTACATTGGAAGGTCTTGGAAAAAATATATACAGTCGAAGTTCAAAGACATTGACTCGAAACTTGGTAGGAAGCATCTGGGTGACAACGTGGTAGTCCTGAAGCAGCTGGCTGATGTGTAGATCAAAATTAGCTAAAATTGTTCTGACCTGAAATCCCAGATGGGCGCCATGGTAGCCATCTTGAAAATCTATTCTACGCTGCGGCCTGAACCAGAAGGCCAATTGATTCTAAACTTGGTAGGAAGTATTTATTGGGGCAACTTGCAGATCGAAAACAGCTAAAATCATTCCAGTTGAAAATCCAAGATGGCCGCCAAGGTGGCCATCTTGAAAATATGTTTTTGCGCTTCTTCTCCTGAATTGAAAGGCCAACTGAGTCGAATCTTGGTAGGAAGTATCGGGGCAACTTGCAGATCAAAAGTAGCTAAAATAGTCCAGATTGGAAATCCAAAATGGCCGTCATGTCCACCATCTTGAAAATCTATTTTGTACTTCTGAATGAGAAGGTCATTTGACTCAAAACTTGGAAGTATTGGGGCAACTAGTAGATACAAATAATAACTTAATTCATTGCGATCAGAAATCCCAGCTGGTTGCCATGGCGGCCATCTTGAAGGTCTATTTTGCTTTTTTCTCCTGAACCAAAAGATCAGCTGACTCCAAACTTAGGCAGTATTGTGGCAACTTGTAGATCAAAAGAAGCTAAAGTCATTCCGATTGGAAATCCAAAATGGCTGCCATCTTGAAAATCTATTTTGTGCTTGTTCTCCTCTGAACTGAAAGGCCACTTGACAGGAAACTTTGTAGAAAGTACAAGGGTGACTTGTATATCAAAAGAAGATAAAACCATTTGGATCAATATAATTTGTACTGCTCCTGAACCAAAAGTCCCATCGACTTGAAATGGTACGAATTAAGTATCAGGGTAATTTGAAGATAAAAAATAGCTGAAATCATTCAGACAGGAAATCCAAGATTGCAGCCATGCAGCCACCATCTTGAAAGTATTTTTTTTTTTTTTTTTTTTTTTTTTTGCCCTTCTTCTCCTGAACCAAAAGACCATTTAACTCGAACCTTGGTAGGATGTATGGGCCCGATACAACTTGTAGATCAAAAGGAGCTAAATTCTGATCTGAATTTAAATCCCAAGTTGGCTGCCATAGCCGCCATCTTGAAAGTCTGTTTTGCTCATCTTCTCCTGAACTGAAAGTCCATTTGACTCAAAACTTAATAGGAAGTATCGGGCAACTTGCAGATTAAAACTAGCTGAAATCATTCCAGTAGGAAATACAAGATGACAGCCATGGCTGCCATCTTGGAACTTATTTTGTGCTTCTCTTGAACTGAAAGATCAGACTTGACTCGAAACTTAGTAGGAAGTACAAGGGTGACTTGTAGATTACATTAAGAAAATGCCTGTTCAAATATACAAAGAAGCACCTTCAAATACTGAAAATTTCAGATAAAAAAACTCAGCTATTTTTCATATTTTTGCTCAAAACATAGATTGTGGGTACTTGTTAGAACCACTTTGGTAAGGCAGTTCTAACGAGTACCCACAATCCATCTTTTTGAGCAGAAAATAAGAAAAATAATGTCTAGCCCTGTAAACCCCAGTTTTACTATATAAAAGTGGGGTTTACGGGGTCAAAATTATATAGGCCTGTTTTCGTGATGAAATAGCTAAAATCGTTCCTATCAGAAATCCAGGATGGTGGCCATGGCAGCCATCTTGAAAATCTAATTTGAAGTACATAACTTTTCTTTAATGAGAAGTCCGGTTTAGCTGAAACTTTATAGGAAGTATTGGGGTGACTTGTTGATTATAAACTGCTAAAATAGTTCTGAAAGAAAATCTAAGATGGCCACCTCAGTTGTCATCTTGAAAATCTGTTTCCAACCATTTCTCTTGAACTGAAAGACCAGTTGATGCGAAACTTCATTGGAAGAATCAATTTGACTTGTTCAGATTACAGCAGGGTTGTCAGGGAAAAAGTCTGGAAAATGAAAAGGTCAGGGCAAAGTCAGGGAATTTTGGTTTGAGTCAGGGAAATTGGGAAAAAAAATAAAATGACAAAAGTCAGGGAAAAGTCGGGGAATTTAAAAAAATTTCTGAAAACCGAGACGGCTTTGGCAGTCTCTTTAATTTTCACATAAATTTCAGAATTGGCCTCATTCTTTTGTTAAAAGATTGTTTAATTCTCTGAAAGTGCTCTATTGGAAGATTTTGGTGGCTGTCAGTACAGCTGTAAGGGGAGTTGTCAGGCTGTCGAAAATGTTTGGAAAATGGTGAAAAGTCAGGACAAAGTCAGTGACTTTTGAAATAGAAAATGAGTGGCAACTCTGTACAGCCATGAGGTAAAAAATAGCCTTGCGGGGGAACATTGGTTTGCCTTATCTTGGTCACACCTTATCTCGGTCACATGATCAAGATGGCTACCATGCCCATACGTATATGGTAAAAACCCTTTAGAATCTTCTTCGGAAGGAACAGGCCAGTTGCCCTTGGGCTTGGTATGCAGCACTGGGGACATGTTTGAAAAAATTATAATCTTTGGTTGACCTTGACGTTTTTGACGTAAAGGTCAAACTTTTCATCATAGATGTCTACAGGCAGATGTTTAAAAATCTTCTGGTCTGAAATTAGAAGGCCTAGACCTTTAAAGTTTGGTTATTTTTTATGTATTTCTGTATTAAGAGTAGCATCGGGACCCAGGGTGAAGTTGGCTAGCTGTAAAAGTGCTTTCAACCCCCCCGGTGGTTTACTCTACTGACAGTTCTAAGGCGGTGGTCCCGGTGTTAGTATAACTATTTGTTTCATTTTGTTCTTGTGTTTTTCAGTCCTTTTAGCATTGCGATTAGCTCGCTTGGGGAAGAGAGAGTTAATCGTACATTTGTCCGATTTGTGCTTATTTGGATTTGTCGGATTCCTCTTCCTCTTGGTTTCTGGGAAGGGCTGTGATTTGTGATTGTGGCACTCCCTGGACTTTTAACTTTTTTTTGTAGGATCACTACCAAGATTGTTCAAATTACAGCCCTGGGGAAAAAATGGCTCCACCCTAAGGGTCACTTTTTTATAGACTTAGATAGGAAAAACGCTTCAAATGTCCTCTCAGAAACCACTGGGCCAATCAAAGCAAAATTTTACATGGAGCCTTAATGTGTAGGGGTAATAAAAGTATGTTCGCCTTATCTGGGTCACATGGCCAAAATGGCCGCAACGCCCATATATGGTAAAAACCAAGTAGCATATATATGCCACTTGGTAAACAATTTACCTTTTAAATATTGAAATATCTTCTTCTCTGGAACCAAAGGACCAATGGCCCTCAAGCTTAATATGCAGCATTCAGGACATGGTCCGAATAAAGTTTGAAAAAAATTATAACCTTCAGTTAACCTTGACTTTTTTTACAGAAAGGTCAAATGTTTTTTAATAGACTCCTATAGACAAAACTTTAAAAATCTTGTCTGAAAGTAGAAGTAGACATCTACTAAGATTGTTCAAATTATAGCCCTGGGATAAAGAATGGCCCCACCCAAGAGGTCACTTGTTTTCAATTGCCTCAATGGGTAGGGGGAACGAAAGTTTGTTTGTCGCATCTAGGTCACATGACCAAGGTGGCTGCTTCACCCATATATGATAAAAACACTTTAAAATCTTCTTAGCCGGCCTCGGTGGCTCAGTTGGATGTGCGTCCGTCTTGAGACCAGGAGGTCGCGGATTCGATCCCTGCCGAGGTCGGCAACATTCTTTCGTGGAGATTGATCATGAAATATTTTCTATGTCAGTTTCTGGCAAAAGAAAGTGCACAATACTGGTTAATCGCCTAGAGGACCTAGTCTGCCCAGAAAATTGTGGTTAGGTAAACTCTGACCGCGTCGAAATGACCCCATTGGGTTGACTGGGCTGCAAAATATCATCACAAACAATATAAAATCTTCTCCGTAACCAAAGAGCTAATGGTGCTGGGGCTTGGTATGCAGCACTGGGGACATGGGCACAGTTAAGTTTGAAAAAAAAAATATAACCTTGGGTTGACCTTGAATGATAATAGATACAGGTCCAAAGTTTTATTCATCGTCATAACCACTCATGCCTATGACCTCAAGGTCAAGGTAACAGACTTTTTTGTAAATGATCCCTGATATTGTCAAATTCATGACAACAAATGACCAAACCATAGCACAAGAAATCCTATCAAGAACAAAAATGCCATAACATTTCCTCATACCATAATTACTCAGGTATTGGGACAGGCCTAAGCAAACAGTGCAGACCCAGATCAGACTGGCCCTCAAGAACACACTGACACTCCAGTATCACCCCAATTCCAGGTGAGCTATGTTGTCTGCTGACAGCTTGTTTTTCGTAGATTCCTACAGGGAAAACGATTTCAACGTCTTCTCCGCAGAAACCACTGGGCCAATGAAAGCCAAATTTCACACATGGAGCCTCAATGGGTTGTGGGGGGTGGGGGTGGGGGCGGGGGGCGTTGTTCACCGCATCTAGGTCGTATGTCCAGGATGGCCGTCAAGCCCAATGCTAAAAAATCTTTAAAATCCTTCTCCGGAATGAAAGGGCCAATGAGTCTGGGGCAAGGTGTTCAGCATTGGGGGCATAGGTCCAATAAATTTTGAAAAAAATGATAAGCTTGGGTTGACCTTGACTTTTTATGGAAATATCAAATGTTTTTCATAGACTTCTATAGGCAAAATTTAAATCTCCGTCTGAAACTATAAGGACCAGGCCTTTGATATTTGGTATGAAGCCATATTTAGGTGAATGTTTTGCCAAATTAACAAAAGCTAAATGCCGGCCTTGGTGGCTCAGTTGGATGCGCTGTCCGACTGGAGACCAGGTCGCGGGTTCAACCCCCACCGAGGTCGGCAACATTCTTTCGTGGAGATTGATCATGAAATATTTTCTGCCGCCATTCTCTCCCTTCCGCTGATTCAAGAAGGGCAGTTGTCAGTTTCTGGCGAAAGAATGTGCACAGTACTGGTTAACCGCTTAGAGGACTAAGCCTGCCCAGTAAGCGTGTGGTTAGGTAAACTGACCATGCTCGACATGACCACATTGGGTTGACTGGGTCGTAAAATCTCAACACAAACAAACAAAAGGTAAATTCCAAACCAAGTTACTATGGGATACAAAGACCAAAGTCTGCTCAAACTATGCCGGCTACAGTACCCATATGTTTCAGTCTTTAAAATTACCATAAACTTGTGCAGAACGAATTGTCTCAGGTGAGCTACAGGACCATTACGAGGGTTGAGCGCAAGACTATAGTAACTCAAACATATTTTTGAAACCCTTGTTTAGGGGCAACTTGGACCCCTTTGTAAACAATGCAAATTTAGGTGCCATTGCTCATACGAGCAATGGCACCTAAATTTTCATTGTTTACAGAAAGAAATGTTGTAATCTTCATAACGCCTTCATGGTGAGGAGATTATGTTTGGGGAAAAACAACCATCTGACTTACACTAGTCTTGCGCTCAACCCTCGATTAGTCCTCTGGTTGTTAGTTTTCTGTATCATTACAGCATATTTATTGTTAGTTACACCATATTGCTAGTTTATTGTATCATTGTATCATAATTCTGTTAGTTACATTGTATTGTTTTTAGTTTTCTGTATCACTGCAGCATACTCCTGTAAGTTACACAGAACTGTTAGTTTTCTGTATCATTGCAGCATCATAACTTACTGTTAGTTCATCATACTAGCCAGCCTGGATAGCTCCGTCAGATGCATTTCCAACTCAGGTGATCTGGAGGTTGTGAGTTCAATCCCTGCTGGGTCCAGCAACATTTTTTTGAGGAGATAGATCATGAAATGATTTTGATAGTCATTCTCTCCCTTCTGCTGATTCAAGAAGGGCACTTGTCAGTTTCTGACAAAAGAATGTGCTTAAGTAATGGTTAACATTTAGAGGATTAAGATTGTCCATGAAAAGTGTGGTTATAAACTCACCATGCTCGACCTGACTCTAATGGGTTGACATGACGTAAAAGCTCAACTCAATCTTTTGGTATCTCGAGAAGGCTGTACTTTCATGATTGTGTCATTTCCTATGTTTCTACTACTTCCCATTACAAAAACAGGCCTATTCATATAAACTGAAAATTTTACCACCAAAAAATGAAAATTTTCAGATAAAAATTCTGATATTTTTCAAATTTCTGCGCAAAACATAGAATGTGGGTAGACTGGGTACTTCTTAGAACCGCCTCAGTGAGGCACAAGTACCCACAATCTATGTTTTGAACAGAAATAAAAAAAAATGTATACCACTGTAATCCTAGTTTTACTATATAATATTGGGGTTTAAGGGGGTTGAAATTATATAATCATGTTTTCGTGATGGGTAGGCAAAAAATAATAAGGAAGCCACAAAAGTGTCTTCCTTTTAAAAATGACCACTTTGTAAAATGTTTTAACATTACTTCTAAAAAAGTGTCTTCTCCAAAAGGAAATAATATGCTCACAATTGGAGCAAAATATTCCGTTTTAGATTAGACTCTTTTTCAGAAGACACATGGTGTACTAAAAAGCAAAAAGAAGTCACAAAAGATATCTCCATTGTAAAAATGTGATAAAATGTACCAAGTGTATCTATCCCCCTTAATTGGTCAGTATGCCCTATTGAGGCAAATGATCTTATGTGTTGATGTGTCGTTAAATCTAACTCACCACTGGGTGTGTTAGTTGTTTTATCTTAGTAACAGTTTTAAGCAGGTTTGAATGATAGTTTTCTTTGGCCTATCATTCTACAATACAATTTTTAACAAGGAGACAACTTTGGTGACTTAATGTTGGCTTTCCTGTGCATCAAATTCCTTTTGAAAAATGGTCTAGTCTGTACTAGAAATTTACTCTCAAGAGACTGCAACTTTTGACAAGGGTTATCTGCACTAATAATGTATATGTTTTCCTTAAGTCTATGTGCACTAGTAACAGTCTACAAGTTTAGTGGAATTATGAACTTGTTAAATGTCACTAATCCTTTCATGGTAATGAACTCATTATTTAAAGTTGGTGTCTGAGCTACTTTGGATATAACCTTACATTTTATACGCCCTTAGAAAAATAGGTCATAATATGTAACGGGGTCTGGCATCCATCCGTCTGTCTGTCCGTTAACTTTTTCGTGTCCGGCTTACCTCTACAGTTTACATCCGATCAAGCGGGAACATGACTAATAGTTCGACCATGATGTGGAGCAGTGCATGTTATTTCAAGGCTACAGTCCACAAAATATTAGCAGTTATGTCCCATTGAAAATTCTGGTACATGTATTTTCATTTCCGGCTAATTTCTTCAACAGTTTACATACAATCAAGCTGAAACTTGATTTATAGTTAGACCATGATGTTGAACAGCCCATATTGTTTCGAGGTTACATTCCACTAATTATTAGCGGAGTAATACCTTTGTAAATTTTTGTCAGTTTTTTTTTCGTTTCTGGGTTACTCCTACAGTTTACATCTCATCAGGCTGACACTTTGGAGATAGTTACACTTTGATGTGGAGCAGAACGTGTTGTTTCACGGTTACAACCAACCAAGTATTAAGAGTTATCCCGTAGCCGGCCTCGGTGGCTCAGTTGGATGTGCCGTCCGACTGGAGACCAGGAGGTCGCGGGTTCAACCTCCGCCGAGGTCGGCAACATTCTTTCGTGGAGATTGATCATGAAATATTTTCTACGGTCATTCTCTCCCTTCCACTGATTCAAGAAGGGCAGTTGTCAGTTTCTGGCGAAAGAATGTGCACAATACTGGTTAACAGCTTAGAGGACTAAGCCTGCCCAGTAAATGTGTGGTTAGGTAAACTGACCGCACTCGACATGACCCCATTGGGTTGACTGGGCTGTAAAACATCAACACAAACAAACAAAGAGTTATCCCGCGTTGATTCGGAGCAGCACATACTTTTTAGAGGTTACAGTCCACCAAATATTGGCAGAGTTATGCCCCTTTGAAAATTGCTAGCAACTTTTCCAGCTAACTCCTACAATTTACGTCAATCAAGCTGAAACTTGGTTTATAGTTAAATCATGATGAGGAGCAGCGTGCATTGTTTTGAGTTTACAGTTCACTGAAGGTTAGAGTTATGCACCTTTAAACGTTTCTGTAAATTTATCGTTTCTGGTTAACTCCTATAGTTTACATCCGATCAAGCTGAAGCTTAGTTACACTATGATGTGGAGCAGCGCATATTATTTAGAGGTTACAGTGCACCAAATATTAGCAGAGATATACCCCTTTGAAAATTTCTGCAACCTTTTCATTTCCAGCTGACTCTTATAGTTTATATCTCATCAAGCTGAAATTTTGTAAATGGTTACACCATGATATGGAACAGCACATGTTGTTTCGAGGTTACAGTCCACCAAATATTATGTCCATTCCATATCTTCTAAACCACTGGAATGTTCTTCTTGCAACTTCGGTGTTCATCAGCACAGGATAATATACAGAGCCCACCTATCAGTGATGTCAGATCACTGTCTTACTTGGAGGTTGAGTAATTTTTAAATTCCATTCGAACCATTAATATTACTGATAAAGTTACATACAAAGTCCTGCCCATCCATCATTTCATTTCCTAATAAAGGCACCCCACGAGTATATATTTCCTTGTTCTGTGGAGCTCTTGTTGTCTGTAAATACCTTCCAAATGAAATTCAGATGCCCATAGTTTACTACAAATTGCTACTGAGTACTGGATAAAAGATACCAAGCGTGAAAATATTGTCTAAATGGGTAGTCAGCTAATAAATTAATAATACTACGTAGCCAAGTTCGGCCAAGGTAAGCGTTTATACTAACAGTCAAATAGTGATTATAATTTTAAAGTTTAAAAACTTTTGGTGTATATTTAACATTCGAAATGAGTATAGAGATTCATAGGATCCTCTTTGAGAGCGTAAATTGTTTTCTTGAAACTTCTGAGTATGATGAACACTTGCTTTATTCAGCTTTACGGAAAATATCAAATATGTAGTCTGGGGAAGTCAGTTTGGAACGAAAGTGAAGCTCTTGTGATTTTGTTACATCTAAAATAGCTTGGGTATCAACCTTTAACCCTTGTCATGCTGATAAACTAAGATGCACGCCCACTTCCAATTTTCAGCCAGTCAGATTACTTAGCCAGGTTGTTGATATTAATTCACATACTTAAAGACTGTAGATCAAGATGAGTAAGCCAACTGATCCGGATCTACAATTTTTGCAAAGACAGGGTATAATCGGGTGCAGTAGCACAAGGGTTAAGGATTTCAAATTAGAATTACGACTTTTTTTCACACTCAGTTATTTATATTTTATTTTCAACATAAATCTTTAGTTTATGTTTTATGTTCTAAAATGGTAGAAGTATTATGTTGTAGAATAATTATTTTAGCTATTGTAAATAAAAAATGATGCAAAGAATATCTTTCTTTGTTGTTTTGTTAAGTAAATAAAGTAGAGAAGTGGTCGTTTAAAGGTTTAACACTTTCATCCTTTAGTATACCATTCTTCAATTTGGACTTGTCCACTGATGTAAATGGTAGTTTTAGTCTAAAATCAAAACAAGAACACAAACTGTGTAGATCCTGATGATCGTTACTAGTCTCATCTGGATCTACACTGTTTGCACAGATATTGATTTGGGTCTGCCGGGCTGAAAGCGTTAAATGTTTAAACATTTATGGTAATGATGGCCATCTTGGATGCAAGTTCCTCAGTATGTTTCACACACATTAGAGAGTTTGTCCCAAAGACACTTCATATGCAATATCAGCTCAGTTGGTTTTGCAGTATCGAAACAAAACACTTAAATGTTAAATTTTCCTAGGGCATAGAGATCATACCAGGTGCCAGTTCCCTTTTATCTTCGCAAAATTTAAATCCTTATTCAAGTGATGCTTCATCTGTAGCATCTACTCAATTGCCTAAATAGTTAGGTCATTTAAAGGTTTTACCATATCTTGCCAAGACCGCCATCTTAGATGCAGGTTCTCAATTATTATTCACAATGTTGAATTATATTGCCCAAGGATCATTCACAAGAAATTTCAGCTAAATCCGCATAGTAGTTTCACATTTATATAAGAAGTCCCTTAAAGGTTTTACCATATATGGTCTTGACGGCCATTTTGGATGACAGTTTCGAAGTTTTTTTGTTTTATTTTTATCAAAATCTAAAAGTCGTTTTCCAAGAGATGCTTAAAACTATACAGTTTTAGCTCAATCGGCTCAGTAGTTTCGAGATGTGTAAGGGTGACGGCTCTCCTTGGACAAGCTATTTGGAACTCACCTTCGCGGGGCCCCCATAGCCTGGTGGATAAGAGCTAACTCTTAATCGGTTAGGTTTCTTACCGCTTTGGTTCGAGCCTCACTCAGGTCACATGTGGGAAAGCCAAGTTCTGCTTACGGATGGTCAAGTGTTTTTTCCCCAGGTTCTCCGGTTTTCGCCCACCTTTGATAAACGATCGGCTCATATAAGAAAGGGCCGTAAAACCCAAATCAAACAGTCACCTTCACACATTTTACATGACTTCTTGAAACTACTTAATATGTAATGTAAGCTCGGTCTGCTGACCTGGGCAGTTTTGTAAAATAATTATTTAAATGTTCTACTATTTATGGTCATGAAGGTAGTTTCTTCAGGTTCGTACAGTTATTCTCCAGAGACTGATGTAGGTACATATTCTTTACGAAGTAGTTTCTGCAATGACGTACAGTGTCTCCCGAGGCTGAAGTAAATCTACAGTCTTTACAAAGTAGTCAGGGACGTATAGTATCACCAGAGGCTGAAGTAAATTTACATAAAGGATATATACTCTTTTGCTGTGAATACCCCAAATATTTTCATCGATTGAATAAAAACCATTTTCACGAGTGTGAAACACAAGTGAAAATTTGAATTTTTCCATTACACGAGTTCATAATTTTTATGGTGTTCACTGAAAAAGAGTTCATTTTCTTTTTAGCTCACCTGAGCATGTCGTCCGTAGTGCGTCATGCGGCGTCAACAATTGCTTTAAAAGCCTACTACTACACCCCTGGGCCAATTGACTCGATACTTGGTAGGAAGCATCAGGGTGACCTGTAGATCAAAAATAGCTAAAATCATGCCGATCTGAAATCCAAGATGGCCTCCATCTTGAAAATCTATTTTTTGCTTCTTCTCCTGAACCGAAAAGCCAATTGACTCCAAACTTGCTAGGAAGCATCGGGGTGACTTGTAGATCAAAAATAGCTAAAATCGTGCTGATCGGAAATCCAAGATGGCCGCCATGGTCACCATCTTGAAAATCTATTTTTCGCTTCTTCTCCTGAACAGAAAGGCCAATTGACTCCAAACTTGCTAGGAAGCATCGGGGTAACTTGTAGATAAAAAATTGCTAAAATCGTGCCGATCGGAAATCCAAGATGGCCGCCATCTTGAAAATCTATTTTTCGCTTCTGAACCAAAAGGCCATTTGACTCCAAACTTGCTAGGAAGCATCGGGGTGACTTGTAGATAAAAAATAGCGAAAATCGTGTCGATTGGAAATCCAAGATGGCCGCCATGGTAGCCATCTTGAAAATCTATTTTTTGCTTCTTTTCCTGAACCGAAAGGCCAAACTTGCTGGGAAGCATTTGGGTGACTTGTAGATCAAAAATAGCTAAAATCATGCCTATTAGAAATTCAAGCTGGCAGCCATCTTGAAAATCTGTTTTTCGCTTCTTCTCCTGAACCCAAAAGCCAATTGACTCCAAACATGGTAGGAAGCATTGGGGTGACTTGTAGCTCAAAAATAGCTAAAATCGTTCCGATTGGAAATCCAAGATGGCTGCCATGGCAGCCATCTTGAAAATCTACTTTTTGCTTCTCCTGAACCGAAAGGCCAATTGACTCCAAACTTGCAAGGAAGCATAGGTGTGACATGTAGATCAAAAATAGCTAAAATTGTGCCGATCATAAATCCAAGATGGTCACCATGGCGGCCATCTTGAAAATCTATTTTTCGCTTCTTCTCCTAACCCCAAATGCCAATTGATTCTAAAATTGGTAGGAAGCATCGGGGTAACTTGTAGATCAAAAGTAGCTAAAATAGTTCCAATCGGAAATCCAAGATGGCCGCCATGGTCGCCATCTTGAAAATCTTTTTTTCTCTTCTCCTGAGCCGAAAGGCCTATTGACTCCAAACTTTGTGGGACGCGTCAGGGTAACTTGTAGATCAAAATTAATTAAAATCATGCTGATTGGAAATCCAAGATGGCCGTCATGGTGTCCATCTTAAAAATCTTTTTTTCGCTTCTTCTCCTAAACCCAAAAGCCAATTGACTTGAAACTTGGTAGGAAGCATCGGGGTGACTTATAGATTGAAATTGGCTAAAATCGTTATGATTGGAAACTAAGATGGCCGCCATGGCAGCCATCTTGAAAATCTGTTTTTCACTTCTTCACCTGAACCAAAAGGCTTATTGACTTTAAACTGGGTAGGAAGCATCAGGGTGACCTGTAGATCAAAAATAGCTAAAATCATCCCTATCAGAAATCCAAGATGGCCGCCATGACAGCCATCTTGAAAATATATTTTTCGCTTATTCTCCTGAACTGAAAGGCCATTTGATTCGAAACTTGGTCGGAAGCATTTGGGTGACTTGTAGATCTAAAATAGCTTAAATTGTTTGATCGGAAATCCAAGATGGCCATCATGGCGGCCATCTTGAAACTCTTTTTTAGCTCACCTGAGCAAAAGCTCAGGGTGAGCTATTGTCATCACCCTATGTCCGTCGTCCGTTGTGTCGTCCGTCGTCAACAATTAGTTTGTTAACACTCTAGATGTCACAGTTTTAACCCAATCTTGATGAAACTTGGTCAGATTGTTTGCCTCTATGAAATCTAGGTCAAGTTCGATACTGGGTTACTTGGGGTCAAAAACTAGGTCACCAGGTCAAATCAAAGGAAAAACTTGTTAACACTCTAGAGGTCATAGTTTTGACCCAATCTTGATGAAACTTGCTCAAAATGTTTGCCTCTATTAAATCTAGGGCAAGTTCGAAACTGGGTCACTTGGGATCAAAAACTAGGTCATCGGGCCAGATCAGCAGAAAATCTTCTAACACTAGCGGTCACATTTTTTGAAGCAATCGTCATGAATCTTGTTCAATATGTTTGTCTTGATGATTTCTAGGTCAAGTTCTAAACTGGGTCACTTGGGGTCAAAAACTAGGTCATCCGGCCAAATCAGCAGAAAACCTTGGTAACACTCTAGTGGTCACATTTTTGAAGCAATCATCATGAATCTTGCCCAAAATGTTTGTCTTGATGATTTCTAGGTCAAGTTCGAAATTGGGTCACTTGGAATCAAAAACTAGGTCACCGGCCCAAATCAGGAGAAAACCTTGTTAACACTCTAGAGGTCACATTTTTCAAGCAATCATCATGAATCTTGCTCAAAATGTTTGTCTTGATGATTTCTAGGTCAAGTTTGAAACTGGGTCACCTGGAGTCAAAAACTAGGTCACCAGGCCAAATCAAAGGAAAACCTTGTTGATGATCTAGAGGTATATATATATATATATATATATATATATATATATATATATATATATATATATATATATATATATATATATATATATATATAAAATCTACTCTCATGGGAAGCAAATTATTTCCTTTTAGAGTACGCCCCACCCCCTTTCAGATGGGGCTTGGTGTTTAGGAAAGCAAAGAGGAAGGAAGAATATTTGCCTTGTAAACGGTGGTGGAAATTTTGGAAAATATATCAAACGTATTTGGTACCTTTAGGAACTGTAGGAGGAATTAGTCGGAAATAGTCATATTTGAAGAACCTTTGAGGAGTGAATTAGTCGGAAATAAAGTCATATTTGAACAACCTTTGAGGAGTTAATTAGTCGGAAATAAAGTCATATTTGAATAACCTTTGAGGAGTTATGCTTCCTTCTTTCTTTTTTTTTTTTTTTTTTTTTTTTTCTTCTTTTTTTTTTAATTTTAACCATGTGTCTTGGTGCAAGTCTAATTCATATTCTTGTAGCTATTCTAATTTGGATGGAGGTAGATTTTTTTTATATGAAATAAATAAATGAGGTAGATTTTTATAAAATAAATAAATAAATAAACAAAAGATAAAATAACATAAATAAATAAATCAAATAAATGAATACATAAAAGAAAAAGCTTGAAATAATTACTAGCTTTTATAATATTCTAACTTTTCAAAGGGATTTCCTCCTTCATCAGGGCAGACGGGAAAAAATATTTCTACTACGTTTAGTAAACATTGGCAGCAGCATTGGAGGAAGTAAACATTGGAGGAAGTAAATATTGTAAGCCATGTGGTTGATCACAGAAAATATAGTAGAAATATAGTAGAAATAACTTCCGTTTAACCTAATGAAGAAGGGAATCCCTCTGAAATTTAGAACCTCATAAAAGGTAGTAATTATTTCAAGTTACATTAAAAAGGAGGAAAAAAATCACTGAAAATGCAAATGTTGATCCCCCCGCCCCCCCCCCCCCCCCCCGACCCCCCCAAGCATATCAATATTTTTTAGACTGTAGCCAGTCTATGCTGACGACAAAGTCAAACAGACAATTGGACGTAATTCTAAGACTAATAATCCGAGCTGTCCGGGTTTTGAACTTGTTCGAGATTTCATCCATGGACATCTTAACTGCAAGTTTCATGAAGATCCCATCAAAACTGAATGTGTTATTCTGGTGCCAATGTCAAACAGAGGTGTTTTTAGCAATCTAGAGGACGTAACTCTAAGATTAATTATCCGATCCGGCCAGTTTCGAACTGATCTGCGATTTCATCTATGTCAACCTTATCTGCAAGTTTCAGGAAGATCCGATCAAAACTGAATGAGTTACGATGATAACAAAGTCAAACAGAGCTTTTTTTTTTCTGCAATCAAGGGGACCTAACTCTTAGATCTGGCTAGGGTTTTTTTTTAACTCGTTCGAGATTTCATCCATGTCCACCTTATCTGCAAGTTTTCAGCTTCCAATCAAAACTGAAGGAGTTATTTATGGCGATGACAAGCTTTTTCACATTTTTTTCTCATTGGGAGCTTGTGGTTGCCATAGCAACCAAAGTTTTCATTAGAGTTCCATAAAACATGTCATCGATGCCCCACCAGAGACATGCTATACATAAGAAATGATTGAGATCAGCCCGCAGACTGTGGAGATATAACTGGTCAAAGGTGTGGAAGGACGGACGGACGACGGACAAACAGACGACAGATGGCCTACCATCCTGTAAACTCCCCTGGAGCCTTCTGCCGAGGTGAACTAAAACCCTGTCATTCGAGTTGTAGTGCAGGTTGTTTTCTTTTTAAGAAAAAAATAAAAGTATAGTTTCCACAAAAATAACATAAGGACAAAATAGAAATAAATGAATAATAAATCAAAATAAAAAAGATGAGAGCGACTAGCTCAAATGTACAGAAAGTAGTCATTCAAAGTTCTCTTCTCTCCTCAGAGCTGGTATTGCAATATGTGCACACTAACAGCGGTAAGTCATTCAAACCTGTTGAGTAAGTGCAAGCCACTTATTGCTGTGTAAAATATTCAACAGACGACACTTTTAAATATTTTTTCTTATATTTTCCCAGAAATTAGGCATAGACATTTCATGCAAATTGTCTCCTCAGCGGATAATTTACATGACATTTTAAAGCCAATTTTCTGGGAAAATACTATCTTTTTGTCGTCTGCTGAATTTGTCCAGAGAGTAGAAAAGATTATAAAGCAGGCGATTAATGCAAAACATGCCCAGAGTGTGCTAAAGGTTAAGAAACGACCTGTACTGAATGATGCCCCGCCCTTCCGTCAGCTCATAGGGCAGGTCCTTTCTGTTTTTGCCGGTCATGCGCCAAAGATGAACTGGATGCCAAGAAATGTTGAATCGTAAGTGACATTCTTTTGGCGGGGAGTTGCTACCGGGGAACCAGGGGGAATTCGACAGTGTGTAGACCCTGAAGTAACGGGGAACAAGGGAAAAAAATAAAGCATGTAGACCCTGAAGTACTGGGGAACCAGGGAAGACTTTACAGTCTGTAGACCCTGAAGTGCCGAGGAACCAGTGAGGATTTTATAATCTGTAGACCTGAAGTACAGTAAAATCAGGAAAAATTCTATAGTCTGTAGACCCTGAAGTACCGAAGAACCAGGAAAGATTTTACAGTCAGTAGACCTTGAAATACCAAGAACCCAGGGAGAATGTTACAGTTTGTAGATCTTGAAGTGCCGGAGAACAAGGATAGATTTTACAGTCTGAAGACCTTGAAGTACCGGGACCCAGGGAGAATTTTACAGTCTGTAGACCCTGAAGTACAGGGAAACCAGGGTGAATTTTATAGACTGTAGATCCTGAAGTACCGGGGACACCAGGGAGAATTTGACAGTCTGTAGACCCTGAAGTACCGGAAAACCAGGATAGATTTTATAGTCTGGAACTCCTTAAGTACTTGGGAACCAGGGCGAATTTTAAAGTCTGTAGACCCTGAAATACCGGGGACCCAAGGTGAATTTTATTGTCTGTAGACCCTGAGTACCGGGGAGAATTTTATTGTTATAGAATGTAGTCCCTGAAGTACCGGGGAATCAGGGAGAATTTTATAATCTATAGACCCCGAAGCACTGGGGAACCGAGGTTAATTCTATAGTCTGGAGACCCTGAAGTACTGGGGACCCATGGAGAGTTTTATTGCCTGTAGACCCTGAAGTACTGGGGAACCGGGGAGAATTTAATAGTCTGTAGACTCTGAGGTACCGGAAAACCAGTGTGAATTTAATAGTCTGTAGGCCCTGAAGTACTGGGGAACCAGGAAGAATTTTTTAGTCTTTACACCCTGAAGTACCGGGCAGCCAGGGAGAATTTTATAGTCTGTAGACCCTGAAGTACCGGGGACCAAGGGAGAATTTCACAGTCTGTAGACACTGAAGTACCGGGGACCCAGGGAAAATCTTAAAGTCTGTAGACCCTGAAGTACCGGGGATCCAGTGAGAATTTTACAGACCATGAAGTACCGGAGAACCAGAAAAGATTTTTTTACAGTCTGTAGACCCTGAAGTACCGGATAACCAGGGAAGATTATTCAATCTGTAGATTCTGAAGTACCGGAGAACCAAGAAAAAATTTACAGTCTACAGACCCTGAAGTACCTGAGAACCAGGGAAGATTTTTCAATCTGTAGATTCTGAAGTACCGGGAAACTAGGAAAAATTTTACAGTCTGTAGACCCTGAAGTACCGGAGAACCAGGAAAAAATACAGTCTGTAGAACCTGAAGTACCGGGAAACCAGGGAGAATTTTACAGTCTGTGGAACTTGAAGTACCAGAGAACCAGGGAAGATTTTACAGTATGTAAACCTTGAAGTGCCGGGGAACCAGGGAGGATTTTACAGTCTGTAAACCTTGAAGTGCCGGGGAACCAGGGAGGATTTTACAGTCTGTAGACCCTGAAAATAGGGACATGGACGAACGTTCATGGGTCAGCTCGGTCTCAAAATTGTTTTGCCTTACTTCTGAAATTAAGTATTCTCTAAAAGAAAGAATTTTCCTTTAGAGCGAATTCTTTTCAGTTTTGAGTAAATGTATGTAGATTATTTTCTAAAAGGGATTAGGTATGTAGGCAGGTAAACTGGAAGTCATAAAAGTTGTCCCCCTTGTACAAAATGGCAAAAATCTACCAAGTGTATTCATTCCCCGTAATAAGGGATCAAATTAAACTATAAGAACATTTTCCTATGAAAACGACTCGCGTCCCTAGCTTCTCTCAAGACCCAGGGACTCAACATTCCGATCTCTGTACGAGGGTCCTGCAAAAAATTTTGTCACTGGGTTCGGATTACTTCAGTGCTACGTTTTATCAAACATATTTTTATTACAAACCTTCAAAGTATTCCCCCTTTACTGAAACACATTTTTGTCACCTTTTTACCCAGTCGCGAAAAGCAGGTAAATAGTCTTCATTTGGTATCTGTTGGAGACACTGATAGATAGCGCTGCCAAGAGAACTTCTAGACGTATACTTTTTTCCAGAAAGCATTTTCTTAAGCTTTGGTCACAGGGACTCAGGTCAGGTGAATAAGATGGATGGTTTAAAACTTTCACCTTTTCAGAAGCCAAAAAAGACTTAACAACCTCACACTTATGAGAGGAGACGTTGTCATGTAAAAGGTGGACTCCTGACCATCCTTTGCTTGATCGTTTCTTATTGTAACAAGTAAATTGGTCAGTGTATATGACTGCATCTATTTCAATTTGAAATAACTCGGTCAGTTGGAAAGCAATTTGAACGAAATGAACGGGTATCGTTAGCTATTCAACACACCATTCAAGTGCAGTGAAGCATTTTAAAATATATCTGGGATAAAACCAAGGAAGCCTATTAGTGACAGAACTTTTTGCAGGACCCTCGTAGCTTTCTTCATCTTAAAAGGGTATACTCTCTCTCTCTCTCTCTCTCTCTCTCTCTCTCTCTCTCTCTCTCTCTCTCTCTCTCTCTCTCTCTCTCTCTTTGTCATCGTATTCTCTCTCTCTCTCATCTCTGTTAACGTAATCTTACTTTGTCTGTCTGTCTGTCTCTCTCTCTCTCTCTCTCTCTCTTGACACGACTATTGACGTATTCCGGAAGGTATTGATTACGGCCTTACCCCTGATGACATCGAATATTATTAGACGTCACTTCAAACATAGCTACAGTTAGTATATGTCGTGAATTGAAACTTATCTATTGTCACATATTACAAATTTTACAAAGTAAAATCGCTTTCGCAGTCGTGACTTCCTTGAGTGTCTTTAATTTAGAGTTAAAATAGTATGTATAGCTTCATGGCCATGCATGATGTTAACCTTTACCACTCTCTTGGCAAATTTAGCAGACGACACATTGATTATGTTTTTTTTTCTTATGCTTTCCCAGAAACAGGCTTGACATTTTATGCAAATTGTCTCCAATTTGTCTGAAATATCAAATACTATTTGCTGGAAAAGAAAAAACCATAAACACAAGAAAAGTAGTTCAATATGTTGTCTGCTGAAAATATAACCTAGAGTACTAAGCGTTAGCACTTCCAACTTTATTTACAATGTATTAACACCTATAGCTTCATATACCATGCATTTACACCTATAGCTTCATGTGCCATGCATTTACACCTACAGCTTCATGTGCCATGCATTTACACCTATAGCTTCATGTGCCATGCATTTACACCTACAGCTTCATGTGCCATGCATTTACACCTATAGCTTCATGTGCCATGCATTTACACCTATAGCTTCATGTGCCATGCATTTACACATATAGCTTCATGTGCCATGCATTTACACATATAGCTTCATGTGCCATGAATTTACACCTATAGCTTCGTGTGCCATGCATTGACATCTATAGCTTCATGTGCCATGCATTGACTCCTGCTGCCTTATGTGCCAGGCATTGACATCTGTAGCTTTTATATTCCGTGCATTGACACTTAAAGCTTCATGTTAATGTTTAGACACCCAAATCTTCATTTGTCGTGCGCTGACACATATAGTTTTATGCGTCATGCATTTACACCTAAAGATTCATGTGTCATACATTTAAACTTATAGCCTCATGTGCCATGCATTGACGCTTATAGCTTCATGTGCCATTCATGACACCAATTGCTTCATGTGCGATGCATAGACACCTGTAGCTTCATTTGTCATGCATTGATTTCATATAGCTTTATGTGCAATTTATTGACACCTATAGCTTCATGTGCCATGCATTGACGATTATATTTTCATGTGCCATGCATTGACGCCTATATTTTCATGTACTATGCATTGACGCCTATATTTTCATTTGCTATGCATTGACGCCTATATTTTCATGTGCCATGCATTGACGCCTATATTTTCATGTACTATGCATTGACGCCTATATTTTCATGTGCTATGCATTGACGCCTATATTTTCATGTACTATGCATTGACGCCTATATTTTCATGTACTATGCATTGACGCCTATATTTTCATGTGCCATGCATTGACGCCTATATTTTCATGTACTATGCATTGACGCTTATATTTTCATGTGCGATGCATTGACGCCTATATTTTCATGTGCTATGCATTGACGCCTATATTTTCATGTGCTATGCATTGACGCCTATATTTTCATGTGCTATGCATTGACGCCTATATTTTCATGTGCTATGCATTGACGCCTATATTTTCATGTGCGATGCATTGACGCCTATATTTTCATGTGCGATGCATTGACGCCTATATTTTCATGTGCGATGCATTGACGCCTATATTTTCATGTGCGATGCATTGACGCCTATATTTTCATGTGCTATGCATTGACGCCTATATTTTCATGTGCTATGCATTGACGCCTATATTTTCATGTGCGATGCATTGACGCCTATATTTTCATGTGCCATGCATTGACGCCTATATTTTCATGTGCCATGCATTGACGCCTATATTTTCATGTACTATGCATTGACGCCTATATTTTCATGTGCGATGCATTGACGCCTATATTTTCATGTGCTATGCATTGACGCCTATATTTTCATGTGCCATGCAATGACGCCTATATTTTCATGTGCGATGCATTGACGCCTATATTTTCATGTGCCATGCATTGACGCCTATATTTTCATGTGCCATGCATTGACGCCTATATTTTCATGTGCCATGCATTGACGCCTATATTTTCATGTGCTATGCATTGACGCCTATATTTTCATGTACTATGCATTGACGCCTATATTTTCATGTGCTATGCATTATATTAAAAGATCTTAAGGGGGCTGCATACACTTAGTAGTATTTCCACTATTTTACAAGGGAAACAACTTTTGAGCTTCTGGTTTGACTTCCTGCACGACAACTCATTTTGAAAAAGTGGTCATCTCTAAAAACAAAATAATTTGTTCCATTTGGGAGCAGATTCTATCCTGTAGAGTAGACCGCTTTTCAAAAGGGAGGCAAAATAGACTCACAGAGTTACCTCCCCTGAAACTGTATTCATTCTATTTAACACTTTTATTAAGCTAATGTAGTTTTCAATAATTGGGTTCGTCTCCATTGATATTTGTTCAATATGCCTCTGACACACTTTTCCAACAGAATCATGAAAATTAAGGGGTGTGGTGTGTGTGATTGTGTGTGTGGGGGGGAGGGTGCGGGGTGGGGCGGGGGGCGGGGGAGGTTGGGGGGCGTGGTTGATGTATGTGTGTGTAGGGGGGGGGGTGGAGAATCTTCCAGTCATATCACAAAATAAAGATTGTGAGGAAATAAATTTGTGCGAGAATAGCGAAGGCCTAGAGCCGCCATATCTAATCAGAGTCTTCGCTATTCGCCTGGTTATTGCCAGAATCTTTTTGCCCAATGCAAAATCCCTGATCAGGATGCTCTAATCCGCTGTCTGATCGTGATATCTGCAAAGATCCCTTAAGGCGTCAGAGGCTTATTTGTTCAAAGAAAACAAAAGTACCGGTAAATCGACAACGTCACAAAAACATCGTTTTGATGCCGTCGCGACCGAAACGACGTCGTTAAAGCGCTCTGTATTTCTTGTGGTAAGACCAAAGTAGCCTGGTTACACCGGCTATGAATTTAGCAGTTACACGGGAACCAGCCTAGACACAGGGTAACTTGTACTGTTTTATATAGTCTTGTCTGGGTTCCTGAAAGTCGCTTCCAGTGTACCTGGAACTAATTAGTATATACCCAGTAAGCATTCAACATAAATCTATAGCGGGCCGTTAGCGGCCCGTCAGAGTAGCCAAAGACGTATAAAATTATTATTTACGTCCTTGGGGTAGCTGACGGGCCGCTAACGGCCCGCTGTAGATTTATGTAGAATGCTAGCTGGGTACGAGTGAGCATTTGTGCAAGCTTCTCTGGGCAATCGCAGGGACCAATACATCACGAAAACATGCCTATATAAATTTGACCCTCTTAAACCCCGTTTTTATATAGTAAAAACTTGGGTGTACAGGGGTATACATATTTTTTTTCTCTCTCATTTCTGTTCAAAAACATAGATTTTGGTTACTCGTTAGAGTCCACAACCTATGTTTTGAGCATAAATATGAAAAAAATATCAGAATGTTTTATCTGAAAATTTTCATGTTTTGGTGGTAAAGTATTCCTAATATTTGAATAGGCATGTTTTCGTAATAAAAAACATTTCGTATATTGTGGCCTTGAAGCGCTACTCGAATAACACCCCAAAGTACAATTCACCTGTCTGTTGATTTCTGAATGTAGGACGACGGCTATCAGTTTTCACTTTGCATGCTAGGTACGGTTCAGCAGACGACATTTTGATTTTTTTTTTCTTATTTTCCTATACAAAAAAAAAAGAATTTGACACTTCATTCAAATTGTCTCCTAAGAAGTCAATTTGCATAAAGTGCCATATCCTAATTTTTATGATAAATTCGATAAACAGCATCAGTTTGCCGTCTGCTAAATTTGCCCATAGCATGCATAGTGTTATTATGTACGTTTTTCAATACTGTAAAACACAGGGAATTCCACCTCAATAGTGAGCCGTTGAAAAGACAGTCTTGCTTGGGCCTCGTCTGCTCTGTTCATCATGAAAATACGGTAAAACTTCAGTAACTCGAATACCGATAACTCTTTAAAAACACCTGGCTGATTCGAACTCGGTTTCGAGTCACTAGGAAGTTCTTCCGCTAGTTGAAGAAAACACAAATATTTAATTGCATTTAAGTTTTTTTTTTTTTTGTTTGTTTTTTTGGTCTTATTTTATGAACATGTACGTTTTGTGTACTCATAAGAATCACCTCGATTCGCCTCATCGAGACGATTCTAAAGGAAACACTCAACATGTTATTATTTTATAGAAGCTCGAAAAGGCATCCCTAATTTATATCTTTTTGCCTCCTGACCTGGCGCTATGATTAACCCTCAGTAGCTCGAACTACCCATGTCTAGAACAGATTTCCATGGTCCCAAAGATGTTCGAGCCATTGTAGTCCGACTGTAGTAGTACTAGTCAAACCATGGCCCAGCTTAGTATAATAAATACTCATAGTTCTGATCAGTAGACGGCTTTATACTTACCTTCGGTTCTAATATGAGCTTAACTATACCTAATTTAGTGCCACAGAGGCCTTTCTGTTATTTAAACTTCATCAGTGTGGCTAAACCCCAAAAATACAGTTGACGGACCACAAACCACATCAGTAAAGAGAATACCTCTTTAGTACCATTTGAGGTTGTACCTTACGCAATTTATTTAACGAATGATATGTTTTGCAGTCGGTACTAAATAACTAAATGCAGTTGACGGACCATAAATTACTGATACCCCCAACCCCTGCCACCGGTACTGACCTTTCTAAACGGGTGGTTCCAGTGTTGTTTGTTCTTTGTGTGACCTTGTGTCTACTCGCTGTGGAGAGTTTTTTCGTGTTTTATTCTGCTCGTTGTCTTATTGTTGTATGGATCCTGTCTAGCAATATGATCATCTTGCCCAGTAAACACACAATGTCATAGTAACGTTGTTTCGACGTTGCTGCGACGTCATGACGTCGAAACAACGTTAATACGATGTTATGTTTTTGCTGGGTTGATGGGTAAGAGAGAGCTGATTGCCTCGCATTTCTTTGGCTTTTGGCTTGTGTGCTGTATATCTTGGTTTGTTTGCTCATCTTGGTGTCATTGGTTTGTTTGTGTTTGTTTGTGTTGAGGTTTTACGGCCCAGTCAACCCAATGGGGTCATGTCGAGCGCGGTCAGTTTACTTAACCATACGTTTACTGGGCAGGCTTAGTCCTCTAAACGGTTAACCAGAATTGTGCACATTCTTTCGCCAGAAACTGACAACTGCCCTTCTTGAATCCGCGGAAGGGAGAGAATGACCGTAGAAAATATTTCATGATCAATCTCCACGAAAGAATGTTGCCGACCTCGGCGGGGGTTGAACCCGCGACCTCCTGGTCTCCAGTCGGACGGCGCATCCAACTGAGCCACCAAGGCCGGCTCATGGTGTCATTGGTATGCTATGTTCTGTGATTGTAGTTCTTCCTAGACATCTTCAATACTATTTTACAGCCCCTTTAATGAAGATTTCATTTGTTTAGGTCGGTAGTGTAAATTAATGCTCGCGTGCAGGTGTTAGCTTTGTTTAGGTGGCTCGCCTATTCACACCAGACAGTTACATTGTTCTGCAGGTTGTATTTAGCAGACAGCAGTTAGATTTAAACTTCCACAAAATAAAGAGCTCAACACTGCATGTTGAGTGTTTTGTGCGAAATCTATAAAGATATTTCAATAGCTCGTCTGCTAAATACACTTTCCAGGATGTGATGGCCTAAATGCCGTTGCATATTAGAAATTTGCATCTCCATTACTCATCCCAGGGCTCACGGCATGATCATGTGATAAATAATAAAAAAAAAATGTTGAGTGGTGACCAAAACGTCCTTTGTTTACAAAACAAAATTTTCCACTGGGACAAAGGATCCACTGGTAATGTTTGTAGTTTGTATTCTGTGGAAGGCCGCTTTTAACGCTTAGCATCCTGCCATGGATAAAAAATCAGTAGACGACATTTTCAAATAGTTTCTTTATTTTCCCCAAAATATAGAGTTCAATATCTCATTAGGATTCAATTTGCAAGAAATATAAAAGCCTATTTTCTGGGAAAAAAGTATGAAATTACTATAAAAGTATGAAATTACTATAATTTGTCGTCTGCTGAAACGGCGCTGAGCATGTATACGTTTGAGGAATGCTCGAGAAATCGAGAAATAATGTTAACTGCGAATATCTAGACTAGCCTGTCCAGTACGTATTCTGGTATGCATCTTAGCAATTTGCACGTGGAATTATTATTATTATTAATATTATTATTATATATATATATATATATATATATATATATATATATATATATATATATATATATATATTGTGGTGGGGGGTGTGGGGGTGGGGAGGGGGGTTACCACAATTTGTCAGATGAATGGGCCCAGGGAATATTCAGATCATCCACGCAATCTGAACAGCCTTTGTAAGGCACGGGTAGCCAAGGATCCAAAGATTTTCATGTGGACAACGAAGACTGATCAGACTGCGCGGATCGTGCAATCTTGTAGGACTGAAATGCTATGCCTCGGCTTATTTATTTTGTTTTTTGCGAATTAAGTTACTTAAGGAAGTCCGTTAAGATAATTATGACCGTAACATCAACCATTGCAAAATACGACATGTGCGCCCATGGAAAACTCAGATCAGCTTGTGCAGTTTGAGTCTGGGCCTTCTCTGTTCATCATCATATTCTATATAAGTATTCAGCGATTCTTTAAGCGGACGAAGAAGACTTCAAACGTGCATGCCGAGCTGTTCTTTCGCTGTCCGCTTATGCAACAAGGTCCTTTTTTATACCTCGCCACACGATTATGTTTTCACGTTGGCTGTCTGTGTAGCCGTCCGTCCGTCCGGCCGTCTGTCGTACATCCTTCCGTATTTTCGTTTTCGGGTGATAACTTGAGTAAATATAAATGGATTTTCACCAAACTTGGTATGAACTTTGATATTGTGGAGGTCTAATTTCGGATTGCTAATGGGCAAATTTCGTCAATTTTTGACAAAGTTTTCTGCCCGCGACACGTCCGTATTTATGTTTAAGGAGATAACTTCAGTAAATATCAATGGATTTTCACGAAGCTTGCCATGTGCATTGATATTGTGGAGATCTGCTTTGGGATTGTTAATGGGCGAATTTCGTTAATTTTTGACAGAGTTATCTGTCCGTTAAACATCCCAATTTTCGTTTCCGGACAATAACTTGTGTAAATGTCAATGGATTTTCATCAGACTTGATGTGTACATTGCTATTGTGGAGATCTGGTTTGGGATTGGTAATGGGCAAATTTCATCAATTTGTGACAGAGTTATCTGCTCACGACATGATAATGACGGGGTATTTTAGTTTTACGTTTTTGTTTTTCATGCCATGCTGCGGTCATTTTTCCTCCATTCCTTTTGGAATATACATAACGCATTCGGAAAACAGGCAAGTGGTATTTACTTGGTTTACATAGAGTTGATCCAAGTTAAGATTAGTCTTTTGTTACAAAAAGGAAGTTTTAAACGAGCGGTGCATATTTTAAATCAAAGCTTTGAAAAGAAAAAAAAAAGATAAACAGATAACAAAGACACGTTATCTGACACTTATATGACTTTTAGCACTCTATGGGCAGCCGACAAAATGATATTGTTAGCTTATTTCTTCCCATAGAATAGACTTAGACATGTCATGCATATTGTCTCCTTAGGAGATAATTTGCATGAAATATCAAAGCCTAAATTCTGGGAAAGATAAGAAGCATATTTCAAAATGTCGTCTGTTTATAATTATTACTCAGCATGCTAAGCGAAAAGGGCGTTTTTGTCCATATACTATGTTCCCTTTACTGTACAAAGTAATAAAAGTAGTATAAAAGATAGTATGATTAACTTTAAGTATATGTAAAATGTTATGTTCGTTTCAACGTTTTTGACTTTAAAGGTTGTTTTCTCGCCCTGTGATAGAGCATATATGTATTATTAACGCTTAGCACACCGGGTAAAATATTCAGCAGACAACATCTTGAAACATTTTTTTTCTTATATTTCCCAGAATACGGGATTTGATATTTCTTGCAAATTATCTCCACTGAATTTGAAGAAAAGGTAGTTTAGAGACAGTTTGTATTTATTGATTCTGTAAACGGATAATGTCGGCCCAAAGCAGGCATGCGTATTCGCATTCTCGCAGGCTGATCGTTGTCCTCAAATTGCATAAGGACCCTTTTTCATGCGTTGCGCATCAATTATAAAAACCACCGCAGAGCGATTTTTTCATGTTTGTTAAGATTATTTTCCTTGATATACAGATAATTTAAATATTTAATTTATTTGAAATCTGCAAACAATGTAATATTATCTCGTCATAAACGTTGCCATTTTATTTGTTATAAAGCGCGACATTGTTTTTTCAAAGCAGTGCATATCTCTTTGTGTGCACAAACAATTGGCTGACTGATGCACCTGGTGAGATTAAATTCTTTATTACACCAAAAATATCTGATGTTATACATGTAGTTTCTAGGTTCTTATTTTATAAGCGGCGTTGATTTTGCCATTATTTATTCCTCGGCTTTTTTTCTATTGGTGCTTCGGGAAACCTATGCTTCGTGATTGTGGCATTTCCTGGCTATTAGTCTGTCTCCAGACTCTATTTTTGCTATCATTTTCTCTTTTCTTTTTCAAAGGTATACAATGTAGTACAGCTTATAATGATTTGATAAGTTATGTCCCAAGATAGATTCTGTCGTAAAGCAATGAAATGGGATTAAAGAGACAAAGACAGCTGCAGGAAATGATAAAGAACGATAGAGAGAGAGAGAGAGAGAGAGGGGGGGGGGGGGGGGGCAGAAAACAACGGCAGAAGCGACTGGAGCCAGTCTACCTGCGTACCTTCGATTATATTTTTGTAGTTAATTCTCATATATATAAATCGTAAGATTAATATCGACCTATCAGAAAGTGTGTTTTGTGTGTGTGTGGTTTTTTTTTTTTTTTTTTTTTTTGTTCTTTTTTGTTGTTTTTTTTTAACCCCTGGCCGTTTACGCTTTCAATTAAAGGCCCTTGACCTTCTTTTTCCATGCCGGAACATTCAGTTGATTAGAAAAATAATTGTGCCTTGATTGAAACGCCGCCTTTTAATTGCCGTTTTCTCCAAATAAACAAAATCCAGAGAAGTACGGTGATTTGCAGAGGTATGTACGGCTGAATGTACTGTACGGTTACTTGCATCACAAAATTGCCACTTTCGAAACCACTGATTACCAATCTTTGACAGCACTGGGAAAGAAGCTCCATGGTAGTTGTCATGTTAGGTTTTATCACAGTCAGTTGTCGTTACTAGTACCACTAGTATTCGGAAATCAATCAATCCTTGCATGTTACAGATGGATATTTGTGACACTTACATCAGTTAGTGGGGCTTATTTCTTTTTCGAATTCTTTATCGTTGCATTCTTTCTTTCTTTTTCTTTTTTTTTTTTTTTTTTTTTTTTTTTTTTTGTTGATTACTGTGATTCCTCAGGAAATATTGTAGAAACAAAGTCTGTCCCCGATTGGTCTAAACAGCGAAAGGAACATTCCTTTCGCGAAAGGAAGTCTTTGAAAGGAAGTCTTTTTTTTTTTTTTTTTTTTTTTTTTTTTTTTTAACAAAATGAAGTTTTTTAGTTGAGCTCAAGTAGTTCTACTTCGTTTTTTATGGTTACAACCAGGATGGTAGTTATTTTATGTTTTCAAATTTTCCTTTATATTAAGGGGAATAGATTACATTGAAAACAATATTATAAATTCGAAAGGGGCTCATTCCTTTTGCGAAAGGAAGGCTTCTGTAGTGCTCATACTATTTTAGTTAATTTAAATTATATTTGCGGCCTACATTTGTTTGTTTGTTGGGTCTTCTTTTAGTTGTTTGAAGTCGTATTTTATATATGTTATGGATAATATTTTTCCCCGAAATCGGTGTATGCAATTAGAATTTAAACAAAACACACTGAAGTGGATGTTATATTTTTCATTTTGCACAGTATTTTTTATCTTAATACAGTTAAGCATCAACAAAGACAAAGAAAAAAGCTTGTATAAAAAGTGTTCATCTCATTTTAGAAGAAGATGTAGATTTCTTGTGGTTAACGCAAAATATATGCATGCGAACAATTCACTTTCAATGCACCCATACAGACCGACATTCATACAACAATCTAATACTATCCCATAATCAAACATCAATCCCCAGCATTACAAAAACATTAAAAATAACACAATACAAATATATATTAAATTGAAAAAAAATAATAATAATAATGAAACACTAAAAAGAAAACTTTCTTTCATAAAAAAAAATGTTTTTCCTTTCGCGAAAGGAAGTTTCATTCGCTATAGTATCAAGTACAATTCTAATTAGTATAAGGACAACTTGAAAACATAAAATAACTTTCATCTTAGTTGTAACCATTTTTAAAACGAAGCAAAACTATTTTAGCTCAATAGAAAAGCTTCATTTCTTAAAAAAAAAAGAAGAAGAAGAAGAAGAAGAAGAAGAAGAAGAAGAAGAAGAAACTTCCTTCCGCGAAAGGAAAGTTGCTTTAGCTGTTTAGACCAACCCGTCTGTCCCTGGAGGTCTAATTAGTTATGAAAAGCCGACCGACAATAAAAGTAGTGACGAAGGGCAACTTATGTCCAACAAACGTTTGTACCAAGACTGACAGTACAATTGATAACTACCATAGAATCTCATACGACAACCAATGCAATGAATATCCCGGTAAACCTCATTTTATATAGAAATAAATTAGGTTGACTGGGTTATTACTTATAGTGCTCAAAAACAAAAAAATAAATGGCTACTCGTCGAGGTAGTTCTAACGAGTAGGCACAATCTGCGCTTGGACTGAAAGTAAGGAAAACATCGGGTAGGTTAACAGACTGGCTCGACATGATCTTAACAGTAGTGACTGGGCCGTAAAATTCTAAATTAAATCAAATCAAAACGTCAAAAATGTGCCTTAAATAACTCATGACACTTGAACCGCTGTTTTCAGAGTTGTGTTTGTTGATTTTTCTCAAGGGCTATTCCTTTCAGAATCTATTTATTATGAAGGTTTATTCTGACTATATATACCCCAAGTGTTGGGACAGACAGACCTGGGGCTAACAGTGAAGACCTAGACCCATCACGAAAACATGCCTATGTAATGTTAAACCCTTAAACCTCACTTTTAAATAGTAAAACTGGGGTTTACAGGGGGTATACATAATTATGTCTTTTTCTGCTCAAAAACATAATTTGTGGATACTCGTTAGAACCGCCTCGTCGATGTGGTTCTAATGAGTACCAATAATCTATGTTTTGAACAGAAATATGAAAAATATCAGACTTTTTATCTGATAAACTGGTAAAATTTTCAGTATATTTGAATAGGCTTGTTTTCGTAATGAACTAAAGATCAGGAGGTTGCGGGTTCGACCCCGCCGGATCAGCAATATTCTTTTGTGCAGATTGATCATGAAATACTTTCTACGGTCATTCTCTCCCTTCCGCTGATTCAAGAAAGGCAGTTGTCAGTTTCTGGCGAAAGAATGTGCGCAACACTGGTTAACCGCTTAGAGGATTAATCCTGCCCAGTAAAAGTGTGGTGAGGTAAATTGACCACGTTCAACATTACCACATAGGGTTGACTGGGCCGTAAAAATTACTCAAAACACAAACAAACAAGACAGATCTGGGGCTAACAGTGTAGACAGAGACTAGATCCCATAGAGCACAATGTTTGATCAGGGTTTAGATATATCAACAGGTAAAAGAAATACTAGACTTTATTAATTCATTTAAATTCAATCTGACCGCATTTACATTAAGGGGACAGACAGGCATGGTCAAACAAGTTAGACCCAGGCCATATTTCAAAGAACATGGGCATCTGGTTGTTGTTTAGACATACCAACCGGGCATCGAAATATTAGATACTATTAATTTGTGAAAATTTAATCTGACCGTTTAAAGAAATCGTTGTATTGGCAAAGCTTCTTTCTTTTGTCATAACATTTCATATTTCTTCATCATCAAAGAAAAAGGGGGGAGGGGGGTGCGGGGAGGGGGCGGGGGTACAATTATAACTCTTTAAGTTGTTCTGTCACACAGAAGATTAATAAATATGGAAAGTGTAATCGCAGCTATACTGAGACTGACAGAAACGCTTTCGGTGTTAAAACTATCAACAATATATTATATAATTCCAATCTCTCTCTCTCTCTCTCTCTCTCTCTCTCTCTCTCTCTCTCTCTCTCTCCTGCCTGCTTTCCTTTCACCCTCTATTTCTCTCTAACTATGCCTGCCTGCTCTCTGTCTCCTGTCTGCCTGCTCTCTCTCTCTCCCTCTCCTGCCTGATGTCCTTTCACCCTCTATTTCTCTCTAACTATGCCTGCCTGCTCTCTGTCTCCTGTCTGCCTGCTCTCTCTCTCTCTCTCTCTCCTGCCTGATGTCCTTTCACCCTCTACTTCTCTCTAACTATGCCTGCCTGCTCTCTCTCCTGTCTGCCTGCTCTCTCTCTCTCTCTCTCTCTCTCTCTCTCTCTCTCTCTCTCCTGCCTGCTGTCCTTTCACCCTCTATTTCCCTCTATGACTGGCTGCTCTCCTGTCTGTCTGCTCTCTCTCTCTCCTGCCTGACGTCCTTTCACCCTCTATTTCTCTCTAACTATGCCTGCCTGCTCTCTGTCTCGTGTCTGCCTGCTCTCTATCTCTCTCTCCTGCCTGCTGTCCTTTCACCCTCTATTTCTCTAACTATGCCTGCCTGCTCTCCGGTCTGCCTGCTCTCTCTCTCTCTCTCTCTCTCTCTCTCTCTCTCTCTCTCTCTCTCTTTGAATGTTTGTACGCTGGACCAATCACATAATTTATAATTGATGACATAACACTCTCAACTTATTGCCAGTTGCCTTAAGAGAGGCAATTTTTGTGACTTCCTTTTTCCTTTACTGCACGCCAAGCCACTCCTAAATAGAGTCTATTCTATAAGGGAAAGAATTTGATCCCAAGGAGAGCAAATTCTTTTCTTTTAGAGTATAGCTCTTTTCAGAAGAGAGCCAAATCAAATTTGAAAGAGTTGCCTTCCTTGAAGTATATCAATTCTCTTAAATTTTGTATATGTCCATGTACTTCAAACATGTAACAAGATATCGTCAAACAAATTATTCATAAATGATAAGAGCAGTTTGAGTGTAGATTTCATGGCCGTCTTTATACCGTATATATCCCACCTCCTTATCATACTTGTCATAACATTTGAACAAAAGTCCATTTTACTAGAAAAACTGGTGAATGAGTAGTTAATAGTGTAGACGCTGATCAGAGACCGAGTTCTGTAGCGTAGGATCTGGGTCAGTACTGCTTCCTCAGGCCGGTCTGTCCAATTCATAGTGTCATATACGGTAACTCTTACATGAAAAACAATCATAAAGTAAACACAAGCTTAAACTTTTATAAGGGGCCATAAAGGTAACTTCCTGGTGTATGGCTCATACATGTCATGCGTTATTATACTTTACTCTATTGTTTCTTAATCCCGTGATTTGAGTTTTTGATGCCTAGCGTCCCATAAAAGGGACATTGTTTGTATCGAGGATTTACGGCCCAGTCAACCCAATGGGGTCATTTCGAGCGCGGTAAAAAGGACATTGGCAAACAATGTAGACCCAGATCAGACGCCGCATGCGGCGTCGGATCTGGGTCTACATTGTTTGCATATATCAGGGTCTACGCTGTTTGCATTAAATACAGGATATGTTATAAACCATACTATTAATAAAACTAATAACCAGACACCCCTTCTATTGGAAAAGGACCAGCACAAAGAGATGAGGTGGAAGAGTCCATTCGGCATAAATGGGTTAAGAGGGAAAATATGCACTAGCTGGATTGTCCGCCATTTTTGACAAACCAGATTTATGTTGTCTTGGCGTCTTTCACTAAATGCAGCCTTTCATCCTTTTCCCATCCCCCGCCTTCCCTGACCCCTCCCCCCACCCCACCCCCAAAAAGGATTTTATATGAAATATACTTTTTTCATTCAAGATTACAACTTGTCACAACTTGAACAATCAGTTTATTGTTGCACCTGCTTTAGCAGGGCGATTTAGGCATGAAAGTGTCTGTCCGTTTGTCTATTTGTCCTTTCATCCATCCATCAACATTTACCTGTGGTGTCTTGTGAGTGCAACTCCTCTTACAGTTATGTATCAGTCGTTGTAAAACTTTGCACGCGTTTTCTTCATGGCATGAGGATGTACATGTGGTTTAGATATAATTGTTAGATCATTTTATTATTATTATTTTTTTTTTTTTTTACTTTTTCTTCATTGTGAACTTAGTCATTTTTCACCCTCAATATATAGACATGGTGAGATTGGTCATTGTCTGACGATAGACATGGGTACCTCGTGAGCACATCTCCTCATACAATTTTATACCGATCTTTTTGAAACTTTGAATATGTTTTCTCCATAATCTGAAGATGTGCATGTGCTTTGAAATAATCCTTGCATTAATTTTTGTCAGTTTTTTCTACCTTGTTGTCATTTATTTTTTATGTATATTAAGACAGTGAGTACCTTGTGATCACATGTTTTCTCCAGGGTCTGCAAAAGTGCATGTGGTTTGGATATAATTTTTAAATTAATTTTTTGTCACTTTTTCCATTTTAACTTTGCCATTTTCTTTCCTCAGATTTTATGAAAGAGTATAGACTGTGGGTGCCTTTTGCTCGCAACTTCTCATACACCATATGAGGATATGTATGTGCTTTCAATGAAATTCCTATATTAACTTCTTCTACTTGAAATAAACATTACTTTGTTAGGGAGGCAGATGCTACATCAACTTCACCATGAGGTGTTTTTCTATCAAGTATTGGGGGTTATGCCAAATTTAATAAGACTAATGTACTAAACCCAAACGTTTTCATAAGTTCTTGAATGACATGATGCATATGACTTGTGTTGCTTTGGCATCTTTCAAGAATTGCAGCCTTTCCCCTTTTACCCATCCCCTGTCTTCCCAGACCCCACCCCTTCCCCTGAAAAATAGGGATATTGTATAATAAAAATTATTTTTCTTTTAAGATTTCATCTTGTCATAGCGGAAAGTCACTTTATTACATAAGACGTTATTACATCAGATATTGCATATAACGCCATACGTAATAACATCTAATGTAATAATCACAGAAATTTTCATAAGGTCTTGAAAAACATGATGTATACGCCTCAAGTCCCCTTGGGTTCTTTTACTAGATGCAGCCCTATCTCCTGCCTCCCGACACACACGCACACACACACACACACACACACACACACACACACACACACACACACACACACACAATTATGATACAAGTATTCTACAATGTATTTATTTTCATTCAAGATTTCAACTTGTCATAGAACAGTCAGTTCATTACATTAGACATTGAGTGTAACACCAAAAGTAATAATGCCTAATGTAATAAACCTAGAATTTTTCATAAGATCTTGAATATCATAATGCGAAGAATTCAAGTTGCCTTAACCCTTAAAGCGCCAAGAAAAACTGCATCTGAAAATGTCGTCTGTTTATGTCGCCTGCTGAATATTCTTGCAGACTTTTCAAACCTATTTTTGCATACAGGCAAACAGTGTGGACCCTGATCAACAGTGTGGACCCTGATCAGAAGAAGCAGTCTGATCTGGGTCCACACTGTTTGCAAAATTGACTTTTAAAATCAAAAGCAGATGACAAAGCAGACGACAATAGTTGTGATTGGCGCTTTAAGGGTTAACTTCTTTCACCAAAATGCAGACACATCCTTTTTCCCTTGCCAAACCTCCGTAGACCTCAAAAGTAGGGATACTACGTAAGCTATTGATAATTTTGTGACTTCCTATTTGGCTTTTCTGCACGCCAAGCCAGACGTCTACTCCCCTTGGGAACGAATTTTGTCCTTAGATGAGATCCCCTTTCTGTAGTGAAGCACTTTTTCTTATTGTTATCTCCCTCTGAAAATGTACCCGTTCACTTTATGATTCAATCAATCAATCAAACAATCAATCAATCGACCAATAAATAGAAAAATGGGTAAATAAATAAAAATAATACTAAAAATAAAAATAAACCAATAAATGTTTCAGTTTTTAAGGCGGAGGAGGTTAAAAGGAGGGGATTATAAATAAAAAATAAATCAAAAAGTAGGTCTCTGATAAACTTCGTCCTGACGGGAAGTCATTTGCAACGCCTGTCTCCTACAGGACTCTATAGGAAGTCCTCATCCAGGTTGAGCAGGGGTATTATCATTCTTCACCCTGACGAGTATCACTTCGCAAGAGCATTATTCCTTAAATCTGGTGAGTAGTAATCCCATTCCTTGGAGAATATTAGTGCCACTCCTGGAGAGTTTCAGTCTCTACTCTGAAGAGTATTTGTCCCTAGCGTGGAGAGTATCCGTACTCATTCTTGAAGGGCACTGGTCTCCATCCTGTAGAGTATGTCCTCACCTCTGGTGAATGTCGGTCTCCATCCTTTGAAAATATTTATACAGCTCTGGAAAGCGTCTCTTCCCTAAGGAGTATCAGTCACTACCGTGGAAAGTATCCGTAACAATCCTTGAAAGGTACAGGTACTCACTCTGGATAGTATCAGTCCTAACCTCTGACAAGTCTCCATCCTTAGAGAATATGATACCCATCCCCGTAGAGTATCAGTTTCTACCCTGAATATCAGTCCCTACCGTGGAGAGTATCCATACCCAGTCTTGAAAGTATCAATCTCTAACCTGAAGAGTTTCAATCTCTACAAAGGAACGTATCCGTACCATCCTTGAGAGTATCAATCTCAAACCTGAAGATAATCAGTCCCTACTAAGGAGAGTATCCGTACCCATCCTATAGAGTATCAATCTCTAACCTAAGGAGTATCAGTCCCTATTAAGATGAATATCCCTACCCATCCTTGAGAGTATCAATGTATCAGTCCCTATCAAGGAGTGTATCCGTATCCATCCTTGAGAGTATCAATCTCTAACCTTAAGAGTAATAGTCCCTACCACGCAAGGTATACATGCCCATCCTTGAGAGTATCAATCTCTAACCTAAAGAGTATCAATCCCTACCAAGAAGAGTATCCGTACCCTTCCTTGAAGGCATCTGTTCCCATATTTAAGAGTGTCAGTCCTCATCTCTGGTGAGTATCAATCCTTGTAAATATAACCCATCCTCGTAGAGTATCAGTTTCTATCCTGAATATCAGTCCCTACCGTGGAGTATCCGTACCCATCCTTGAGAATATCAATCTCTAACCTAACGAATATCAGTCCCTACCAAGCAGAGTATCCGTCCCCATCCTTGAGAGTATCAATCTCTAACCTAAAGAATATCAGTCCCTACCAAGCAGAGTATCCGTACCCTTCCTTGAGGGTATCAATCTCTAACCTAAAGAATATCAGTCCCTACCGTAGAGAGTATCCGTACCCAACCTTGAGAGTATCAATCTCTAACCTAAAGAATATCAGTCCCTACCAAGCAGAGTATCCGTACCCATCCTTGAGTGTATCAATCTCTAACCTAAAGAATAGTCCCTACCGTGGAGAGTATCCGTACTCATCCTTAAGATCAGCAATCTCTAACCTAAAGAATATCAGTCCCACCCAAGCAGTGTATCCGTACCCAACCTTGAGAGTATCAATCTCTAACCTAAAGAATATCAGTCCCTACCGTGGAGAGTATCCGTACCCATCCATGAGAGTATCAGTCTCTAACCTAAAGAGTATCAGTCCCTATCAAGCAGAGTATCCGTACCCATCCCTGAGAGTATCAATCTCTAACCTAAAGAATATCAGTCCCACCCAAGAAGTGTATCCGTACCCAACCTTGAGAGTATCAATCTCTAACCTAAAGAATATCAATCCCTACTGAGGATAGTATCTGTACCCATCCTTAAAAGTATCAATCTCTAACATAAAGAGTATCAATCCCTATCAACAAGAGTATCCGTACCCATCCTTGAAGGCATCTGTTCCCGTATTGGAGAGTGTCAGTCCTCACCTTTGGTGAGTATCAGTCTCCATCCTTGGAAATATTACCCATTCCCTTAGAGTATTAGTTTGAATATCAGTCCCTACCGTGAAGGTTATCCGTACCCATCCTTAAGATTATCAATCTTTGCCTTGAAGAGTGTCAGATCCTGCAATGGAGAGTACCTATCCTTGAAGGCATCGGTTCCCACCTTGGAGAGTGTCAGTCCTCACCGCTGATGAATATCAGTCTCCATCCTTGAAGAATATTAGACCCACCTTTGAGCGTATCAGTTTCTACCCTGAAGAGTATGAGATCCTGCAGTGGAGAGTATCCGTACCCATCCTTGAAGGATCCCCGTCCTAGAGAATATCAGTTCTCTCCTCTGATGAATGCAATTGTAAGAGGATTAGTCCCCACCACTGGAGAGTATCAGTCCCCATCTTTAAGAAAATCAGTCCCCACCTCATGTGGGTATCATTCCCCTCCCATAGTCCCATTCCTGGAGAATGTCCCCATCCGTACAGAGTATTAGTTCCCAAACTGAAGCATCGCTCCCTAACATGGGGAGCTTTAGTTTCCAAACTGACGTATCGCTCCCTAACATGGGGAGTATTGGTTTTTACCTCTGGAGAGTATGAGTCTAACCCCTGGAGAGTATAAGTCCCACTCCTTGTGGAAAAAAAAAAAAAAAAAAAAAAAAAAAAAAACATGAAGAATATCAGTCCCCATTCCCTCTAAGTATCAATTCCCTACCCTAGAGAGCATACATCCCCATTCCAGGAGAGTGTCAGTCCCCATCCCTTGAGCGTATCAGTCCCCACTTGAAGATGTTTAAATTCCATCTCTTGTAAGTATCATTTCCCACTTTTAGTCCCATCCCTGGAGAAAATCCCCATCCGTATAGGATATTAGTTCCCATACTGAAGAGTATCGCTCCCTAATATGGGAGCTTTACCTCTGGAGAGTATTAGTCCAAGCCCTGGAGAGTATGTCCCACTTCTAGAGATAATAAGTCATATCCATGAAATATATGTCACCATTCCCTCAGAGTATGTCCCCTACCCTAGAAAGCATCAGTCACCATTCCTGGTGAATATCCTTGAGGTCCCTATTCCGGGAGATTAACGCTCCTAATCCCTGGAGAGCATCCGTCCTTACCTATGGAGAGTATCATTTCCGATTTACTGAGAGTATTAGTCCTCATCACCGGCGAGTATCGATTACCCAACTTGAATATCAGTCCAATATCAGGAGAGTATCAATCCCTATCCCTGGAGAGTATCCTTCCCTATCTTTGGAGAATATTAGATCCCATCCCGAAGAGTATTAGTCCAATACCTAGAAGGTGTCAGTCCCTATGCCTGTAGAGTCCCGATCCCTTGAGAGTATCGATCCCAACTCTTGAAGTATTAGTTTCGCCCCCACCCCCTTCCACTGAAAAGTGTCAGTCCCCATTCTTGGAGATTATCAGACCCCATCCTGGAATTATACCTGGAGAATGTCAGTTCCCATCCAAGGAAAGTGTTTCCCCATCCCTGGAGAGTATCGGCCCAAACTGGAGAAGTGTAGTCCCCGCCCCTGGAGAGTATCAGTCCCCATCCTTAGAGAATATTAGACTCCATATCTGAAGAGTATGTCCAATACCTGGACACTGTCAGTCTCTACCATTGGAGAGTGTTAGTCCCCATCCCTGGACAGCATTGGTCCCAACTCCTCGAGAGTATTAGTCTCCGCCCCTGGAGAGTATCAGTCCCCATCCTTAGCAAATATTTGACCATCCCTGAAGAGTATGTCCAATACCAGGAGACTGTCAGTCTCTATCCTTGGAGAGTGTTAGTCCCCTTCCCTGAAGAGCATTGGTCCCAACTCTTCGAAAGTATTAGTCTCGGCCCCTGGAGAGTATCAGTCCCCATCCTAGGATAATATTAGACTCCATCCCTGGAGAGTATGTCCAATACCAGGAGACTGTCCGTCTCTATCCTTGGAGTGTTAGTCCTCATCCCTGGAGAGCATTGGTCCCAACTCCTCGAGAGTATTAGTCTCCGCCCCTGGAGTGTATCAGTCCTCATCCTTGGATAATATTAGACTCCATCCCTGGAGAGTATGTCCAATACCTGAAAACTGTAAGTCTCTATCCTTGGAGAGTGTTAGTCCTCATCCCTGGAGAGCATTGGTCCCAACTCCTCGAGAGTATTAGTCCCCATACTAGGATAATATTAGACCCCGTCCCTAAAGAGTATGTCCAATACCTAGAGACTGTCAGTCTCTATCTTTAGAGAGTGTTAGTCCCCATCCCTGGAGAGCATTGGTCCCAACTCCTCGAGAGTATTAGTCTCCGCCCCTGGAGAGTATCAGTCCCCATCCTTTGATAATATTAGACTCCATCTCTGAAGAGTATGGTCAATACCAGGAGACTGGCAGTCTCTATCCTTGGAGAGTGTTAGTCCCCATCCCTGGAGAGCATTGGTCCCAACTCCTCAAGAGTATTAGTCTCCGCCCCTGGAGAGTATCAGTTCCCATCCTTGGATAATATTATAATCCATCCCTGGAGAGTATAAGTCTTATACCTGGAGAGTGTTAGTCCCTGTCCCAGGAGAGTAACAGTCCCCATTCTTGGAGAGTATCTGTCCCAACTCCTGGAAAGTATTAGTCCACGCCCCTGAGAGCTATAATCTCCATCCTTGGAGATATTCAGACCTCATCCCTGACGATTATCACTCCCCTACCCTGCAGAGTATCAGTCTAATACTTGGATTTGTCAATTCCTATCCCAGGAGAGTGTCAGTCCCCATCCTTGACGAGTATCGGTCCAACCTCCTGGAGAACATTAGTCCCCGCCCCTGGAGACTCAAAATACAATTTAAGCTAATATTGTGTAAACAACAGTGTCTAAATGTGTTTTTTCCAACATAGTTTTTATATATGTTAGTTAGAATTTATTCTTTTCATTCGACATGGCCTATTCTATCGATTACCAGTAAAAGAGTAGTTAGATAAACTGATCGCGCTCGGCATGACCCCATTGGGTTGACTGGTACGTAAACCTCAACACAAACGATGGTAATCGCAATATCTCATAGACTTATAATGGTAAAACCGCTGAATGGACTCTTCTACCATAACTCTTTGGACAGGTCCATTTATAAGGGAAACTGGTCGACGATATAAGATAGAGAAAAGAAAGCCACCCAACGGCTGGAAGGCCGGATCAACTCACTCCCTGCTATTTGTCTTTCTGTCTCTCATTATATATTTGTATTCCAGACCATTAGGCAGCGACCAATTGATTTTTAAGGAGGCGGGGAGGGTGGGCGAGGGGGGGAGGGGCGGGGGGGGGAGAGATTGAAAAAAAAAAAAAAAAAAAAAAAAAAAAAAAAAAAAAAGACAGGATCCAGGACACTCTTTTGCAACCCCCACTACCAACAAACAATAATTGCTATTGTATGCTTTGTAAAAACGTGAATAAAAAGACAGGCTTTCGTCGCGACTGAAAAAATAGCCAAGGCCGATAACGTCTTCCCGACCTCACCCCGCCCCACCCCCCCCCCCCCAATCTGCGCCCATCTCCCGACCTCACCCCGCCCCCACCCCCCCACCCCACCCATTAAAAACCAAATGAAATGGTCGGTCCCTTAGATACCATTCTTTGTAAATTACGAGTGATTAAAATACTGCCAATATATTATATATGTCCAAATGTATGTCAAAGGGCTAACTAGACAATATAAAAGGATGTTTTCGTTAGTGAAAACAACATTTTTGAATACTGAAAAGTTTCTTCAAAGGAAGAATAATTATCTTGATTTTTCACTCAGATCTAGGAAAGGTTCGACATCGCGGCCGAAACGTTCCTAGAATTGAATAACAATAACGACATTATAAGAAAAGAAGTGATTTTTGTCGCACCTGCTTGTAGCAGGGTGCGATATAGGCGTCCGCTTTTCGTCCGTCCGCTTTTCTGTCCGCACGTCTGTCCGTCCGTCCGTCTGTCAACATTTATGTCGAGGTTCGACATTTATGTCAAAGTTAGTATTCTAATCACCTACAACACTAAACAACCATCATCCCTTGCATGAAACAGCTCCCTGACCTCCTGACTTTGCGACATAGGCGTCCGCTTTTCTGTTCGTCCGTCCGTTCGTCCGTCCGTCTGTCAACATTTATGTCGAAGTCCGACATTTATGTCAAAGTTAGTATTCTAATCAACTACAAGACTAAACAACCATCAAACCTTGCTTTAAACATCTCCCTGACCTCCTAACTTTGCGACAAGGTGACCGCTTGACCTATATTTCGCGCTCCATTGACTTTTACATCTTTTACGTCGCCCTTCCATATGTCCTCAACTGTACGGCCTTCAACCTTGTATAGTGCTTCTTCTCGATGTACTGACTCGGCAGGTACCTTGACCTGGTGACCTTGACCTATATTTTTCACTCCAGTGACTTTGACACATTTTACGTTGATGTTCGGCATCTCCTCAAATATAAGACCTACAACTACTAAACCTTGCATACTGCTTCACCTCGTTGCACTGGCTTGGCAGGTACCTTGACCCGGTGACCTTGACCTATATTTGACACATTTTACGTTGATGTTCCATAACTCCTCAACTATACGGCCTACAACCACCATATCTTGCATAGTGCTTCTTCTTGATGTATTGACTTAGCAGGTACCTTGACCCGGTGACCTTGACCTATGTTTCACGCTCCATTGATTTTTACACATTTTACGTCGACGTTCCATTATCATTGGGCGGTATAATACGAAAAGTCAGTGCTGAAGATATAACCATTAGAAGGAATGGCACTGGCCTGGAATATATGTGCCCACTAGGCACTCTGTCTACATTTTTTCAACCCAGTTTTCCAACTAAGCACTGCAAAGAATGAAACAAACTTATTTAATTACCACATTCTGATTGTGGCTCCTGTGACTTTTGCCCCAGCAGGTGTGACGGCGCCTTCCGCGGAATTCTTGTTAACTAAGACATTTTTTGCATGGTTCCAAGTCAGTAGTAAGTACCATGTGATCACAACTCCTCTTACAGTTTTATACCAATCCTTTTGAAACTTTACAAGTGTTTAATCATGGTTTGAAGATGTGCATGTGCTTTTCACAGAATCCTAAAATAATTGTTTTCACTTTTTACACATTTTTATTAACTTAGATATTTTTTTTTTGCATGATTCCGAGTCAGAAGCAAGTACCTTGTGAGCACAACTCTTCCTACAGTTTTATCCTGATCCTTCTGAAACTTCACAGGTGTCTTAATCATGGTCTGAATATATGTCTGTGCTTTTTACAGAATCTTGAAATAACTTTTATACTTGTTGTCCCCCGCCTTTTCGAAGAAAAGCGATGGGACATGGTATTCGGCTTTCCGTGGTGCGCGGTTTGTAGTAGGCACCTTGTGAGCACAACTCCTCCTACAGTTTTGGACCGATCCTTTTGAAACTTTACAGGTGTTTTAATCATGCTCTGAAGATTTGCATGTGCTTTTTACAGAATTCTTAGATTATTTGATTTTTTTTTTTACTTTTTTCACATTTTTAACATAGACTTTTTTTTGCATGATTCTGACTGGGAACCTTGTGAGTGCAACTCCTCCTACAGTTTTATACCCATCATTCTGAAACTTCACATTTATCTTAATCATGGTCTGAAGATATGCATGTGCTTTTTACAAAATCTTGAATTTTTTTTTTTTTTTTTTTTTTCAAATTTTCACATTTTTAACTTACTTTTTTCATGCTTCAATACTATGAAAGTGTATATGTAGTAGGTACCTTGTGAGCGCAACTCCTCCTACAATTTTAGACGGATCGTTTTAAAACTTTACAGATGTTTTAATCATGGTCTGAAGATATGCATATGCTTTTTACAGAATCCTTAAGGTTTTTTTTGTTTTTGTTTTTTTTTCACATTTTTAACTTAGACTTTTTTTTGCATGGTTCCGAATATGTAGTGGAGACCTTGTGAGCGCAACTCCTCCAAGAATTTTATACCGGTTCTTCTGAAACTTCACAGGTATCTTAGTCATGGTGTGAAGATATGTATGTGCTTTTTACAGAATCCTTAAGATTTTTTGTTGTTGTTGTTTTTTTTTTCACATTTTTAACTTAGCCTTTTTTGCATGGTTCCGAATATGTAGTGGAGTCCTTGTGAGCGCAACTCCTCCTACAGTTTTATACCGGTTCTTCTGAAACTTCACAGGTATCGTAATCATGGTCTGAAGATATGCATGTGGTTTTTACAGAATCTTGAAAGAATTGTTTTTCAAATTTTCACATTTTAACTTATACTTTTTTTCATGCTTCAATACTATGAAAGTGTATATGTAGTAGGTACCTTGTGAGTGCAACTCCTCCTACAGTTTTATACCATTCCCACAAAAACTATATAGATGTTTTAACCATAGTCTGAAGATATGCATATGCTTTTTACAGAATCTTGAACTTACTTTTGTTATTTACTTTTTTTCACATTTTTAATTTTTAACATAGACTTTTTTCATCTTTCAATACTATGAAAGTGCATATAGTAGTAGGTACCTTGTGAGCACAACTCCTCCCACAGCTTTAAGCAAATGCTTCTGAAACTTTACAGGCATTTTGCTTGTGGTCTGAGGATAAACATGTGCTCTTGGAATCTTCAAATTATGCTTTTTGATTTTTTTTTATCTTTTTCCACATTTTCTAGCTTCATTCTTTCCTGCTTCAATTCCTTGGTAAGTGATACAGGACCAATGGTCCTCTAGTTAACTTACTCATTTTTAACAGCTCAAATAAAACTAAGGCAGGGGACATAAATTCCCTATGGAATTTGCTTGTTTAGTGAATAAACTTGTGCCACCACTCAAGTAGAAAGTGTCAACAGTCTTTAAAATTTGGGAAAGGCGTACATAGCTCCAGATAAGGCGGAGGTGGTTGGTTGTGGCAAAGGTGACAAGTATCTTACGTCACTGGGGCGTCCATCTGATATTGGCTTCCAGTTAGGCAAGGCCTGCTATCCTTTTAGCAGGCAAGGGTACAGGGGGGGAATGTTTTTATTTCTTCTGTTTCTTCACTTTCATTCCTGTTTCTCTTTCTTCCGTGGCCCTCGCTTTCATCTCCTCTACTATCTCTTCTATATTTTTTCTCCCTTTCTCTGGGAGACGACACAAAATGACCCACAAGGTTGACGTGTTATTAAACCCTCAACACAATCAAGGCTCCAGATAAGGCGCTTTTTGCAACCAAAAACTTCTTATATTTTCTTATTTCTCCACGAAAACATGTTGTGGGAGTGCATTAGAAGCGCCTCACTGAGGCGCTTCTAATGAGCACCCACAACATAAAATTATGTTTTTTTGTGGAAATAAGAAGACTGTTTACCTGATACCTCTTTTATCTGGAGCTGTGGACCTATAAGGTAAATTGTTCATTTTTATTTTCCAGGAATATTGCGGTACCAAGTGGGCCCTAATTCTAGATCCCCAGCTGGATGGATTTGATAATTTGAACTTGGATGACTATTAAGTAAATGAACTTCTGCATTTGGGTCGAGACAAAAATGAAAAATTGAGTGTTGGACAGATGTAATTGTGAATATTCTAGTGAAGGAGGGAAACGCAAAAGTATGGGAAAGCGATACTGGGACTTCCAAATGAAAATCTATCCTTGCCAGTTTCTGGAAAGCTTATACATGTACTTAAATTTGTTAACACTTAACCCTTCTCTTGCTGAACACAACTTGCCCTGTCTTAGCAAACAGTGTAGGTGCAGATCAGTTGATCTGGATCTGCACTGTTTGTCATTAAATATGTGAATTGTCATTAAATATGTGAAGCCCGGATCAAGTAATCTGATTGGCAGGAAATTATAAGTGGGCGTGGCATCTTAATGTATTCAGCAAGGGAAGGGTTAAAGGGCCATTCAGGATTGAAGATGATTACATTTTATTTTTTTTTCTGAGAAAGCCAGTCTTAACATATGAATTTTCTGCCTAGCAGATTATTCACCTGAAATGATGAGCCTTATTTTCTTGAGAAAAAAAATAGGGAAAAAATTAGACTGTTGTGAAATTTAAACACTTTAACCCTGAAAGCACTGAAGCAAAATTGTAGCTGACAATATTCTGATTTTTTTATTATTATTTTTTTTTTTTTCAGAGAAAATAAGACGTGGCATTTCTTTTGAATCATCTGCTAGGCATGCAAGAAATTTCAAGCCCTATTTTCTCTGAAAATAATAATAATAATAATAATAATAGTAATAATAATAATAATAATAATAAGATAGCAAAAATTCGTCTGCTGCAGTTGTGATTAGCACTTTAAGAGTTAAGGGTTATCTGGTAGGTCAAAGCCAAAGCTTATCCTGTAGCTACACATTAGAAATGCCTCAGTGAGGCAGTACATGAGGTAATTCTAATAGTATGTTTTGTTGAAGTAAATGAAAAACAACATCAAAAACTCTCCCAAATTGTCACCTCGTGATTAGTGAGCTTTGGTGCAGATTGACCTTGACTGTGTTGACAGGGTCGTAAAACTCAATTGATCAAAACGGACTCAAAAACAATGCAGTGTCATTTTATAATGGTGACCCACAACAGTACCCACAACATATGCATTTGTGGAGAAATAAGAAAAACATTTAGCTGATACCCACTCTTATCTAGACCTATGTGTATGATTATGTTATCAAACCCATCACGAAAACATATCTATATAATATTGACCCACTTAAACCCTACTTTTATATAGTAAAACTTAGGTTTACAGGGGTATTCTTTATTTTTCTTATTTCTGCTCAAAAACATAGATTGTGAGTACTCGTTAGAACCGCCTCGCCGGAGCGGTTCTAACGCGTACCCACAATCTATGTTTTGAGCAGAAATATGAAAAACATCAGAGTTTTTTGTCTGAATTTTTTTTTTTTCAGTTTTGGGAGGTGAAATTTTCTATATATATGAATAGGCGTGTTTCCGTTGTGCTGACATACTCTATACAAGAAAGAGTATCCAGATAAATGTTTTCCTTATATTCTTTCAAAAAACGTTCTGGGCCCAGTTGTTCAAAGCATCGTTAGCTTAACGAGCTCGTTAAGGGTCATTTCGTTAACTGTTTTAGCAGATTCAATATACAGTATTATGATATTTTTGCCTGAAAAAATGTGAGTAGCTTTTGCACTAAGCTACTCACATTTTTCAGCAAAACATTTCAGGAAATTCGCGTATCACTCGATGTAAATTTTAACGAATCGTTAACTAACGACATCGTTAGCTTTGAACAATTGGGCTCTGTATTTGATCTAATTACCGCACTGTGCGCTTAGGTTTTTCAAAATTACTGACAAGACGTTAAGTAAAATAACCACCTAATAAGGCATGCGTTGAAGAAAAAATCAACATTTCATGAGAGAATTATTTTTAGATGCTGTTGCAGTATTTGTATGATTAATTTCTAAAAGCATATGTTGTTGGTTCTCATTTGAATTACCTCGACAATTCGAAACAATTTAAATGAGTACCTAGAACATATGATAAGAAGTAGATAAAAGCACACCGGCTTTAATCTGAAGACTAGGAAATTGCTTGACTGTGCGCTCATAGGGATATGTGCATAATAGGTTAAATACGGTACATAGTGGGTATCATATCATATATCATAATCGGATTTTTGATTAACGTGCAGGGACAGGGGCAATATCCACACCAGTGGGCCGCCTTCCAGATAGCTGGCTTGCTACACGCATGGCAGATCTCACACCAGATCTCCAGGTATGTCTATCATGAGGGTTGATAGCCGAGAGGTTCCACTCTCTGCAATCCCTCTGTGTCAGCTGCTTCCATGTCATCTTGGGCCTCCCAGGCCCATGCTTTCCCTCAACCTGTATGTGAGAGGCTGCCTTTACTTCATCACTGGAGCGTTTCACATGTCCATACCAGCGGAGCCTTCTCTCCTTCAGAATGAGGTCCAGATCCTCAATGCCAAGCCACGCAAGTAGCTCATTGGACCTGGTGGTGACAATGTTTTGCGGCCTGACATTCAAGAACTGTCTGATCATTGCCCTGTCATTTCGCTGCAGACGTTGGAGGTTTGGCTTTGTCAGTGACCAAGTCTCACTGGCGTGGAGCATTGCGCTCCGCACACAAAAACTGTACACACGGCCATATGTCTTGAAAGAGAGGTGGCATGAAGAGAGAACTGGTAGCAGATCCTTGAACTTCTTCCAGGCGGTTTTCACACGTGTTGTGGTTGAAAGTTCAACGCCACCTGCTGCTGAGAACATGTCTCCTAGCAAAAGGAAGCTACCACCTCCAGCTTGTCAGGCCCGACCTGGACTTCCTTCTGTGGTCTGCCGTCCAAAGGGCGTGCAGTTCCCCGGCACCGTGTACATCTGTAGTCAGGGTCCTTTGTCAAGCGCTTGAGCCCACTGCATTTCTTGTGCAGCCAATGCTTGCAGCCGTTGCAGAAGATGCTGTTGCTGCCCACTCCAGTGCGACAGATAGCGTATGGAAACTCTCCTGAACTCTGCAGGAGGTCCAGGCCCGTACCGCAGATTATGATCTTCGTCTTCCCTGCGTTTACTCTCAGTCCTTTCTTCTCCATTGCTTCTTTCCAAGTCAAGAGCCTCCTGAAACATTCATCGAGTGATTCAGTGATGATAACAAGGTCATCGGCATAGAGGTCCTCCCAGGGACCCCAGAGTGGAACTCATTAAAAGTGCATTGACAAGTTGCCGCTATAAGAACCTTAATGGAGAAATAAGAAAATATCAACATACAATATACAAGTCAAAAAAGAGTCTTGTCTGGACCTGTGATACAGGTCCTCCCCAATATGAGCTCAGTCAAGCCAAAGCATCAAAGCATATACTATATGCATAGCTCCAGATAAGAGGGGTATCCACGTAGTAGATCTCTTATTTCTCCACAAAAAAACCTATGTTGTGGATACATATGCTTTCGTGAATAAATTAGAAAAATATTATCACTGTTCAGTGAAAAAAGTGCCTTATCTGGAGCTATGTATAGGTACACATTAGAATCTCCTCACTGAGGTAGTTCTATTCACACGTTCAGCTTAGCTCCAGATTAGGCATGTTTTCCACTGAAAAAATACCAATATTTTTCATATTTCTCCATGAAAACGTATGTTGTAGGTACTCATTAGAAGCACCTCATCAAGGCGTTTTTAATGAGTTCCCACCATATATGTTTTTTGTTGAGAAATAAGGAACATATTATGTGGCTTATCACTCTTATCTGGAGCCGTGATTCAGCATATATTTTGATGGAAAAAAAATGCAGAATAACTAAAATTGTCTGAATGCCTAAACTCTTTATCATACTTGTCCAAAATTTAAACCGGTCTTATTTCAGGGTTGATGAATTATCAACTTTTATCACTTCCCAAAAATTCACATTTTTCTTATTTCTCAAAGAAAACACCTATTATGGTTACTCATTAGAAGTGTTGAGGTGCTTCTAATGAGTACCCACAACACTATGTTTTCTTCGAGAAATGAAAAAATATATATCTCCTAATCTAGATACTCTTCTTAGCTAAAACTATGGTCCTTGTCCCAGGACAAGTAAATTGAAATTTCTCACTTGTCTTTAGGGAAAAACTACAAGTTGGACAAGGCAGGCATGCTATATATACAGCCCTGCTTAGTTACATTATTGACCTGACCTATTTACCATCACCACTCACTTCTCTACATAATCATTATTGAGGACGATGCACTGTGTCTAAGGATGTCTAAGGGCTCTTGTCGGGTGAGGCAAAAATTTGAACCTGTGACGCTTCTCAGCATTGGCTACAAGTCGACAACAATGCACCCTGACAGTCATGTTGGATCGCCATTTTGCAATGATAGCATGACATAAATTTGTCGTGACATGGACTAGTAGTATCCAGTAATAGTTTGGCCATGTGGGAGAAAATCAGCAAGCAAGATACCCATGGTTTCCCAAAAGATTGTTGCCATGACTGCCAGCCAAACTTTTTGGAATGAGAAGCACCTAGCCAGTCCACTGATTTACTTTGTTTTTAGCTCACCTGAGCTATGCTCCGAATGAGCTATTGGGATCACTTTACGTCCGTCGTCCGTTCGTGCGTCCGTCCGTTAACATTTTCAAACGACCTCCTCTAAAGCCGCTGAGCCAATTTTGCTCAAATTTCATATGGAGCCTCCTTAGGGTGGGGGAACGAAAGATTGCTAAAATGGTCGCGGTCCGTTGACAAAGATGGCCGCTTGCCCATATATGGTAAAAAAGTTTAAAAATCTTCTTCTTCAGAACCGGGGATGCCTTGGGGCTGAATCTTTGCAAAAAGTCATCGGGGACGAGAGGTCTATCAAAGTTGCTTAAAGAATTGTCGTACGTTGACGTTTGACCCCTTTACGGCAAAGTCAAGTTCGCTTCCCTATGCATTTGTATAAGCCCCATACATTTGAATAGGAAAATTGTTGAGAATTTCAAACGACCTCCTCTGAAGCCTCTGAGGCAATTTTTCTCAAATTTCATATGGAGCCAACTTAAGGTGGGGAGACAAAAGATTGCTAAAATTGTCGCGGTCCATTGACCAAGATGGCCGCCATACCCATATATGGTAAAAACCTTTAAAAATCTTCTTCTCCAGAACCGAGGATGCCTTGGGGCTGAATCTTTGCAAAAATCATCGAGGACGGGAGGTCTACCAATTTGCTAAAAGAATTGTCGTGCGTTGACGTTTGACCTTTTTACGGCAAGGTCAAGTTTGCTTCCCTATGCATTTTTATGAGCCCCATACATTTGAATGGGAAAATTGTTGAGAATTTCAAATGACCTCCTCTGAAGCCTCTGAGCCAGTTTCGCTCAAATTTCATATGGAGCCAACTTAGGGTGGTGAAACAAAAGGTTGTTAAAATTGTCGCGGTCCATTGACCAAGATGGCCGCCATGGCCATATATGGTATAAACCTTTAAAAATCTTCTCCTCCAGAACCGAGAAAGCCTTGGGACTGAATCTTTACACAAATCTTCGGAGACGAGAGGTCTACCAAAGTTGCTAAATGAATTGTCGTACGTTGACATTTGACCTTTTCATGGCAAGGTCAAGTTTGCTTCCCTATGCATTTGTATGAGCCCCATAAATTTGAATGGGAAAATTGTTGAGAATTTCAAACGACTTCTCCTCTGAAGCCACTGAGCCAAATTTGCTCAAATATTTAGCTCACCTGAGCACGAAGTGCTCATAGTGAGCTATTGTGGTCAGTCAATGTCCGTCGTCCGTCGTGCGGCGTCAACAATTGCTTTAAAAACCTACTCCTCCTACACCCCATGGGCCAAGTGACTCGTTACTTGGTAGGAAGCATCGGGATGTAGATCAAAAATAGTTAAAATCATTCCGATTGGAAATCCAAGATGGCCGCCATGGCCGCCATCTTGAAAATCTATTTTTCGCTTCTTCTCCTGAACCGAAAGGCCAATTGACTCCAAACTTGCTAGGAAGATCAGGATGACTTGTAGATCAAAAAGTAGCTAAAATCGTGTCGATCAGAAATCCAAGATGGCCGCCATGGCAGCCATCTTGAAATCTTTTGTTTGCTCCTTCTCCTAAACCCAAAAGCCAATTGACTCCAAACTTGGTAGGAAGCATTGGCGTGATTTATACATCAAAAATAGCTAAAATCGTGCCGATCGGAAATCCAATGGCAGCCATCTTGAAAATCTATTTTTCGCTTCTTCTTCTGAACGAAAAGGACAGTTGACTCGAAACTTGGTAGGAAGCATTAGGGCGACTTGTAGATCAAAAATAGCTATAATCGTTCCGAATGGAAATCCAAGATGGCCGCCATCTTGAAAATCTACTTTTCACTTCTTCTCCTGAACCGAAAGGCTTATTGACTTTAAACTAGGTAGGAATCGTCCCAATCAGAAATCCAAGATGGCCACCATGACAGCCACCTTGAAAATCTTTTTTTCGCTCCTTCTCCTGAACTGAAAGGCCATTTGACTCGGTAGGAAGCATTAGGGTGACTTGTAGATCTAAAACAGCATAAATTGTTTGGATCGTAAATCCAAGATGGCCGCCATGTCGGCCATCATGAAACTCTTTTCCTCGCTTATTTTTCTGAACCAAAGGACCAGTTGATTTGAAAATTGGTAGGAAGTATCGGGATGACTTGTAGATATAAAAATAGCTAAAATTGTTCTAATCGGAAATCCAAGATGGTGGCCATCTTGAAAATCTGTTTTTCCCTTCTTCTTCTTCTGAACTGAAAGGCCAATTGACACGAAACTTGGTAGAAGCATCGGGGTGACTTGTAGATAAAAAAAAGCTCAAATCGTTCCGATAGGAAATCCCAGATTGAGGCTATGGCATCCATCTTGAAAATCTGTTTTGAACTTTTTCTTCTGAACCAAAAGAGCAATTAACTCAAAGTTCATTGGAAGTATCGAGATACTTGTAGATCAACAGTAGCTAAAGTCATTCTGATTGGAAATCTAAGATGGCTGTCATCCTGTTTATGTTTATTATATTCCCCTGCCACTGAGCTGTTTACATGTATAAAATGATTATTCTTCAGAAACCACTTAGCCATTTGCCACCAAATTTCACATTGATCCCACTGTTGAAATGTGACTGAGAGTTTGTTCAAATGTTCACGCTCCATTGACTGTCATGTCATACATATTCTTCTTCAAAATTAAGAACTGCTTAAATGATGATCTTTTCATTAGTTGCGATGACAGGATTGGAAAAATGTTGCATAGCATCTGCATATCTGCAGTGGCTATGTCACTCAGGTAAGCGACCCGTGGCCCGTGAGCTTCTTGTTTTGGTTTCTGGACCGTAGTGGTGAACACATACTTCTTTGCCAGGAACTGTTATCTTAACCCTTGCCAGTCTAAATAAAGATACCACACTCACTTCCAATTTTCATCAAATCAGATTACATGATCCAGGTTGTTGATACCAATTCACATTCTTAATGAATAACAGTGCCGATCCAGATCAGTTGGCTTCTTCAGACCCCAACTGATCTGGATCTACAGTGTTTGCAAATGCAGGGCTTATCCGGGTTCAGCAGGACTAGGGTTAATAAAATTGTCAGCATCATGATTGTATTGTGCCAAAAGTGCTTGGCACATTGAAACAAGCACTGCTATCCAGTAGGAGAGATTTCAGGGTATGAACAACCCCCAAGTTTCTATCAGAATAGGAATATCTGGTTGGCGGAGTGGTTAGTGTTCCCGAGTTCAGATCACAAGGACTCAGGCTAGAATCATGCAAGAGGTGAATTCAACTCATGACTACTGTACAGTGCTTCCCTGCATAGAGCCTTTCATTATCATCCTCCCCTGGTCTCGATATGACTTAAATAATGTTGAAAAGGATGTAAAACATCAAATTAGCATCATCTATCAGTCTGAGAAGGGAAATTTGGCCCTTAAACATTGGGCAATGTACATCAACCCCAATGGTGATTATATGGAGAAAGAAGGTAGGTTAGGCAGGTTTGTCTCCTTAGCGCAAAAAGTAAAAACTTCCTTACATATTTTAACTTTAACACTCTCTGGGTATATTCAGCAAACAACATATTGATGATATTCTTCTGATTTTTCCCTCACTGGGGCATCAAACTGATATTGGCGTACAGTGGGGCAAGGCTTGCTCTTCCTCTTGGGGTCTGGGAAGGGCTGCGGTTGTGATTGTGGCACTCCCTGGATTTTTCTCTTACCTTTTTTGCTATCCTTGTAACAGGTAAGGGTAAGTGGGGAATGTTTTTATTTCTTCTGTGTCTTCCCTTTCATTCCTGTTCCTCTTTCTTCCCTGTCCATCTCCTCAACTCTCTTCTATCTCGTTTGTCCCTTTCTCTGGGAGATGACATAAAATGACCCACAAGGGTTGACGTGTCGTTAAGCCCCGACACAATCGGTCTGATTTTTCCCAGAAAACAGGATTTGTCATTTCATGCAAATTGGAGACAATTTGCATGAAATGTCTAATCCTGTAATCTGGGAAAAATAAGATAAATATTTCAAAATGTCATCTGATAAAAATTTTACCCAGAGTGCTAAGCATTAATGGAGTAAATTGACTTTTTGCATTAAGGTGACAAGTTAGGTAAGGAATAGCTCGTAACTACTTGTAAATGTGTCTGTAAAATAAATGGAGAATGAGTGGCAAACAGCCAGATCTTGATCAGATCCGGAGTTCCTGGGCTTCTAATACGGTCTTCGCTGTCCTCACTGATTTCTCGCGCCAGTCTGTCTGAATAATTTGGATAAATACAATACATAGCTATAAAAGTGATGCCCAAAGAGGTGCTGCTCTACCTTCTGCAGATTTCTTCTTGCATTAACCCATTTATGTCAAATGAGCTCTTCTAAATCACTCTTTGAACTGGTCCATTTCCAATATAAGGGGGTCTGGTTAGTTTTTGTTATTACCATGTTATATAGAAATTCATGTATTTAATACAAACAGTGCAGACCCTGATCAGACGCCACCTTCAGCGGTGTCTGATCTGTGTCTTAACTGTTTGCCAATGTCTCATTTATGGGACGGTATGCTTAAATGGGTTAAGTAAGTAGCACAGATATGACAGTGCCAGACTCCATAGCGCATTCAGTAGTATGTTTGACTGCAGATGCAGGGGTCGGAAGTTTAAATCCCCGCTCAGCCTCATAACGTTCTTAGAGATTGAGTATGAAATCATTTCTCGGGCCATTCTTCCGCTTCCACTGATTCAAGAAGGACAGTTATCATTTACTGGTGGAAGTATGTGCACAAGTACTGATTAACTGCTTAGAGGACTAAGTCTGCCCAGCAAAAGTGTGTGGGGGTTAACTGACTGACTTAACGTAACCATAACAGTGTTTACTGGGCTGTAAACTACAAATTGCACACAAAATTGGGGAGAAATGTCAAGATGGGTACATATAAATGTGGCATAGCCACTAGTTACTGCTCAATGTATATATACCTTACCAGAGGACCTGTTGAGTGGTATTTCATGATCATTCTGGGATAATTTTCCTCAGTTTTCCATAAAAGCGTATGTTGTGGGTCCTCATTAGAAGCGCCTCAGCGAGAATAAGAAAAAATATCTCAGAATTATCACAAAATACTCCTTAACAAGTCCACTGCCTTTCACTTGCTTTCCTATTGAACAGTCATTATGGACTGTCGTGTAGAACTTACCTTAAGTGTTTTCACTTTTTATTTCTTAAAAGTGGTGAATGAATTGCTTTTTCCAGATTTACTTGGAAAGTCTTACTTTGTATATATTTATATTACACAATATATATGTTAACTTCATCCATTGATTCCTTAATATTTTCTTGTACACTTTTGTTCTGGATATTATCATGTTCCCAAAGTTATGGACATACAGCAGTAACATTGTCTGTTAGTACATCTGCATTTTTGCTCATAATTTTGTTGTTTTGTATGAAGAGGTTATAGAAACGAATTTCAATTTGTTTTAATTTCATTGATGTGTAAATGCTGGTAAATCACAAGCTGCATAAATCTCAAATGTCTTTACATTAAATTTGTGAGTTATTCACTGGCATTTACACATTGATAAAATCCACAAAAATATTTTTTATATATATATAATTCTTACTCGGTCATATTTACATCGACAATTTGGGTAAAATAGCTCATTTTAGTAATTTCTGCAATGTGAAAAGTTCAGCAATTCCCGCATATTGGATAAATGACTTCTTCATATTGCTCTCTGCCTATCAAATCCCACTAAATAATTAAGTAGGAATTATTTGAATTAATTTGTTCATTCCAAATGCCCCTCAGAATAAGCTTATTCATTACAAGCAACGCGTTGATCCTTAGCTTGAAGGTCAATGTCTAATTAGAATGTTGACCTATTTGCTTGCATTACGCTTTGTCGATAGTTTGTGTCTGGCTTATAACTTGTAATACATGAAGGAATTTTGAAATGATGTCACTGATATAAACATCACAACAAGGTCGGTCATAGGTCATGCGAAACACGGACTCCCTGTCATGGTCATAGTCAACATGCACGTGTGTCTTGCTCATGACTTTGTAATGTATGAAGAATTTTTGAAATAGTTAGACACAATACAGAAGACCTATGTTGCATCAGATCTCAAAAACACCAAATACATTTGGGTCATCCCTTCTAATACATCTCTTTTTCATTTATTTTATTTTTGCAATTATTTATTTATTGTCATTATTACAGGATTCTATGCTTACCATATTCGATCTAATTACCGCACTGTGCGCTTAGGTTTTTCAAAAGCATTGGGAAAACTTGTGGTGAAATATCCATCTAATAAGAGCACTCTTTAAAGAAAGATCAACAGAGGACTTCATGAGATGCTTATGCGATATTAGTTTCTGTTTTCTTTATAGAAGCATATGTACCGGTAGTGAGTACCCGTTTTAGTCAAGGCAATTCAAATGAGTACCAACAACATATATATATATATATATATATATATATATATATATATATATAAAGAAAATAGTAGATAAAGAAAACGGTTGTAATCTTTTAGATTACTAAATTGCTTGATTGTGTGCTTGTAGGAGCATGTGCTGTAATTAGGTCAAATACGGTATATGTAAAGTCCACAATTATGCTTCTGTTTCATAGCTCCAGGTAAGAAGGGTATCCATGTGATATTTTTCTTATTTCTTCATGAAAACATACATTGTGGATATTCATTAGAAGCACCTTGGTAAATGTATGTACCCACAACATACATTTACTTGGCGAAAAATATTAGCGTTTTCTTTTTTCTTTTTTTTTTCCAGTTGCAAAAAGCCCCTTATGTGCTATGTGTTTGCATTAAGAAATGCCTTGTAACCAAGACCAGGGCTTCATGAGAAAAACTGTTCGCAGTAAGAATGATATATATATATATATATATATATATATATATATATATATATATATATATAGAGAGAGAGAGAGAGAGAGAGAGAGAGAGAGAGAGAGAGAGAGAAACGCTCCTAAAACCAAGGAGTTTGTCTGTTTAACATTTTCAACCCAAAATTACCTAACTGTTTCCATCTCTGAATTTAGATTAGGCAATCGCCTCAAAAGAGCGCTGTTAGACAAAAAATAGCCTTTACCACTCTCTAGGCGAGTTACTGATGACATGATAGTTTTTTTGTTTTTTTTGGGGGATTTTTCTTATTTTCCCCAGAAAATAGACTTACCTTTCATGCATGGTAGAATGTTTCTGCAGAGAAATATGATTTTTTTTTGTCTAATACCCCTCTTATCTAGAATTATGATAAATTGCTGTATTACCATAAGAAACGTCCAGATGGCCGAGTGGTTAGCACTACCAACTTCTGATCACGAGGTCCCAGTTAGACTGGCCCCATAGCACAGTTGATAGTGCATCTAACTGCACTTAAAGGTGTTGTAAGTTTGAATCCCAGCTCAGCCACATAATGTGGAGATTGACCATTTTGTAGTCATTGCCCCCCTCCTGCTGATTAAAGAGGGAGAGTTGTCAGTTTCTGGTGAAAGAATGTGCACAATACTAGTTAACCGCTTAGAGGACTAAGCCTGTCCAGTAAAAGTGTGGTTAGGTAAACTGACCAAGCTCCACATGACCCTGCTGGGTTGTCTGGGCCATAAAACCTCGACACAAACAAACAAAAGATTTATACACAAAGTACTGGTTAACCTCTTGCAGAACTAAGCCTGCTCAGAAAAAGATTAGTGTGAGTATGTTAACTGGCCGGCTTGACATAACCTTAACAGTGTTGATGGGCCTTAAAACTCGAACAAACAATTCTGACATTGTTAATTGTTACTCTAAATATAAAAAAATTCAACTAGTTCTTTTGCCTACTTGATGATGTACAGTGCTGGGAAAATTCCAGCCAGTATAGACCCATCCTGATCAAACAGCTCTTATGAGGCAGATTGATGAGGGTCAACAGTGTTTGCTCAGGTCTGTCCATACATTTGTAGTAAAGATAAGTAATAAATGGATGGTGTCCATACATTTGTAGTAAAGATAAAGTAATTAATGGATGGTGTCCATACATTTGTAGTAAAGATAAGTAATTAATGGATGGTGTCCATACATTTGTAGTAAAGATAAGTAATTAATGGATGGTGTCCATACATATGTAGTAAAGATAAGTAATTAATGGATGGTGTCCATACATTTGTAGTAAAGATAAGTAATTAATGGATGGTGTCCATACATATGTAGTAAAGATAAGTAATTAATGGACGGTGTCCATACATATTTAGTAAAGATAAGTAATTAATGGATGGTGTTCATACATTTGTAGTAAAGATAAGTAATTAATGGATGGTGTCCATACATATGTAGTAAAGATAAGTAATTAATGGATGGTGTTCATACATTTGTAGTAAAGATAAGTAATTAATGGATGGTGTCTATACATTTGAAGTAAAGATAAGTCGTTAATGGATGGTGTCCATACATTTGTAGTAAAGATAAGTAATTAATAGATGGTGTCCATACATTTGTAGTAAAGATAAGTAATTAATGGATGGTGTCCATACATTTGTAGTAAAGATAAGTCATTAATGGATGGTGTTTATATCAAGTTTTTAGGGGAAAAGGATACACTGTCAAGAGATAATAACTCTCAAAACAGTTTTTGCCTCCCCTCTGAAAAGGGATCTACTCTAAAAGGAAAGAATTTGCTGGGAGCAAATTCTTTCCTTTAGAGTAGATCACAAAGGAAGCAAATTCTTGTCTTTTGCAGTAGATCCCAAAAGGTAGCAAATTCTTTTCTTTTAAGGTAGATACCAAAGGGAGCATTTTTTTTTCTTTTAGAGTAGACCCCAAAGGGAGCAAATTCTTTTCTTTTCGAGTACATTCAATCTCAGAAGGGATTATGTGGGAGTAAATAGGAAGTCATAAAAGTTGTCTCCTATGTCAAAAATTGCGGAAAATCTACCAAGTGTATCCATTTACCTATTTGGGAAGCAGACCAACCTCATTTTCCTTTTTTTCCTTTTTCACTTTTCATTTCCAGTCTTTGATTAACATTTCCTAGAATATGTATGAACCTCATTACGTAGATGAGTAGCAACCTGTATTTACTCTAAATGGTGGGATACCAATGCTGGTTACCACACTTGTAACATTTGGACAAGTCCAATTTACTACATTTTGGTTTGTCTAAAAGTTGATGTATTAGTAGCAAACAGTTTAGACCCTGATCATTTACAGCTTCCTGCAGTGTCTGATCACGATCTACACTGTTTGCACAAGTTTTCTGTCCCAAAACATATAACACTGGGTGAATACAGTATGTGTGAAGACTGATTATCCTGGGCATCTTGCAGCCTGCTCGGTGTCTTTCTTGTTGAATTCATGCTGAACACTATGTTAGCAAAAATATGACCTGAATCCTTAAAATGCCAAGCAAAATTGTAGCAAGCAACGGAGTATTTTTTTTATTATTTTTTAAGAAAATGAGTCTTGATATTTCATGTCAATTAACAGACAATTTAACTGAAATTTAAGCCTTATTTTCTCGGAAAAATTACATTTCAACGGCAGATGATTCACATGAATAGCTTTAATAGGGAGGTAAAACACCATATTGTCATCAGGTTGTACAGGAGCATAGGATAACAGTGGAATTCATTGTTCACACACACACACACACACACACACACACACACACACACACACACAAATATATATATATATATATATATATATATATATATAATACAGTCGACTCTCGTTATCTCGAATTCCAAGGGACCCCTCTGAAACGCTTCGAAAAATCCGTACCTCGACATATCAGATTTTCAGAATTGAGGAAAAAATAATTCGAACAACCACATTTAACAAATGTATATGTAATTGGACTCTTGACGTTAGAGATATATCGGAAATATTGTGGAAAAGAGCAATTTCTCCTCTTTTCCACAATATTTTTTACTTGTTGTTAAATTTTCAAGTTTAAGTAGGGACAAGATTTTCACTTCGAGATAAGCGGTTATTCGAGATAAGCAAGTTCGAGATAACGAGAGTCATATATATATATATATATATATATATATATATATATATATATATATATATATATATATATATATATATATATATATATATATATATATATTCAGAGGCAATAAAAAGTATACATTTTTGTTATTTTGGAATACTGGATCTTGTGTAATTTTTAAAGATGAAATGTTTTCGTGGTCACTTTTATCAGATGTCTGGCTTTGCAAAACATAAATGCTAATTCTTTTAAAGTGATAAATTATAGAGTTATTGCTCTTAAATAAAGAGTATTTCCAGTCAAAAAATACTTCATAAAAGGCAAATGCTATTCTGATCTTCGCAAATGTCTTGAACAGATGCCAGTGAGCAAAACCACAACATTATTGAATTCCTTCAAATGGCTTCAAACAGTATTTAAATTTCTCTCCATATCAAACTATCTCCCTTTGAATTAAAAAAATATGTAGGGAGTTAAGAGAGCCTCTGTCTCAACTGGTGTTGAACGTTTTCACTTGGAAGTTTTGCAAACTATTGCTTGACTCAGTGTCTTTTTGCTAAATCGACATGACAGTCCGTAAAATTAAGTATTGAAAATAAAATTGTTAATGACAGTCCCATAGAAACTGAGTGCATTCTATCATGAAAGGAATGCAAAGGTCAAAAACATGTTTTTCTTGGTGCAAAAATTCACGCTCTAAACCGTGATCCATGTGAGAGCGTGACATGTCCTTAGGGTTTATTTATCTTTTATTGACTGGAAGCAATGTCCTTTGAGTTTATTTATCTTTTATTGACTGGAAACATAAAAATGCATAAATTTAATCTCAACCAAAATGCAAGTTTAAAGGGAAGCTACTCAAGAGCAAATATTGATTCAGACCCCTTATTTATTTCAATTGATATCATTTTCATAAAGGCTCCATATTCCTCAAAAGTAGATATTTTTTTTTTTTATCCAAGAAATATTTAATAAATTGATATATAGTATTGATAGGATCATAAAATGTAGCATCTGAAAGCCCATAAAATTTCTGTTAGTCTCTCGTTTTTGAACTGGATCAAAAATGAAATGATTTTTTATCATATCTCTGAATTAATGTTGGCAACATTAATTCGGAGATACGATAACAAAGCATTTCATTCTAGAACGAGAGACTAACTGAATTTTTTTAGGCGAGTGCCAGGTGCCACATTTTATGGTTGTATCAATACCATATATCAATTTATCAAAACTTTCATGAATAATTTTTATTTTTGAGGCATATGGAGCCTTTAATATTTGATGGCTTTTTCTGATAATTACTTCAAATTATACATCAATGATAGCTTAATAATGACACTCAGGATTTATGAGGATACATGTATTCAGAAGTATTATAGGAAAAAAAAAAGTTAGCTGTATACCTGTTTTTGCATATATATATATATATATATATATATATATATATATATATATATATATATATATATATATATATATATATATATATATATATATATATATATTACTGTTTAGTAGTAAAGTATTGGGATATCTCAATTAGTTATTTTCTAAAATGCACAGTGTGATGACATGTTACATTGTCGCAGAGTAACTAGTGAAATAGTTCACAGTGTCGGATCTGTTTTTACAGACTGCTTCACGCGGTATTCCATTTCATCTTGACGTCCTCGGCTGCCAAAAGGGACATAAACCCGACCAAGTGAAAGACGTAACCATAATGTCACGAAACTGTTGACGTTACTTCATGAAATGACGTCAAAGTTGCTAACTGACGGACTGAATAACGCCATTTTCTTACGCTCTTTATTTTTCTTCGACTCAAATTGAAACAATTTTGTGGCGCTTTCAAAAAAAAAAAAAAAAAAAAAAAACAGTACTAGCAAAAAGGTATATAATAAAAAGGATAATGAACAGAGTTTGCGTAATATGAAAACATCTGTCGCTCAGGAGCTCGGGTAATTCGATAAGATAACTCGTTCCTTCAGAACTCGTTTTTACCGAATTACCAAGCACCTTCGTGACAGACTTTTCATATCAATCAAACACTGCTGATTATTCACTATATAATAATGACACGTTCATGTGCAACATCATTTGCATGATTTTGGAGAATCATCTTCTATGAAATCTTATTTCTGTTGTTATTAAAATATTGATTCAATTAAAAAGAACATCAAACAGTAGGCAATTAATGAGCCGGTACACTATAAAAGGGACCATATGGTGTTCAGATATGAGGTTCTTCCAATGCGCCTCTGCTGATCGCCTATGTGATAACCCTGGTCCCGCTGAACCCGGATATGTCCTATCTTTACAAACAGTATAGATCCAGATCAACTGTCTTCTGAAGAAGCCAGCTGATCTGGATCAACACTGCTTGCCATAAAGTATCCAAATTTGTATCAACAACCTGGATCAAGCAATCTGATTGGCTGAAAATTAGAAGTGGGCGTGGCATCTTAGTTTATTCAGCAGGACAAGGGTAAAGTACTTCTTTTTCTCATGAGCTGGCTCAAATCTTATTAATCTATAGTAAACGGTTTGGTGAAAAAATGTGTAAATTCTTGAGAAATCTGAAAGTTGGTCTTTGATGGCCTAGAAACTGGTGTCATAGAAACCGCGATGTGTTTGGATAAATGACGTCATAACGAATTAATTAAAGTTGCAAAACCTAAATAAATCACACCTGTTACAATATTTTATTGCTATTATCCTGTTAATGTTTTCATTTGCATATGAACTATGAACTAGTTTATTTGTGTGTTACAAACATTTTTTTTTTTTTTTTTTTTTTTTTTTTTTTTTTTTACATTTTCAAAATTCTGATTTCATATCCATTTTGGTCAACTTTGTCCCACGATGCTAACTTTCTAAAGGTGAATATTGTAAAACAGACAATGCATTAAGTGGGCTTATTTAAAGCGGAATATAGACATAATGTGTAATAGTACGTATAATTTGACCCGAAAGGGTGCCCTTAAATCACCACGTATGTTCGTTCGTCCGTGGTCCGTTAGCAAACATGTTGGGTCAATTAGCGAAAATATGTGGTCAGTCAACAAAAATGGCCATGGCGTTTAAACCGTAGAGAATATTTCGACAACTGTTGTCATACTAACAGATAACAATAAGATTTGGACAATGGACTTTCCGGGAGCCAGATTTCTTGGACCAAGGCTTTGTCGTGCATATCAATGTAAAAAACAGAAAATGGCCAAAATACTTGAAAGCTCTAAATTATTTAGATGGAATTTTGCAGAACTGGTCGATACCATCTATATGTTGGCTAATTGACTTCCCCAGTGCCCTATTTCATTGACTGTGGGTTTGCCGAGCATACAAATTTGAAAAATGAGAAAATGGCCAAAATGATTGAAAGGTCTAGTATACTTTGATGGAATATTGCATACTCTCTAAAGCTAAACTAATTGATTTCCCGAGTGCAAGATTTCATTGGCCGAGACATTATCGAGAGCATATAAAAAGTAAAATTGAGAAAACTGCCATAACGCATGAACGCTCCGGAATATATTGATATTTTTTTTTTTATTTTTTTTTTTTTTTTTTTTTTTTTTTTATTTTCGCATTCAGATTGATATAATTATTTCACAAATATATTAAAATGGAGCGTGTAAGCAACTTTGAAAATGTGTACCACATGCCCCATCACAAAATATTTACTTTTTCTTAACCCTTCTCTTGCTGAACACGACATGCCCTCTCTTTGCAAACAGTGTAGATCCAGATCAGTTGGCTTCTGAAGAAGCCAACTGATCTGACTCTCCACTGTTTGTCATTAAATATGTGAATTTCTATAAAAAAAAAAAAAAAAAAACGGATCAAGTAATCTGATTGGCTGAAAATTAGAAGTGGGCGTGGCATTTTAATCTATTCAGCATGACAAGGGTTAAAGCCGCCATTAAATGAGAGTAGTTCACTTTGGCCAAAGGATGATTAATCATTGTTATTATGATTATCTTATTCAAAATAGTCAATCGTATTTATTTGGAATTGTCTAAGCTGTTATTTGAACCCTGTGGTTAAGAAAAAAAAGACAATAACAAGACTTGAACATATTACAGAAGTTGTGTGTGTGTGTGTGTGTGTGTGTGTGTGTGTGTGTGTGTGTGTGTGTGTGTGTAAAATATGTAGTGACACTCACGCTAATTGTGTCTCGTTCACACCATTTGCATGAAATGTCAAATCCTGTTCTCTGGGAAGAAATAAGAAAAATATCATTAACTTGTCGTCTGCTGAATTAACCAACATAGTGGTAAAGATTTTTATTTTATTGTTAGCGGTGAAATCAGTGTATATCTGGTGACAATAAAAGTGGTATCAATCACTAGTGAATTGATATCGTATCATTTCACTAGTGACTGATACGATTTATATTTTCACTCCTCGCTTTGGACTTCGGTTTTCTTCAATGTTTCAGAAGTGGATGTTACCTCCACTTCAGATTTTTTAACACTAACTTGTTTGTTTCTGAACTAAACTATCAAGTGTTGGTATGCATTTTCTTAGTTACAATGTAAGGAGCATGCTGATATCAAAATTATTTTGATTTGCCGAAACTTTTTGTTCTTGTTTCTCCAGCGTTTTACATGTTAAGCACTGAACGTCGACGCGATGGCGTTCATGTTTTGTATGGTGACGTTAGTTATGACGTCAGAAACGCGCTTTGGTGTGTAAACAATAAAATAAAAAGAAAATTTACTCTTTTTCAGTGAATACCATAAAAATCGTCACCTCGTGTCATGAAAACATTCAAATTTTCACTCGTGCTTCGCACTCGTGAAAATACTGATGTTTTCATTACACTCGATGACAATATTTATGGTATTCACAGCCAAAGAGTAAATATCCTCTATTTATTTTATTATTATCGGTTAAATCTGTGTATATCTGACGAAAATAAAAGTGGTATCAATCACTAGTGAAACGATATCGTATCATTTCACAAGTGCCTGATACGATTTACATTTTCACTCCTCGCTTTGGATGACTTCGGTTTTCTTCGTTGTTCCAAAAGCGGATTTTACCTCCGTGTCAGATTTTTGAACACCTTTAATCACCCAGGGAAACCCGATATCGGGATATCGGAGGTTGCGAGATTTCGGAGGTAAACAAATTATGTCATCCAGCGACAGTGTATGTACTTATCCTCTTTTAATGATCAAAAAAGTGCTTCTAGAGGATAAGCAACGTAACCTATATTTTCTCAGTTTAATAGTTTAATATATGAAAATGGCATTTCAAGATAAAGTATCCTCCTATTTATTCAAAATCACGTTTGGAAAGGAAATTTCATTGTTTTTCACCCAAATTTCATTTTCAATTGTTTATAGCTTTTATCCTGTAAAGCTTTTTCATTGAGTATGTATGTCTGTATAATCTAGAACCTTTCTATAAATTATACAAGAAATAGCAGATGTGAATAAATTACTAAAGTGGCAGATTTTTTAGATTTCTTTAGGGTTGTTGTCATATTTATTGGTAACAGGATGTCGGAGGTATGATGCAGGGATGTTGGAGGACAGATTTATATTGGTTATCGGGATATCGGAGGAAAGGAAATTTTGTGTTCTTCTTAAAACGGCTACATCTTTTCTGAAACGTGATCTTGCCTGGTTTAATATATTGAAGACGATTACCTGAATCGTCAGGACTGGCATGTAGCAAGCGAACAAAGCGTTTATGCTGACTGGCAAAGAATAAATGAAATAATGTGCCACAGACTTATCAAGATAAAATATCAAGATAACCAGCCTTCGTGATGAAAACCCCGGTAACAAACACGACTTCACATAGAAAAAGTGGGGATTGCAGGGCTATAAATCCTTTTTTTTTTTTTTTTTTTTTTTTTTTTTTTTTTTTCTTGTTTCTGCTCTAAAATATGTATTGTGGTACTCTTAAGAACCACGTCGTTTCCGCCTTAAAACATAGGCTGCGGGTTATCGTTAGAACCGCCTCGATGAAAAAAAAAATAATACGAAAATTAACAGTTTTCTTTCTGAAAAGTTTGTATTTTTAAGACATGAAAATTTCATTCTGCGTGTTTTCATATTTGTTCATCACAACGTTTTGTGCCTTTGGTGAGTTTCCAGGCCTATACACAGACTTCTGAAATGGAAGGGGCGGGTGTGTGAATTCTTGGCTATTCTTATAGGGGACACAGATGCCAATAAAATGCCGATGGGGGATGCAAAATTAAGGAATGTAAAGTGATTTTATGGCCAAACCTGCATGATTTTTCAAATAATTGGCCCGAAAGGGGTACAGGTCTCGTTTCATCGTTTGGTCGCTCAGGCACTCCATGGATTTTTCACTTACATTTAATTTAGGCTTAAAACCCCAGGCCCGTGGGTTTTAAAATGGGTATGGTGTGACCGTACGGAGGCGTGCAAATGCTCAGAAAATGTCGATTTAGAGGTGAAAATTAGGGGTGTAACCTGTGTTTTCGATGAAAATCTGCTTATTTTTTTAAACAATTTGTCCACAATGGGGGCTACGTTCGCCAAATCCCCCCCGCCCCCCATCTGCTTGATTTTGAATAAATTTGTCCACCCCCATCCCCAACCACCACACATCCCCAACCACCACACACACACGCACGCACGCACGCACGCGCGCGCGCACAGCGCGCACAGCGCGTATGGAAGAACACGTTACAAAATCTGCAATGTTTTCTATTGATAGCAAATGAAAATGACAAAGGTCTCCTCGATGCAACTCGATACAACTCATATAATTATTATATCACGCTAGCAAATTTAATCGGTGAAGACCCCTTGCAAATCTCACTTATATTAGGAAAATGGGATTACAGGGGATTTTTTGGCTGCTGCTTAAAAACCTAGATAAGCGGTAAAGATTTGTAGACAACAGAGGAGCTGAAAGCCCGTATGGTATAGACTGGGACTCAGAGGTATGCTTCTTAACAGATTGTAAACACTTTTAAAGAGCTCATCGTGTGATAGGTATACAAATGTCAGCCCGATGGACGAATAAGCACCTGTTGTTAACTTTATTATAGAGTTTTTGTACTGATATTGGTGAATATTGTGCCGAGTTGGGATATTGCTATAAATAATTGATATATCATAGATTTACAGTGGTAACGTTACGTTTATTATTTCTGATCTGATGGCACTCGTTGGCACCATATTGGCGCTGCGGTTCTTATGAGTTTCCAAAATCAACATTTCAATCGAAACTTAGGTAGGAAAATATCACGTTTCACATACAGAACATCAGTTTTGCAGCGAAAAGCTGTTTTATTGCATATACGTTCTTAAACGTAATGGCATTGGTTCTAGTAATATTATTCATCACGAAAACATGCCTATATAATTTTGACCCCCTTTAACCCCACTTTTATATAGTAAAACTGGGGTTTACAGGGGTATACATTATTTTTCTCATTTCTGCTCAAAACATATATTGTGGGTACTTGTTAGAACCGCCTCGCCGAGGCGGTTCTAACGAGTACCCACAATCTATGTGTTGAACAGAAATATGAAAAATATCAGAGTTTTTTATCTGAAAACTTTCAGTTTTTGGAAGTGAAATTTTCTGTATACTTGAATAGGCATGTTTTCGTTATGTTACATTAAACACTCCTTCAAACCAATCAAACCCTATTAAAATTGCTACAAAAAGAGACACTAGTATTTGCATACAGGCTTAGCACCTTATTGTGCGATTAGGGTTTTAATTTATATTGCTTTTTTAGACAGAACTCACTCCGTCAATTTTCAGTGCCTCCGAAATCCAGCAACAGTCCCTCCGAGATCCACAGCATCATGTGTCACTGTACCTCCGAATATTCAGTTATCCAAAATTTCGCAAGTACTTGCTTTAAATTTCATCCGGAGGCGTTATTTTTTGTTGATAAACTGAAACAACTTTGAAGACAGTCTAAGAAAAGATAAGTCCATCCTTGGGCAATAATAAACCAACATGTCATTTACCATGATCGGGCTGGTAGCCGTCGAAAAGGCAAAAAATGAGATGAAAAATAGATCATCTTGGTTCAAATGCCGTTTTCACCACCACAAAGTAGCTGAGAAAGGAAATATTTGTTTTAACATATTCATTATTATGTCTCTAGAACGAGCAACTCAGCTTTTTTATCGACTGATTAAGATATAAGCTATCAAAAATGGATAAGTACATACCCTGTCGCTGGATGACGTCATTTGTTTACCTCCGAAATCTCGCAACCTCCGAGATCCCGATATCGGGTTTCCCTGGGTGTTAATTTGCTAGTTTCTGAACTAAAGTACCAAGTTGGGTATGCATTGATTTAGTTTGAAAGTAACGAACATTCTTGTATTAAAATTATTTTGATTTGCCGATATATTTGTTTGTCTCTCTCTTTGTGGTGAGCACTCAATGTCGACGTCATAATGTTTCTGTTGTGTCTGGCAACGTCAGTTATGACGTCAAAAGCGCTAGAGCATAAAAACAATGAAAATAAATTTTATTATTGTTTTCTAAGTCAATACCGTATACATTTTCATCTCGGTAACGAAACCATTCAAATTGTCATTTGTGCTTCACACTCTTGAAAAGATGTTTTTTATTACACTCGATGAATCTTTTATGGTATTCACTCCAAAGGAGCAACTTTCCTGTATGAATCAACAATCCCCCCTGTCCATCTCTATGTTTTTTGAATTTCAGATGGGCAGTTACGTTACCATAGGCGGCAACTCTGATAAATAGATTTTGCCCTCTTCAAGGAGAGCAAATTCTTTCCTGTTAAAATATATCTCTTTTCAGATGAGACTTGGCGTACAGGAATGCAAACGGGAAGTCACCTTAGTCGTCCTTGTACAAAATGACAGCAAATCTACCAAGAGTGTGCCGTCTCTTACAGACATAAAAGTTTTCTTATTTGGCCAGATTAGCCTATCATGATCAGCCCCAATATACGGTCCTGATACCAGAGCGCACATCACAGGCTTATCATAAGTAAGTGATTATGAGATGGTTATAAGGATATGACGTCTTCCTAGGTAGGGCCCTAAAAGGCCGGGTAACTATATATAATTGAGACGTGTTCAATATGTTACTTTTCAACCAAATAGATTCATTTGGCTGCAAATTTTGCATTTATTTATTTTTATTTTTTTTATTTTTTTTTTTTATTTTTTTATTTATTTTTTTATTTATTTTTTATTTTTTTTATTTATTTATTTATTTATTTTTTTTTTGATTAGTATTGTATCTCTTTATATTTTTATAGTGTTTCCATATATATATAAATTTAAAGTTTACATTTATTTATTTGTTTATAATAAACAAGACCGCTGTACAATTAGTCCATTTTGTCCAAAACTGAAAAAAAATATATATCTTTAATCAAATCGAATCTGACTTTTTTTACGTTGAGACTTAGAGTTCACTAAGAAATAACAACAAAGGAATACTAAATAAATTTATCAATCAAAGTAAAACATATTAGAATTATACGAATTTTAAAGTTTTCTTCGAAAAAACAATAGGATTGACAATAAAATATGTTTCATTATTTCAGTGTTCACGCCATCATTTGAAATACAAATATTCCCTTATTTCACAGGACACACACTTTGACATAAAGAAACTAGTCCTACCGATGGAGCACTATATAATAAATCTGGTAGGAAATAAAAAAGTAAATAAATGACTCAAAATTCTGAATATTTATTTTGCACACAGTATTTTGCGCAATCACTCAAACTGAATTTTCTGAAACACAGTTATTTCTACAAACTAGTCTGTATCCAATGAAGATTCAGACCAGCCTCCGCATCTGCACAGTCTGCTCGGTCTTCACTGCACTCTCTCTAAGGAAATTCTGCCTCTTCGGCCAAATAGCAAATACTAATTAAGCTGCCGGGATGCGCAGGCTGATCCGAGTCTTCACTGTGCGTACATGTGAGCGTTCTATGATTATCTTCTTATAAAGCTACTAAAGTAGTGCTACTGGAATTTAGATGCTACCGGTATTTTGTATTTTGTGGTCAGTTGTTGGCAAACAAAACTTGTATTACTGAAAATGTAAAAGTTTTAAGACAACATATATAATAATGTTCACTTCAGTAAAACTACACATTATGGAATATGTCAGAAAATTCTTAGACAATTTGAATGTGTAATTTATGCCATAAAGCTTCTTTTTTTTCTCTCGATAAATAAATAATAGTTGTTGCGGTCATGGTACCTAAGCCGTAATCCAAACTCATAAATCCATAAACGAATGACGAATCAGAATGTTCAGACCAACAGACATGGACCCCAGAATAAAGGGTGTAATCAGGCGTCCGCGGATAGTAAGCATTACTTGGTAAGCAAGCTATAAACGAATAAATAACATACTTTCTATCTTACTTTTTTTCTGTCTTTGGTCCAAAGAAGCAGATAAAGAGAGCATTTGATGATAAATAAGTAAATAGGCATAAGTATCTGTATTTCTTCATAACGCGTTGTGGTTATTCATTAGAACTGCCTTGGCGAGGCGGTTCTAACGAATAAAAAACAAATACATTTTATGAAATAATATGAAAAAAAAAAAAAAAAAAAAAAAAAAAAAAATCACGAAAACATACCTCTACAATTTTGACCCCCTTAAATCCCACTTTTATATAGTAAAACTAGGGTTTACAGGGATATACATTTATTTTATTTTTCTTAGAAGAAACAGTAAAGGAGATGAAAGAGAGAGACAGGGGAGAATGTGCAAAATAAATAAAAGTGAATAAACAGAAAAAAAAATAAGAACACTCCCTCTACCCTTATCTGCTGCAAGGATAGCAGGCCTTGCCCAACTGTAAGCCAATATTAGTTGGACGCCCCGGTGACGCAAGATACACGACAACTTCCCTCACACAACCGCTCCACCAATCCGGACAGTTATTTTAAGATATTACATGATACGGACCGTAACGTCAAAAACTGTGCAAATGCGTAGACTGATATGGATCATACCTGGGCCCGTATGTCCTTCACGCATGTACGCCCAGGTAAGATTCAGATCAGCCTGCGCATTTGCACAGTCTCATCCGAAACCTCACTGGGTGCAGTTTGGATAGCAAATGGCGCACCGTTTCTTCATGCGGATAACGAAGACTCTGATCAGACTGCACAGATGCACAGGCTAAGTTGAGTCTGCATTAGGCGCATGTGTCAAAAGGTACGTTTCTCATGTACATGTTGATAATAATAATAATAATAATTATTATTATTATTATTATTATTATTATTATTATTATTATTATTATCCTCCATGTATCCAGGTGTAGTGAATAAATGCTATAAATACATCATAACATCATATTTTTAATAAGCCATCAAAGCCCCAAGCTTTCAATGGATATACATGGGATAATAGTGCAGATCCAGATTAGACTGAAAAGAGAGGTCTGACCTGGTCTGAACTGTTTTCCTCTTCTTCAGGTAACTACAGTAAATTTAAATGTCTAAAATCTTGGGAGATTTACGGTGGTTTGCATATAGCATGATAGCAGAGTGAAAGGTGTACTACCACATAATTCATAAACATAAAATACTATTTTTACATATACATGTTTTGACAGACTCCAGACTGTCAGAGTGAAAGAGAATGAGAGGGTAGTAGACATGATATTTGAAAGATGAAAGAAAGAAAATACTGGAGAACCTCTTTTAGATATGATCCGGGGTCCGAAAGAGGAATTGTAACGGGGTTAAAAAAGAAATAAAATTTACAGGTTTAAAACAAAAATATCCTCCATGTAACCATAATTGTCAACTAACATTGTTTTATTACAAACATTAATATGCAACACCACCCATTACGAAAACACGCCTATTCAAATGTATTGCAAATTTTACCACCAAAAAATTGAAAATTTTCAGATAAAAATCTCTGATATTTTTCATATTTATGCTCAAAACATAGATTGTGGTACTCGTTAGAACCGCCTCGACGAGGCGGTTCTAACGAGTACCCACAATCTATATTTTGAGCAGAAATAAGAAAAATAATGTATACCCTTGTAAACCCCAGTTTTACTATATAAAAGTGGGGTTTAAGGGGGTCAAAATTATATAGGCATGTTTTCGTGATGAGAGCTGAGTAGCCTGGCACCAAGCTATGAGTAACATTTCTAATCTAACAAAGGTAAAATACCCCTCCTTGACTATTTTCTACACATATCATCTCCCTTAATAGTCATAAACTCATAACTGATCAACCAAATCAGAGAGGTGAACATTCCAGAGGATAGGATTTTTTCTAAAATATAAATCGTTTTTATGCTGAGTCATATATCAGTTAGACGGGAGCCAGTCTAAGAGCCGAGAGAACGGGCCTACAAGTAGACAAGTTCCGACAGCGTGGATGCGGAACTGTGTCCTGTAAAGTTTGTAAGCCAACATACCGACAGGCACTGAACGGGAGATCGCAGGGAGGACCAAAATGGGAACCTAACCGAAATACGCAGATGTGCAGACCGGCCCGGGTCCCAGATCACCCACACAAGGTCCCCTGAACACCCCTGTATCTCGGCATCTATTTTCCAAATATTCTAGGTCCTCAGATAATTTGTTGTTATGCGGGTTTTAAAGCTATCAGGCACCCGAGGCACATGGATGCAGCGGCGATTGTACATGCATCTGTACAGCCTTGCTTTCGTGGATCACACATGCACACTTGGTACCGCTGTCTGTCACCAAGCTCCTCCCTGTCCACTTCATACTACGTCGAGTATGAACTAAGCGTACTAATGATCTGAAAATTGTCTCGACCCGAGCGGGATTCGAATCCAAGATATCCTGTTTGAAAGTCGAGTGCACAAGGCCACCCAGCCCTTGTACTCAGATATCTAGATCCCGTACTTTAACTACTGGTATCGATTTCTACTCCAGTTAAGCTTCGATTTCTACTCCAGTTAAGCTAATACAAAAAAAATCAACAGCTTAGTACTCAAAAACGCAATTTAATTTCACTCCCAGGCTAAGGAATACATCAACACGTCAATGGAGACTCAAAAACCAAATTACAAAATTACAGGTTTATCCCTTAAAAACCATAACTATTAAGCCCCTCTGGCAAGAGACTAGACTTCCATTTTACATTTTTCAAAAAATACACCTCGCGAGACAGACATGCACTGGACCATTAGGTTGAACGCGCTCAATAGCACATTGACCACAGAAATGCTGCAGTCTCAACTTTGCAGACAACGTTTGCCAACAAAGTGAACGCGTGTTAAAGTTAGGCCTAATAACCAGCAAGGATTCCTAAGAAAACAGCTGTCCCTTGCCCCTAGACCCAATAATTAATCATTATATCACGCCCCGTCCCTCCTCCCCACTGCCCCCTACACACACCGACCGGACATACTAGTCTTAAAACCATATCACAGAGACTGCACTGATTCAAAGCATCTAATATAGACAATTTGATTTTTTTTTTCTCATTTCAATGGCATCTCAGTTCACTAATAACCATGATCCATCTACTACTAACATACACCGAAATGGGGTTAAGCTAAACCGAAGTGAGCTATTACACATAAACAGGGCCGACCTCGGTGACTCAGTTGGATGCGCCGTCCGACTGGAGACCAGGAGGTCACAGGCTCAACCCCCGCCGAGGTAGGCAGCATTCTTTCGTGATTGATGATGAAATATTTTCTACGGTCATTCTCTAACTTCCGCTGATTCAAGAAGAGTAGTTGTCAGTTTCTGGCGAAAGAATGTGCACAATACTGGTTAACCGCTTAGAGGACTAAAGCTGCCCAGTAAACGTGTGGTTAGGTAAACTGACCGAGCTCGACATGACCCCATTGGGTTGACTGGGCCGTAAAACCTCAACACAAACATACACATAAACAGACGTTTCTGTGAGGCGGCAACATTTAATCTACCAAACAAAAAAAAAAGCAACAAATGACTAACAAACAAAAAAGACAAGTCGAAAATACCCTAGTGATTGGCAAATTAGACATACACACACACATCATCAGTGTATATACGCATTCGAAGACCAACAAAATTGCAAAAGAAACTTACTCACTTAGGCTAGCGGTCATAGAACACCTAGACTGGCTCCAGTCTCCAGTGACTAAATATTTTTCTCATAATCCACTAAAATAAAACCAAACAAATATCATGACTATAAGGGCTGGTCACTGATATTATTTTTGTTTTATTTTAGTGGATTATTAAACAGATTATAAGAAAAGAACAGTTAGTCACTGGAGACTGGAGCCAGTCTAGAGAACACCCGCAACCTTGTAGAATTAAACAGAAGAGCCACCCAGAACTACACCCATTAAGAAAGGACAACGACTTCTCTAAGCATACACGCCCTATAGCTCAGTTTAAACGGGGGAGTCATAATTCTAAATTTATTTCAGCACCAAGAAAACCACTACGGCTCAATTAGGACCAGCACAAACTCCGCGCCCGGTAACTGAATTCATCGGATCCCCAAGAGGAAACACGTAACCAGGCTGAGAACCAGCCTACCCCTCACTACGCATTGTAACACAATAGCTAAAAGCTGTCTATAACCAAGAAAACACGCAACCAGGCTGAGATCCAGCCTCCCCTCTCCACGCAATAAAACGCAATAACTAAAAGCTGTCGACTACCAAGAAAACACGCAACCAGCCTGAGAACCAGCCTACCCCTCCCCACGCAATGTAACGCAATAACTAAAAGCTGTCGACTACCAAGAAAACACGCAACCAGCCTGAGAACCAGCCTACCCATCCCCACACAATGTAACGCAATGACTAAAAGCTATCGACTACCAAGAAAACACGCAACCAGCCTGAGAAGCAGCCTACTCCTCTCCACGCAATGCAACGCAATAACTAAAAGCTGTCGACTACCACAAACAGCAGAGAACACCCGAGCAATATTAAGACCGACATACAAAACTTGCTACGGGGAGTTTTCAGACACCTACGGCTCCCGTTTGAGAGCTGGGAACCTCTCACACCATAATGGGGATACACTGGATGCAAAGAACACAGACGCAAGGCTGCCCAAGGATCAATCCTCCACCGGACATCGCAAACATCCCGTCTCACTTCAAAGCTGGCGGATCATCTAAATGCTGTCATTATTTGAATATTCTTAAAATATATTCAAACTACAGTCGAACTTCGATGGCTCGAATATCTTTGCCACCATGGAAATTTGTTCGAGATACGGGTAGTTGGAACCACTGATGGTTAATCATGACGCAAGGTCAGGAAGCAAATGGCGATAATTTTTGGAATTTTTTTTTTCAATAGTCTACACAATAATGGTATGTTGAGTGTACTCATTAAAACTGCGTCGATAAGGCGATTTTAATGAGTACAACAAGGTACAATTTCATGATAAAAAAAGAAAAAAATCTCTTAAACATGTTTAATTTTATTTTCTTGAGCTAGCTAAGAATTTCATAGGAACTCAAAAACCATTAGCCATGGTAAACGAGCCATCGGTGTTAAAGATATTGAGGTTCGACCGTATAAAATCGTAGACAAGGTCTTAGTGAGTCTACTCATAAACAGCAATAAAGTTTGTGGGGCTTCATATGTCCCAATCCCTTGACCCCTCCACCCCAACTCCCAACCCAGCGCAGACTTAAGCTGTATTCAATTTTCAAAGTAACAAGAATGGATTCAGTCATCCCAAAGGAAATAAACATAAAATCTGCACTGTGATGAAGTATGGAGCGGCCACACGGTATTTAACATCACTTGCAGGGAAGTAAAAAAAAAAATGTAAAACGACCAAATTTTTCTGTACAAAGTGTTCATAAAGAATAACAAAGCAATTGAAACGGGAGTTTTATTGCTGCAAGGTTCTGATATTTCATCTGAAGATTCGCCTAAGAATGCTAAAAAAAAAAAAAAAGCTGTGTTTCCGCTAACCCGACCGACCCTGTTTCAAAAAACCCGACTCTGCTATTTTTATCAGTAAAAATGCAAAGTTAAAACGTAAAGCACCGACCCTTAACAAAATACCTGCATTTTCATAAAATTACAGGCCTGATCCTGATCTTTTCTGGAGAAAAAAATAGAGAAAAAAAATCTCGTACCCACCGTCCAAATCTTTTAGCATGTTAGCGGAAACACAGGTACTTTTTACGTCTAATGTAAAAATATACCCAGTTTCACTATATATTATAGAGGAATAAGGGGGCAGCAGACGTGTTAAAGTAATGGACATTTTTCCTTGCATATGTTTTATCAGTATTATCAGTTTATATCAGTATTGAAACGCTCTCTAGATTCTATATTATGAACTAGTACTCATATGAATATGAGTGATACTTTGAACAACATGATACTATATTGTTACTTATCAGGATGAATGTAGACTTTGTCCTCGTCTTTATTTCTGTGTTTGTATTACATGAAATGGAAAGGGCTGTAGTTAAGCTTGTTAAAACTTGTGGACAAACGCATTTGCCTGAATGCTGTTATGGTTATAAAGTATGTTTAAACTACACAATGTACAAGCTTTCGTGTTCTTGCGTTGCTGCTGTAAAGGGAAAAAAGTCAACAAATGGAAAGTAACATATCCTCGGAAAGTCACGTCTACAGGTGTTTTGTTTGATAGGAACGTTATCGAATGTACCCTGTATATGTCCTCACTGATAAATTCTGGGGCTATCTTGTTTACAAGTGTCATTATTTTCGTATAACTTTGATACGCGATTGGTGTTTCTTGGTACTTCCTTTATATAGTCGCTACGAAGAAAAAAAGTTGTGGATGTTTTACGGCCCAGTCAACCCAATGGGGTCATATCGAGCGCGGTCAGTTTACCTAACCATGCACACGTTTACTGGGCAGGCTTAGTCCTCTAAGCGGTTAACCAGTATTGTGCACATTCTTTCGCCAGAAACTGACAACTGCCCTTCTTGAATCAGCGGAAGGGAGAGAATGACCGTAGAAAATATTTCATGATCAATCTCCACGAAAGAATGTTGCCGACCTCGGCGGGGGTTGAACCCTTGACCTCCTGGTCTCCAGTCGGACGGCGCATCCAACTGAGCTACCGAGGCCGGCAAAGTCGCTACGAAGACCGAGTAAGAAGTAAACTTACTTTACGTCTAAAATATGCCACAAAGTTTTAAAATGTCCAATAGATCTAGTTGAAGCTTAAGGGAATTTGTTCTCAAATAAGATTTTGTAAGCATTTTCTAAGAGAATATGGGAGTAAAACTGGCTTGCAGTTCGTCTCCCCCTCTCTCTCTACTGTTTCTAATCTGCTGTTCCCCTCCCCCGCACCCCCCTCTCTCTCTCTACTGTCACCTCTCTCTCTGTCTCTCTCTCTCTGTCTGTCTGTCTGTCTGTCTCTCTCTCTGTTGGGGTGGGGGCGAGGGGGTTAAGACTTTGCTTGGTGTTTCTGGAACTGAGAAAAAACTGAGAAAAAAAGTTTGTTTTTTTTTTTTTTTTTTGTTGTTTTTTTTTTCTGTGTGTGATTATTTTCCTCTGAGAAGGCAGAAGGCAGAAAACTAGCAGAGTACACCATTCACCTTTTGGTTTTACCGAACCCTGTTTTGTCCAACAGATAATCAGTTCTTTGTAATTTATCAGTTTTGCCATAAATACTAGAGATTAAAAACGGGCAACAAACAACATTGACTGTCTTTATATCATTTCTGGATCAATAAATCTTGTATACCATATTTATCCTAAATATTTGGACACATTAACTTAGTATAACCTTTCTTGTCCTGAATGTTTATTAAATATATTTTATTACCCAGTTACATGTAATATTGTCCAAAACTGCTTGATGAATGGAAAACTGTGGATTAGACCCTGATCAGACGCCGTCTGAACTTGGTCAACAGTAATTGCTCAGGCCCCAGTACTAGGGTAAATATTGTGATTTATTTAATGATAATTACAAAATAATTTGCGTGTCAAACATATCTGACATGGCTATCTCTTTACCACCCCCCTGCACCCCGCCCCCCCCCACCCCGCCCCCCCCCCCCCCTACACACACACACACAAATAAATAAAAAAATGCCTCTGGAAACAAAGAGCACACGCACAAAACATAAATCTTAGATTTGGTTTATTAAATATCTTCATATGCGGCGATGTAGTAAAAATCTGCATATGCACACCCCTACCCACCCCCCCCCCCCCCCCCGCGCCACCCCACAACCTTCCCCAACCAGCCGGCTTAAGTGGTATTCGAATTTCAAAGCAGCTAGAATGAGTCCAGAATAGGTTCATTGATCCCAAAGGAAACTTTGTAAAGAAAAAGCTTAGTCCTGTTTAATGGCTGAATAGTTAATTTATTCGCACATAGGTAAATACCCAAGTACTCTTTTTAGCTTGGTAGTGTGTCAGAGAACCTTCTAAATGACGTAGATACCACGTCATAGGGATCTTTACCCGGTATGTACGGATATATAGTGTCATAGCCACGCCTACCAAACGAATGAATGCTTAACCGTCGGTTAAGAACGTGAAACAATTAGAGCGACATCGGTTAGGCATTCGATGACTCAAAGAAGGTAAACAAACTTTGCATTTTCTGTGTTTCATGAGCGATATAAATGTTTTGAGGAATTTATTTGAAAAAACGGGGAATTACATTCAACCGCCCATTGATATCGGCGTCTGTGGAGTAAATCTCAGATCACCTACTTCAGGCATATTGGCTGAATTATTTTTCGCGTGCTGAAGATGTATCGAAAGCCAAAGAAAACGCATGGAAATTCGTGGTGTTTAGTGGCCTTTGTTAAATTTTGCGCTTTGCTAGAAGTTCAGCATATCAACACGCACTCACGAGAGACACACATGATCATTTGTGTTATGGATTTTTTGGTTGTCAATGCAGCGTTGCTGAGAAATCGCCACGGTAAGGGTCGAGGATGAGTGGTTACGCATTACAGCTGTATGTTTTGTTTTCATTTATTTAGATCTAATGCGTAACCACTCATTTTCGACCCTTACTGTGGCGATTTCTCAACCATGCTGCATTTAGCAACCAAAATAGCCATAACAAAAAAAACATAAAGTCTGTACAATTAAAGGGGTGATAAGAGTTTGTTTCTTAAAAAAAAAAAAAAAAAAAAAAAAAAAAAAGAAAAGAAAACAACAACAACAACAACAAAACAAGGAATCAAAACCAGTCAACAAATCAGTTAGCCAGTCAACTATACATACAAAAAATTATACTTTTTTATCATGTTTGTTATAGGTACATGTATCATTTTGTTTTACTTATTTGATAGTAAAGATTTTTGCAGGCCAGAATATCTCGGGCCAAAAGTAATAGTATTAAAACACTAAAATTTCTTATTAATTAAATTCTTCTTTTAAACGTTCCTTCCAAAACGTCAAATAAATCTGTATATTAGAACTAGGCTGGGTATTCTATGGATTGCACGCTTCGTTTCACCATGACCTTTAGCGGGTGTCTTTGAATTTGATTTGTTTTTACTGCATATCACCAGTTTTTTCTTCTTTTTTTTATTACATATTACCCGACAATTACAGGACAATTTCTCATAGCTATAAACCAGCTTCAACAAACACCGACAGGTTACACGAAAACTAGAAACATAAACGCACCACACACCAGTTAACAGTACCTTCTTCGGCAGCACTAAACAAAAACGAAAGAAACGTGTACACCCTAGGATCATCGTTTGAAAAAAACTTAGTTGACCACTCATTCCTAGTGCTATATATCAAGATTTAGCCCCAAAGCTTTATTTCATATGACATGGAGTACTAAAACTAAAGGCCAAATAAATGAACTACATTGAATTTGTTATCAATGTAACATTCTATATCAGTATATAACATTGTCAAGTACAAGCAAATACACGCACAAAGGAGTGTACACGACTGCATGTTCACGAATTGTTACTGTAACATTGTAGCATTTCGATCTTACTAGAGACACATATTTATTTCGCGTCTATCCACAGTAGCTCCCATGTAACATCATCGAAACTTTAATGTAACAATCAGAAACCTCGAAATATATAGTCAACATGAGCTCATGCATTATATTCTTAAGACCAATTTTTTCATATTGTCTTAAGACTTACTTATTTATATTATCTCGACCCACTTCTATATATTGTCTTCACCCGCTTCTTCATATTGTCTTAAGACCCACTTCTTTCAATTGTCTTGAACCCACTTCTTTATATTGTATTCAGACTCACTTCTTTATATTGTCTTAAGACCCACATCTTTATATTGTTTTAGATCACTTCTTTATATTGTCTTAAGACCCATTTCATTATTTTGTCTTAAGAGTCACTTCTTTGGATTATCTTAACCCATTCTTTATATTGTCTTAAGACCCACTTCTTTATATTGTTTTTAGATCACTTCTTTATATTGTCATAAGACCCATTTCATTATTTTGTCTTAAGAGTCACTTCTTTGGATTACTTTCACCCATTCTTTATATTGTCTTAAGACCCACTTTTTTATATCTTTATATTGTCTTAAGACCTACTTCTTTATATTGGTTTTAGACCACTTCTTTATATTGTCTTAAGACCACTTCTTTATATTTTCTTGACCCACTTCTTTGTATCGTCTTAAGACCCACTTTTTATATTGTCTTAAGACCCAGTTCTTTATATTTTCTTAAAACCAACTTCTTTGAATTGTCTTAAGACTCGCTTCTTTATATTATCTTATGACCCACTTCTTATAATGTCTTGACCCTCTTCTTTATATTGTATTAAGACCCACTTCTTTATATTGTCTAAAACTCACTTCTTTATATTGTCTTGATCGACTTCTTTATATTATATAAAGACCCACATCATTATTTTGTCTTAACACTCACATCTTTATATAGTACTAAGACCACTTCTTTATATTGTCTTAGGACACTTATTTATGTCGTCTTTAGGCTCACTTACTTCTTTATATTGTCTTAAGTCACGTTTTTTTTTTATACTGTATTAAGACTCACTTCCTTATATTGTCTTAAGACTCACTTACTTCTTTATACTTTCTTAAGAACCACTACATCTGGAGTTGTATCCCACTGAGACAGGAGGCACACGTGAAAAATCTTAGTTTGCTTTATGATAGCCAAAGATAACAAGATGGGCTCAAAGAAAAACCCAGCCACAGCCCAGCGGGCATATGACGTTTATACAACGATGACATTGCATCGACATTGATGCGACGTTGTCTCAATGTTGTGTGTCCGCTGGGAGTGCACACTATCTCCCTACCCACTACATCACTACCAGTATATCAACTGGTACTTCCCTTAGGACAAGTATGGTAATGAGACAAGGTCCCCGACTATTTAGGGAAGATTCGGTATATACATGGACCGCTCTTTCTTTCTTCGTTTTTTTGGCAAAACTTCCTCTTTATGTCATAACATTTCATGTTTCTTTATTATCACAAATGAACAGAAGTACAATAATGAATCCATAGTTGTTCTGTCACATACAAGATTACCAAATATGGGAAATGTTATGACAGCTATGCTGACAGACACAAACTCTTTCGGTGTTAACATAATCAACAATGTATTATTATTGCTCTCTCTCTCTCTCTCTCTCTCTCTCTCTCTCTCTCTCTGCCTGCTATCCTCTCTCTGTCTGTCTCTTTCTACTGTCTAATATGTCTCTCTCTGCCCTGTCTGCCTGCTGTCAACCTCTCTCTTTCTACTGTCTTTAATCTGCTGTCCTCCCCTCTCTCTACTGTCTCTCTGCTGTCACCTCTCTCTCTCTCTCTCTCTCTCTCTCTCTCTCTCTCTCTGTCTGCTGCCCTCTCTCTGTCTCTTTCTGCTGTCTAATATGTCTCTCTCTGCCCTGCCTGCCTGCTGTCACCCCGTCTCTCTCTACTGTCTCTACCGTCTCTAATCTGCTATCCTCCCCTCTCTCTACTGTCTCTCTCTCTCTCTCTCTCTCTAATCTGTCTCTCTCCAGTCTGCCTGCTATTCTCTCTCTCTCTCTCTCTTGCCTGCCTGTTGTCCTCTCTCTGTATGTCTCTTTCTGCTGTCTAATATGTCTCTCTCTGCCCTGTCTGCCTGCTATCCCCGCCCCTCTCTCTACTCTCTCTCTCTCTCTCTCTCTCTCTCTCTGCCTGCTGTTTTCTTCCTCTCTGTTTGGTTCCCTTTTTTCTCTCTCCTGGTCTTCCTGCTCTCTCTCTCTCTCTCTCTCTCTCTCTCTCTCTCTCTCTCTCTCTCTCTTTACTGTCTAACCTGTCTGCCTGCTGTCTCTAATCTGTCTGCCTGTTGCCCCTCTCTCTCTGTACCTGTTGTCCATCTGCGTACTCTCTCTCTCTCTCTCTCTCTCTCTCTCTCTCTCTCTCTCTCTGTCTGCTGCCCTCTCTCTGTCTGTCTCTTTCTGCTGTCTAATATGTCTCTCTCTCTGCCCTGCCTGCCTGCTGTCACCCCGTCTCTCTCTACTGTCTCTACCGTCTCTAATCTGCTGTCCTCCCCTCTCTCTACTGTCTCTCTGCTGTCACCTCTCTCTCTCTCTCTCTCTCTCTCTCTCTCTCTCTAATCTGTCTCTCTCCAGTCTGCCTGCTATTCTCTCTCTCTCTCTCTCTTGCCTGCCTGTTGTCCTCTCTCTGTATGTCTCTTTCTGCTGTCTAATATGTCTCTCTCTGCCCTGTCTGCCTGCTATCCCCGCCCCTCTCTCTACTCTCTCTCTCTCTCTCTCTCTCTCTCTCTGCCTGCTGTTTTCTTCCTCTCTGTTTGGTTCCCTTTTTTCTCTCTCCTGGTCTTCCTGCTCTCTCTCTCTCTCTCTCTCTCTCTCTCTCTCTCTCTCTCTCTCTTTACTGTCTAACCTGTCTGCCTGCTGTCTCTAATCTGTCTGCCTGTTGCCCCTCTCTCTCTGTACCTGTTGTCCATCTGCGTACTCTCTCTCTCTCTCTCTCTCTCTCTCTCTCTCTCTCTCTCTCTCTCTCTCTCTCTGAGTTTTTGTATGCTAGACTAATCACATAATTTATAACACTTTCAACTTAATGCCAGCCATTTTGAATTTTAAATGTACTGGATGCCTTTTCGATAGATTATTTGCCTTTTCCTGCAGCTAGGGAGACAAAGTTATGACTTCCACAGTCCTTTACTGCACAGCAAGCCTCTCATGAATAGTCTATTTTATAAGGAAAGAAATATTCCTCCAAAACGAGCAAGTTCTTTTCGTTTAGAGTATATAGCTTTTTTTTATTTTTGTCCAAATGTACATCAAAGCTGCAACAAGATATCCCAGCTAGCATTCTTCATAAATCTACAGCGGGCCGTTCTCTGTCCGTCAGCTACCCTGACGGGCCGATAACGGCCCGCTATAGATTTATGAAGAATGCTTACTGGAATATGTCAAACAAATTATTCGTAAATGATAAGAACAATTTTAAGTGTAGATTTCAGCTCCTTATTTTTAATGACCTTCTCTCTACCTTATTTACACTAAATATGCTTTATCAGCTTAACATACTTATCATAACATTTGAACAAAAGTCCATTTTACTATATCTTGATTTGTCTAAAAACTGGTGAATGACCAGCTAACAGTGTAGACGCCGATCAGAAATCGAGTTCTGTAGCATAGGATCTGGGTCAGTACTGCTTCCTCAGGCCGGTCTGACCAATATATAGTGTTTTCTACGGTAACATTCACTATATGGCTATAATACATGTCATGCGTTATTGTACTTTTTTTGGCGTGTCACTCTATTGTTTTTTAGTCCCGTGATTTGAGTTTAAAACCATTAATGCCTAGTGTCCCATAAAAGGGACATTGGCAAACAGTGCAGACCCATATCAGACGCCGCATAATGTGGCGTCTGATCTGGGTCTACACTTTTTGAATTAAATACAGTTTTTTGTTGTTTTTTGTTTTTGTTGTTTTTTTTTTTTTATATACTACTGATAAAACTAACCAGACACCCCTTCTAATGGAAATAGACCAGTCCAAAGAGTTGAGGTAGAAGAGTCCACTCGGCATAAATGGGTTAAGGGGAAAGATGCACTTGATGGATTTTCCGCCATTTAAAAAAAAAAAAAAAAAAAAAAAATAGACAAATTTTGTGACATTTTCCTTTTAGCATTGCGATTACCTCGCTTGGGGAAGAGAGAGCTAATCTTAGTGCTTTTCGTACGTTTGATCGATTAGTGCTTGTTTGGATTTGTCGGTTTCCTTTTCCACTTGATGTCTGGGAAGGGCTGCGGTTTGTGATTGTGGCACTCCCCGGACTTTTCTCTTACCTTTTTTTTTCCTATTTAGCTTTTTGCAAACAAAGTCAGGGGTCTACTAGCAAGGAAAGAGTTCTCTATCCTTGGGAGCGAATTCTTTCCTTTAGAGTAGAAAGAATTCGCACCCCGACCCCGAAGGGTCGTGATGTAGTGAGAAAGAATGATATTGTTAGTAAGGTTTTGTTCTAGCTACAAAACATAATCATTTTACAAGCTTAAAATATTTCTCTATAACTTTGAACAATGTACTTTGACTTCACAATGTACTTTGGTTTATACATGGAGTGTATTAATGTTTATGCAGGCGATGAATGAAGACCAAAGTTTAATAGTTAATAGATATGTCATGAGAATCGGGTGACTGCGACATCACATAATCGGTGGAAACTTTCTGACTGATAAAATCGCAATTACAAATGTCAAGTTATTAGTGCATATGTCAAATTATGACAGATAGTGCTTATTTTTGGCAAGAGTTGGTGAGAAAGAATGTGAATGATTTTGAGTAAGGTTTTAGAGATGGCTATAAACATTGCCACTCTGACCCTCGAGGGGTGGGGTGGGGGGTGGGGGGTGGGTAACTTCCTATATATAGTATAGAACGGATGTGATGCCGAATGGCCCCCTTTTTCAGCGCTGCCAGGTATATGATTAGCCCTCTTTAAAAAAAAAAAAAAAAAAAAAAAAATGTATATGAATGATCCGATTTTTCTTGATTCGTATGTGAAAGGCCCACTTTTCAGACATCCCGGTATATATATTGTTACGAGCCAGGCGCAACGAGAAAGAAATGAAAGTGAAACCAGCAACAAGCTTTAAATTATTAACAATATTTATTCACAAAAAAATAAGATAAGATTCAAAACAAAAGAATGTAAGTGAACAGTACCTTTCAAGTTTATGTCACAAAGTCCCTCTGAAATAATCCATGAGAATTTATAAAACAAATCCTTTGAATATCAGTTTCTGATCCCACAATTTAAAGTTCCTGAATTCAGAATTTAAGTCCAGAATGAATAAAATAGTAAGTAATCCAGTATAGAATAATTTCCAGTGAAAGTATACAAAGATGCCCAGATGAAAATCTGTTCTCCTTATATAATATCAAAGAAGGTTCTAGAAAAAGAATTTACTACAAGCATCTCTTATTTTCCAGTTCCAATCAAGAAACTTCTAAATCTTCCATGACATTCCAAAAAGAACTCAGTCCAGAATCAAGGACGTAAACATCATGTTATTGTAAACATGCTGTTCTAGAAAGTTATTTTTGGAAACATAGTAAATAAAGCTATTTATGGAAACATAGTAAACATGTTGTTTAAAACAATTGAACACCCTGTTATATAACACTTCCCCTCTTCAGGGAAAAGAAAGATTTATGTAATAAAGCTTTCTTTTGCCATAAAATTATCATAAAATAAACTACTGATAAAGGCAATTATTATCTTATATACAGCAAGTTACAGGACACCACAGATCAAGACATCATGCTCTGGACAAGGCATCAGGAATAATATTATCTTTTCCCCTGATATGCCTGATGTCAAGATTGTATTCCTGTAACAACAGGCTCCATCTGAGCAACCTCTGATTCTTGTTTTTCATCTTATGGATGAAAGTCAGTGGATTGTGATCACTGAAAACAACAATAGGTGAGGACGAAGAAGTCAGATAAACTTCAAAATGTTGAAGAGCAAGAATGAGAGACAAACATTCTTTCTCTACTGTAGAATAATTCTTTTGATGTTTGTTAAACTTTTTGGAAAAGTAACAAACTGGATGATCCACACCATTGTCATCCTCTTGCAGTAATACACCACCTGCACCAACATCACTCGCATCTACTGCTAACTTGAATTCTTTATTAAAATTTGGTGCCAAGAGAACTGGCTCACTTCTCAGTATGGCTTTCAGTTTATCAAAGGCATTCTGACAATCACTGGTCCACTTAAACCTCATTCTTTTACTAAGTAAATTAGTCAGTGGCTCAGCAATGACAGAAAAATTATTACAGAATTTTCTGTAATAACCGGCCATACCAAGAAACCTCATCAGTTGTCTTTTGCATGTGGGCACCGGAAAATTTGAAATAGCTTCAACTTTAGCCTCTATAGGTTTAACCTGACCGTGACCCACAACATGTCCTAGAAATGTTAAAGTTGCATGACAGAATTCACTTTTAGCAAGGTTTATTGTCAATTTTGCTTCACTTAGTTTATCAAAGAATGCTTTGATAGTTCCAAGATGGTGATTCCATTCATCACTGTATATGATGGCGTCATCGATGTAAGCATCGCAATGCTCGATTCCAGCTATTATGGTGTTGATTAAGCGTTGAAATGTTGCTGGAGAGTTTTTCATTCCGAAAGGCATTACTTTATAGTGATACAATCCGTCAGGAGTAACAAATGCTGAGATCTCTTTAGCTCTTTCTGTGAGAGGAATTTGCCAAAATCCTTTCAGAAGATCAAATTTAGTTATATATTTTGAATTTCCAATTTTGTCAATACAATCATCCATTCTTGGGATGGGAAAAGTATCTGTTTTACTCAAATTATTGACCTTCCTGTAATCGGTGCACATCCGATATGTTCCATCAGGTTTTGGCACAAGAATGCAAGGTGAACTCCATTCACTTTGACTTGGTTCAATGAAATCATTGTCCAGCAAATACTGAATTTCCTCCTTAAGATATTTTTGTTTTGTTGGATTCATTCTATATGGATGTTGTTTGACAGGTTGTGAGTCCTCAACATTCACATCATGATAAATTTTGTCAGTCCTTGTAGGAATGTCCGGAAATAAGTGTTCATACTGATAAATTAACTGTTTCAGTTCCTTTCTTTGGACTGGATCTAGGTGTGAAAGTTTCTGGTCGAGATCCTTTAGAATGTCAGAATTCTGGAGTTTTGATGAAGCAGGATCAGATTTGATGAAGTTCATGTCTTCAGAGTTCATTTCACTTTGTTCCTGAGGGACTGAACTAACAACACTAATTGGTGTAACAGAAGAGCTATCCCTATCTATGTATTGTTTAAGCATATTAACATGACATAACTGTTTTTGTTTGCGTCTCCCAGGAGTGTTAACAATGTAATTTACATCACTAATCTGTTTATCTACAGTGTAAGGGCCGTAATACCTGGCTTGCAATGGTTTGCCAGGAATAGGCAAAAGAGCAAGTACCCTGTCTCCAGGCATGAATTTTCTTTCTTTTGCATTTTCATCATACCAACGTTTCATTTTCCTTTGTGCTGACTTAAGATTGGTCCGAGCAGCCTCACAAGCTCTAGACAGTCTGTCTTTAAAATCTGATACATACTGAAGTAAGTTCAGAGAACTGTCATCAACTGAGAGAAATTTTTCTTTCAAAAGTTTCAAAGGTCCACGCACAGTGTGGCCAAATACCAGCTCAAATGGACTGAAACCAAGAGATTCCTGAACAGATTCTCTAACAGCAAACAACAACAAATGAATGCCTTCATCCCAATCTTTTTCAGTGTCAAAGCAGTATGATCTGATCATATTTTTCAGTGTCTGATGAAATCTTTCAAGGGCACCTTGACTTTCAGGATGGTAAGGTGACGATTTATACTGAGTAATGCCCAACTCATGCATGACCTGCTGAAAAATTCCAGACATGAAATTTGAGCCCTGATCCGACTGAACAGACTTTGGGAGACCTACAAATGTAAAAAACTTTACCAAAGCCTTAACAATGTTCTTAGTTTTAATATTCCTAAGTGGAATGGCTTCTGGGAAACGTGTAGAAGCACACATTATAGTGAGAAGATATTCATTACCTGACTTTGTTTTGGGCAAGGGACCAACACAGTCAATAATTATTCTGCTAAAAGGTTCATCAAAAGCAGGTATGGGCTGTAAATGAGCTTTTGGTATTGTCTGGTTGGGTTTTCCTACCATCTGACAAGTATGGCAAGATTTACAAAACTGAGAAACGTCAGATTTTAACCCTGGCCAGTAAAAATGGTTAAGAATTTTGTGATAGGTCTTGTTTACACCTAAATGACCTGACATGGGAGTCTCATGGGCCAAGTTCAAAATTTCAGGGCGATAAACCCTTGGAACCACTATTTGGTGGTTAACAGTCCACTCGTCTTCTGCTGAGACATCAGGAGGACGCCATTTTCTCATTAAAATGTCATTTTTGACATAAAAACAGACTGGGACTTGATCTATTTCTTTCTCATCTAAAGCCCTTTCAAGCAAAGGCAAAATTTCAGGATCATTATGCTGTTCCTTACAAAGTTGTGACCTTGACACCAAGTCATGACCTTGACCTTGGTCATTTAATACTGAAGAGTAATGACTGGACTCTGACTTGTCACTTAAGTCTGTCTGCTTGCCAGACAGGCTGGGTGAAAGAGAATTTATAATCTCGTCTGTAAAAGACTGACCCAAAAAGGTATCAGTTAAATCAATTTCCCCATCATTCTGTTTTGCTTTCTTTGCCATGGCCCTTGTAACAGCACAAGATGGGTACAGATCAGGGATTTCCTGTTCAATGGGATCAGGTGGCTGATCAAGACAAGGTATAGTAGTCAAAAGTGGATTTACCACAACCTTATCTCCTGCTAAGTCATTGCCTAACAGTAAGTGAACACCTTTAAAAGGTAAAGAAGGTCGAATACCGACAGCCACTAAACCAGTTACCAAGTCTGAGGATAAATAAATGTTATGAAGAGGAACATTAACAAATCCACACTCTACACCCTGAATAAGGACACTTGTCCCAGAAGAAGTCTTCTCAGAAAAAGGCAGAGTATCTGCTAAAATAAGGGATTGAGAAGCTCCGGTATCTCGTAAGATTTTAATTGGGGTAGATTGGGCATAGTCACTATTTAGTGACACAAAACCATCTGATAAGAATGGTTCATAAATCTCCATAACAGAATCAGTCTCAGGCCTTTTGGTCTGGATAGGATCTTCCTCCTTAACACATGACTGTGGTTTTGACCGTAAAGAGGTGAGGCCTGTAGGTTTAAGCCCCTCTTGTTTTTCTTTCTTTCTTTTCAAATGTAAACATTCAGATATAATATGACCTGTCCTTTTGCAATAATTGCAAATTGGTTGAGATAAGGGATTTTGATCTTTATTTTCACCAGAAGGTTTGGGTTTGGGAGTAAATGTTTGGCTATAATTGCCAGATGGATTACTGGGACTATGTTTGGATCCTGACTGTGGGAAAAATGGTCTTCTAGAGGGATTTGACTTATTAATAAAGGAAACTTTATGTGTTAAAGCATAATCGTCTGCAAGTCTAGCTGCAGCTTCCAAAGTTTCAACCTGTTTCTCATCTAAAAAGGACTTAATGTCTGAATTTATGCACCTTTTGAACTCTTCTACAAGCATGAGCTGCCTAAGTTTTTCATGATCAGAGCCAATTTTCTTCGAAGAGCACCACCTATCAAATAACTGTTCTTTAGTTCTAGCAAATTCTACATGGGTCTGCTCATTTTCTTTCTTACTGTTCCTAAATTTTTGCCTGTAAGCCTCAGGGACCAACTCATAAGCCTTAAGAATTAATTCCTTTACAGTATCATAACTGGAGCTCTGCTCGACAGTCAGCTGAGTATAAATTTCTCGAGCCTTCCCAATTATAACACTTTGCAAAAGCAAGGTCCAATGCTCCTTTGGCCACTTTAAATTTTCTGCTACTTTTTCAAAATGAAGAAAATATTTGTCAACCTCTTTTTCCTGAAATGGAGGAACTAATCTAATGTGTTTGGTAACATCAAAATGAGAGCCAGACTCTAAAGGTTGCCGTTTTACTGTCATATTTTGCATTTCTAGTTCTTTCATTCTTAAATTAAATTGTCTCTCTCTTTCTTTTTCTTCCATTTCCATTCTTTCTTTCTGCATTTGTCTTTCTTGTTCAATTTTAAGTTTTTCCTGCTCTAATCTTAATTTTTCTAACTCAATTTGCTTCTGAATTTCAAGTTCTCGCATTTGCAAACCTGTATGTGTAATGAGAACAAGAGACAAAGCAGAAGAATCTAGTAATTCCTTATCAACCAAAAATTGGACCAAAACATTTTTTATTTCCGGTTTTAACATGGACTTGTTGACGTTAGTCAATTCATAGTGAGCAGCAATATCCAACAAATCTGACTTTTTGGCCAAATTTAACAGCTCCTGCGAAGGCGCAGCAATAAAAGCTTGAAGGTCAAATGACATGATTGCTTTTTGCTGGTTTTATCAAGTAAATTTATCAATCAGAGTTTATTTACTGATATTTTTCAAAAGTCAATACTTGCTTTTTTTTTTTTTTTTTTTTTTTTTTTTTTTTTTTATTATTATTATATTTTTTGTAAGTCAATACTTGTTTTTTATTAAATAAATTTTTTTTATCTTTACTGAAATCTTTTACAAGTCAGTACTTGTTTTATAGCAAACAAATATTTTTTTTCTTTAAAAATCAATATTTGTTTTCTTTAAAAAGCTCAAACTTGTTTTAGCTCAAGAAAATGTTCGATCCCGGACGAGCCCCCAATTTCTGTTACGAGCCAGGCGTAACGAGAAAGAAATGAAAGTGAAACCAGCAACAAGCTTTAAATTATTAACAATATTTATTCACAAAAAAATAAGATAAGATTCAAAACAAAAGAATGTAAGTGAACAGTACCTTTCAAGTTTATGTCACAAAGTCCCTCTGAAATAATCCATGAGAATTTATAAAACAAATCCTTTGAATATCAGTTTCTGATCCCACAATTTAAAGTTCCTGAATTCAGAATTTAAGTCCAGAATGAATAAAATAGTAAGTAATCCAGTATAGAATAATTTCCAGTGAAAGTATACAAAGATGCCCAGATGAAAATCTGTTCTCCTTATATAATATCAAAGAAGGTTCTAGAAAAAGAATTTACTACAAGCATCTCTTATTTTCCAGTTCCAATCAAGAAACTTCTAAATCTTCCATGACATTCCAAAAAGAACTCAGTCCAGAATCAAGGACGTAAACATCATGTTATTGTAAACATGCTGTTCTAGAAAGTTATTTTTGGAAACATAGTAAATAAAGCTATTTATGGAAACATAGTAAACATGTTGTTTAAAACAATTGAACACCCTGTTATATAACAATATATATTGTCAGTTTCTGGCGAAAGAATGTGCACAATACTGGTTAACCTCTTGGAGGACTAAGCCTGCCCAGTAAACGTGTGGTTAGGTAAACTGACCGCGCTCGACATGACCCCATTGGGTTGACTGGGCCGTAAAACCTCAACACAAACAAATATATATAATTCGCTCAGAGATTTGTTACGGCTGCTATTTCACTTGAAATGACTGCTATATTTGTCTGACTACCAGCAATAAATGAGTATAAAAATCAGAGGAGAAGTATATAAATAGGTCAACATTTCGGACGATCAAGTATATGAATGGATCCAGTTTTTCAAAGGCGAGTAATACGAACGGGGTAGGTTTCGAAGTACTGGCTCGCACACCCGTACCACATTTACCCCCAATTTAACACACCTTCCCCCCCCCCTCCGCCTCCCACCCCCCACCCCCCCCCGACCTCCCTCCGCCTCCCCCCCCCCCCGGTTCTTTGTCTGCAGGTTCAAAAAAAATCTAACATCTATACCCTTCAAAATCCTCTGGGATGGTGTCGGGGAGGGCGCGAGGCGTGGCTGCGTGGGGCGTGTATCGGCACTACATTGTCCTGTCTGTCCATCTCTTTCTTACCCTATCTTCCTTCCTACTGTCTCCCAGCTCTCTGTCTGTGTGTCTCTCCCTGTCTATTAATCCCGGACACGTGAGGGTGCCTTCGTGAGAGTGCCTTCATACCTTACGGTACCCTTTAAAGGGGAAACTGACCGACAATGTAAGATATAAAAAAAAAGAAAAAAAAAAAAAGAAACTGGCCAACGACTGAAAGACCGGCGTACCTCTCTCCCTGCTATTTATCTGTCTGTCTCTCATTAGGAAGCGACCATTTGATTTTATAGAAGGGTGGGTTGGGGCGGGTGACTTTTTGAGAAAAAATCCAGGACTCTCTTTTGCCCCCTTTTCGCCTCCCCGTTCCCCTCCCCACCCCCCACCCACCCCAACACACACACACACACACGCGCGCGAGCGCGCGCGCGCCTCCACAAAAAATAGCCAGGACCAAGGTAAATGTTATTGTATGTTTTGTAAAAGCATGAATGAAGAAGGCATGCTCGCGTCGCGATTGAACAACAAAATCTAGGGCAGAAAACATCCGTCAGTCCGTCCGTCCGTCCGTTTGTCCGTTACTTTTTTTTCGTTTCCGGCTAACTCCTCCTATAGTTTATATCCGATCAAGCTGAAACTTGGTATATAGTCAGACCATGATGTGGAGCAGTACATATTGTTTCGAGGTTACAGTCCACAAACTATAAGCAGAGTTATGCCCCGTTGAATATTTCTGTAAACGTTTGCGGTTAACTCCTCCTACACTTTTAATCCGATGAAGCTGAAACTTGACTTATAGTTAGGTCCTGATATGGAGCAGCGCATATTGTTTCAATGTTACAGTCCAACAAATATTAGCAGAGTTATGCCCCTTTGAAAATTTCTGTAAATAAACTTTGTCAGAACCGGCTATCTCCTCCTACAGTTTACAACCGATCAAGCTGAAACTTCGTAAGTAGTTATGCGATGATGTGTAGCAGCGCATATTTTTTTAGGTTACAGTACACCAAATATTGGGAGAGTGATGCCCCTTTGAAAATTTCCGTACACTTTTCGTTTCCGGCTAACTCCTCCTACAGTTTACTCCGATCAAGTTGAAACTTGATTTATTGTGATTTGACTGGCCATGATGTGGAGCAGCGTATAGTGTTTCGAGGTTACAGTCCACCAATTATTAGCAGAGTTATGTCTCTTTGAAAATTTCTGTTTTTTTTTTTTGTTTTTTTGTTTTTTTCCGTCTTATCCTCCCATAGTCTGCATCCAATCAAGCTGAAACTTTGTAAATAATTACACCATGATGTGAGCAGCATATTGTTTAGAGCTTTAGTAAGCAAATTTTATTTTATAATAGGTCTATTTTTTTTTTTTTTTTTTTTTTTTTTTTTTTTTTGTAAATAACTAAAGTTATGGCCATAGGGGCAAGTTATTTATTTATTTTGTTTTTTATTGTTATGTTCTTTTTTCTTTTTTCTTTTTTTTTTTTATCTTCTTTATTAGAAATGTTGCCATTATGAAATCTTTATAAATACGTTTATTAAATGATATAGAATTAAGAAGCTTGACTAATATCAAAACTTATAATTGTTTTTGGATTTTAATACTCTTCTGAGTTGCCTCCCTTGAAGTACAAAAACAAAATCAGTATAAAAAAAAAAAACACATTTTTTTTTATTATTATTTTTTTTTATTCTTTTATTTTTGTTGTTGTTTATTTTTGTTTTGTTTCTGTTTGGTCAGATACTGTTTGGTAATAACAGTATTATTATTTGGTCAGATACAGAAGCATAGGAAAAACAAATCAGCCAAATTCTCATATGAGCTTATAGTATAGCCATGCTTCTGTCGACCGCCCTCCGTCCGAAACCACTTCTCCCTAGACTCAGCAAACTTCTCCCTATTTTCCCAGGAGGGAGAAGTCACCTCCTAAATTTCTGGGCCTGCTTGGACCCAGAGGTTACAGTTCACCAAATACCAGCAAAGTTATGCCCCTTTGATTAATTGTTATTATTATTACAGTAGAACTTCTGTGGCTCGAACCCCGATGGCTCGTTTACCATGGATGAGTCGAACACGTTCTTGAGTCCGCAGGGATTTCCTCCAAATACGATATACGGATAATGTAGGGAGATTTTCTTCTTTTATCTTGTAAATGTATGCTGAGGCGATTCTAATGAGTACACACATCATACATTTATAATATAGAACTCCGAAAAGATATCCCACAATTATATCCATTGTGCCTCCTGGTGTGGCACTAATAGTAACCTTCCGAGGCTCGAACTACCGCTGTCTCGAACAAATTTTCATGGTCCCAAAGGGGTTCGAGCCATTGAAGTTCGACTGTATTATTTATTTATTTTTATGTTGTTTTTTTCCTATTTACTCCACTTACAGTTTACATCCGGGTCACTGAACTATAAAGGAGTCAGTTTATGTGCTTCATCTTATTACTTGCCACGGGCGTATAATACCTCCGCTTGCGGAGCTCTTGTTTCCTTTAAAAGTAGTCTCTATTTTGGAAGCGATCACTTCTTTCTTTCCTTAAAAGTAGTCTCTAAGGTAGAGAATCACCATATTGGTTTATGTCTCTTTATTACAATATTATTTTTTTCTTATGCATATTGCGCAATGCAAAATGTACTTAAAGGCCACTGCGCCTATAGAATCCAGTTTACTTTTTGTTGATTTGTCTAAAAATTGCTGCACGGGTGAGAAACAGTGTAGATTCTGTGTATTTTAGCAGCGTCTGATCTGGGTCTTCATTGTTTGCTCATGTCTGTCTGTCCCAGTATTAAGGGTTATATACGGTAACTCTTACGTGATTAAATAAATTCGGCGAATGTCATGACAAAATCTTGTTAGTCGGTGAATTCACGAAGTGAATTCGGAGACTCTAGTTATCGTACGATGGCACTCTTAATCTTCCGTCTATTGAATAGTTTTCAACACTAGGGCACAGTGAACCAATTGTGACAGGACTGCTGATTGGTGCAAAAAAGTGTAGGGAAGCCCGGGGTAGTTATTTTGTGTAAGGGGGCCTGTGGTTGGTTAATAATAAAGATGAATTAAAACTCATCATTCTAATTTGAAGAAAAAAATGTCTGTTTGTAATTTTCTGATTGTTTCAAAGAAATAAATGTTTCTCTGTGTGTTTGCTGGAGCCCAAAGAAGAAGTGGTGAAATTGCAAAGTTTCAATTTTTGATACCTGCCAACTGAGGGGTTGCTACATTCAGCCTCCAAAAAGTCCCTGAAAGTGCTGGTGATGATGGCATTTTTCCTTGTTTATTTTGCTATGCTAAGCCTGGGCTTTGAATTAAAACAAAATTTAGAAGCCCAGCCATACCCTGAAATGAACCCTTAAGCACCAAAAAGGGTGGAATTACTATGGAGCTCTATGGGAAAAATAATTAGTTCACTGTACCCTACACTGGCAGTAGACTGGAAGAAGCAAATAAATAAATTTGCCATTTTTTACTGACTTTTCACTGCTTTTTTAAATCCCCTGAAGGGAAATAAGCAAATATGAGTCTCTAAACAAGGATTCTGGGGTCAGTTTGTAAAATTTACTTTGAAATGGGGGTCAGCTGGAGTAGGTATTTATGTAGGTGGTCTGTACATTAGTATTCACCATAAGCACATTTGTTTTCACAACTTCATCTTCTGTCTGTCCAGTGTTGTTGATAGATGTCAGCAAATGTGTAGCTAACTATGTTTTCTATCAAAAAAAGTAAATATGAATAGTAAATAATAAGGAAAATTATCAAAAACTTTACGCGCCTCACATGCAGTTACATTCGAGTGGTAAAGTGACACATCTTGAGCCCGCGCAGGCTTGTTGAGTTTACCAGCGCCTTATTAGAACTTTCGACATTGCGCACTGACACCGAACAAGGCAAATGAAATTGCTTACTTCGGTGACTTTGAAATGACCTTGACCTCTGAACTTTTGACCTCTGATGACCTCTGACTTCCATGACTTGGAAGCCTACACAGGTAATAGAGAAAGTAAAGTAATGCTGTTGCAAGGACAATTGACAATTTCTGTGACCTTGACCTTCAGATATGACTGTTTTAGGCCTTGAATTAAACATCAGATTAGATTATTTTCTTTTATACATATTTTTAATGAAATATATGCAGTAATATATTGGGTAAATATAAAATGATGGTGATATGTATCACTTGGAAAGTGGCATATATTGCATGGTGTCTATAATGGTATGAACTATAAGTGCCCTTTTCTTAGAATGCATACTCCCAGGTACTGAAACTGGATCAGTCAAGCAAAAGTGCTTCTATTTTTAACAGTCATGTGACCTTGACCTTGACCTTAGTGACCTTATTCTAAAATATCTACAAGCAGGCCTAGAAACATGTGAGAGAACTGGATTTTCTATGCTTTTCTATACTTAAGTGACCTTGACCTTGATCTTGTGTGACCATGACCATGACCTTGTGTGACCTTGACCTTTGTACTTAGCCATCAAGATTCATGTTTTATCTCCTCTTATTTACTATTCATCAGAAAGCACATATATAAGTTTACTGTTGGTCGCTTTAAGCAGACATTTAAAACACACCGTGCCATGGATATGTCAACCGGGCCAATTTAACCTTCTAGTATATATTTTCTGCATATAATTTGACATTTTTTCATGATTCTGTAATATATTAGTCATTAAGATACACTTCAGGCACAAACAACTGAGATAATGGTGTTATATTAAAGCCAAGCTATTTAGCCCATGTTATAGGGGGTGGGTGGGGTAAAATCAAGATAAGACAATAGATGTAATACATATGCTGTCTCTAAGTACTTGATTTGTATTTTAATATAAGTATAGCTGTATGGTTTGATTTCTGTATCATTCTGACAATAAATTAGAAAGAAAAATAGAATCAAAGTTATTGGTCACTTTTTTATCTATATTATTTATATTGGAGACTTTTGCTGTATTTTTACTGGGGGGTAGGCACACAAAAAGTGTCCCTATCAGAAAAATTAAGCAAATAAGTGAAAACAAAGGACATTATTTAGTTATAATTAGTTTATTTTATTGATATATAGTGCTTTTTGGTGCTTTATTGGGGGAAAATGTTGCTCTATATAGGGCACAGTGAACCAATTGTGACAGGACTGCTGATTGGTGCAAAAAAGTGTAGGGAAGCCCGGGGTAGTTATTTTGTGTAAGGGGGCCTGTGGTTGGTTAATAATAAAGATGAATTAAAACTCATCATTCTAATTTGAAGAAAAAAATGTCTGTTTGTAATTTTCTGATTGTTTCAAAGAAATAAATGTTTCTCTGTGTGTTTGCTGGAGCCCAAAGAAGAAGTGGTGAAATTGCAAAGTTTCAATTTTTGATACCTGCCAACTGAGGGGTTGCTACATTCAGCCTCCAAAAAGTCCCTGAAAGTGCTGGTGATGATGGTATTTTTCCTTGTTTATTTTGCTATGCTAAGCCTGGGCTTTGAATTAAAACAAAATTTAGAAGCCCAGCCATACCCTGAAATGAACCCTTAAGCACCAAAAAGGGTGGAATTACTATGGAGCTCTATGGGAAAAATAATTAGTTCACTGTACCCACTATTATAGCTATCGTTCTAGTGCTTCCGCCTTATTACTCAAATCATTATTTTACAGTATGGAAATATTTTGATACAATTTTGATTATAAGGTTAGTCGATGTTTAGGATAATTCATTTTTGTGGTAATCAAATGCAGTATAATTGAAATATAAAAATTACTAAGAAAGCGGTTGGGTACTACATTGTGTGCCGATCAGCGAATAAAAACCGTTCTAACGCGGATGAATACACAGAGGTCAAAACAAAAACTGTGTCAGTACAAAATGTACCTGCGGAAACTTGGTCCAATCATTTATAGTCAGGATCACAGTGCGCTGTCAAAATTAGCTTTTCTGGTGGACAGCATCCAAAAAAAATATGTCCAGGAAAAATAAAGAAAAAAAAAAACATTCAAGAGCGATGACACTGTTCTGTGTTTGTGAGTTTTATAACCGAAACAGCCGCCAGCTGTTAACACCTTTTATTTTGTTGACAAATTTACTATCGTAAAGATTGACGACTGTGTAGTAAAACCATAGACACGTGTTCAATTCCGCCGCTGGCATTGGCTGATGACAACACGTCATCCTGTAAACAAAAGTGTATCGGATTCTCCTGTTTTATTTATAGAACAGCAGCTCTATCAGTGTTGTATTGTTTATTTCTGATTAACGTACATGGGCCAGCATTTTTATAGGTGCCTGGTGTAGCAAGCAATTTTGCAGCGTCTGATCTGGGATCATCTGGATCTTTAGTAACTAACTTATGTCCGTTTAGAGGACATTGGGCGTGAAAGGTTAACCAATCTAAAGCCTAATATGCTTTTTAAGACATTTTGCCCTTAAAGTGCCAATCACCACTGCAGCAGACGACATTTATATTATTTTAGCAGACGATTCATCTTGTTTCTTTGACGTGCGTGTGTGTGTGTGCGCGCGTGCGTGCGTGTGTGTGTGAAATGTCATCTTCTAAAAAACTCGCTTGGCGCAAGTAGTATTCATTGCAGTCATAATGTTTACACTGGTGACTATATATAGAAATACCGTCTAAGCTTAAAGCACCAATTATCACAACTGCAGCGGATGACCGTTTGATTTATGTTAAGAATAGTCTTGATGTTTCTGCTGCAGAGAATTCACATGAAACACCAATACTTGTTTTCTTTGAAAATAATTGGAAAAAAATGTCGTCTGCTTGGCGCTTTAAGGGTTAAAATAACAAATTGCATGCTATGGTTTCCAATGTAGCTGCACAATGGATCAAATTGGGGAAGCCCGTCTATTTATACAACAAAAGTAAACGCTTGAATTAGCAAGCGCTCAATGTGATCTAGATTACCAGGGGGTATTTGTTCTGGTAAAATTGGTTTTCTACAGTCCTCGTTCTACGAGGTCATGTGGAGAAGTCTAGATTTTGTCCAGATCTCGTGTAATCAAATTATTGGTCTAATAGCGCTTGTACGAATTCCAATAATGCACTATTTATAGACGTTACTAATTTTAGCGTCCTGCAGCATCGCTGTGACGTCATCGATTTCGGACAAACACTCTTGTCCGAAATGTGTAAAATGCGTTATCTGACAGGCAAAACCAGTATATTGTTGCAAATTTCACGAGTTTTTCTAATGTTCAGAAGTTAAAATTCCATCATGGTGACTACAAAACATTGCTGTTACGGCGACTGTAAGAGTGGTTCTCGGACACTGGAGAAAAACAGCGAAATTCTCTTTTTCGGCCTAAACCATACAAGGAACCGGAGAAAGCCCAGTTAAAACTGGAAGCAACATGCATGCTCTGACTGATGTTAACAATATTAAAATTTCATATCAGCCTTTTCAAAAAAACCTGTGAAACAGCCAGATCTTGAACTCGGGGGTGGGGGAGAGGGGGTGTAGGGAGGGGGGTAGGGGGGAACTTAGGGGTGATTGTGGTATGAGTGTGCGAGTCAGTATTTCAAAACTGATTCATATACCTGGCCTTTGAAAACACTGACCCATTGATATACTAGATCATCTGAAATGTTGACCTATTCATATACTGTCCTTTGATTTTTTGTACCCATTTATTGCTGGTTGTCAGACAAATATCATAGTCAATTCATTGAATACCAAGAGAACAAGCAGCTTCGAAAAATCTCTGAGCGAAAAGTATGTGAATTTACCAGGATGTCAGAAAAATGGGGCCTTTCACATAGGAATCCTGAAAAATCGGGTCATGCATATACTTTTTGTTGAAAAAAAAGGGGGCCAATCATATAACTGGCAGCGCTTAAAGGGCCATTCGGCACGCACATCCGTACTATGACATATATATATAGGAAATTACCACCCCCCTCCCCTCCCGCCCCACACACACATCCTCCTCGAGATTGTGAAAGTCCTTCTAAACCTAAAACACTACATCACTTCAATGTTGAGTTGACAAAAATGATGATTAGATGGTCAAGTTTTACATTGGTTAGACATACTTGCAGTTCATGTGTTTATAGAAGTTTTTGAGGGATTGATGTAAAATACAGCAAACAAACAAAAAAAAAAAAAAAAAATCAAGCCTGGACTAAAACTTAACGCTTAGCATGCCATTATGAAAACACGCCTTTTCAAATATAAAGAAAATCTCACCTCCAAAAACATTAAATTTTCAATGAAAAACTCTGATATTTTTCATATTTCTGCTCAAAACATAGATTGCGGGTACTTGTAAGAATCGCCTCGGAGGCGGTTCTAACGAGTACCCACAATCTATGTTTTTAGCAGAAATAAGAAACATTATATATACCCCTGTAAACCCCAGTTTTACTATATAAAAGTGGGGTTTAAGGGGGTCAAAATGATATAGGCGTGTTTTCGTGATGGAGGCTGAGTTAAATTTCAGCTGACGACATTTTTAATTTTTTTGTCTTATTTTTTCCGAGAAAATAGAATTTGACAGTTCATGCAAATTGTCTCCTCTTAGAATTTGCATGAAATGTCATCCTGATTTGACATTTCATGCAAGTCTAAGGAGACAATTTGCATGAAGTGCCAAATCCTGTTTCCTCGGAAAAAAAAAAATAAGAAAAATATATTAGAGTTTTATAAAAGTAAAAAATTAAACTCGCTGCCATTGTGTGTATTGGTTGTGTGTCCGAAAAATCGTCACGTGACCGCGTGGGCTATTTTAAGATATTGGTTTTTCCTTTTCATGACGTAGGCAGCCTGGCAATTTGTACAAACGCTCTAGATTAGAGAATACCGATCCAATTGCGCAGTTTAATGCTCGTAGTTCAGGATATCTAATAAAAAGGTTAATGTAACCATGTCAAACAAGTATTAGCTTTTACAAAAAGCATGGTCTGTGCTTACATACAATTATTATGCCCCCAACTTCAAAAGAAGTTGGAGGGGAATATTGCTTCTGGGTTGTTCGTCCGTCCGTCCGTCACGTTTTTTGATGCATTGCATAACTTTAGAACCGTGAATGCTACTGTTTTGAAATTCCTCATGAAAAAAAAGCTGATACGTATTTTTTTTTTCTTGACAGGATTACGCCCCTTTTCTGAGTTATGGCCCTTTGAAAAAAATACGGATACAATCTTGTCAGCAAAATATCTCAAAAACTATTGAAGCTAGAGCCTTGAAACGTGATGGATAGACTGGTAGTGATGAGTAGACAACCAGATTAACTCTGGAAGAAAATTTTGAAAAATACCTTTTGAGTTATAGCCCTTTGTAATTTTGGGCATTTATACCTTGTCAGCAAAATATCTCAAAAACTGTTTGAGCTAGAGCCTTGAAACTTAGTACATTGATTTGTAGTGATGAGTAGATGACCTGATTAACTTTTGAAGAAATTCTGAATAATACTACATGAGTAATGGCCCATTGAATTTTGGGCATTTTTACCTTGTCAGCAAACTATCTCAAAAACCGTTGGAGCTAGAAGCTTGAAACTTGATGAATAGACTGGTAGCAATGAGTAGACAACCTGATTAACTTTGGAAGAAATTTTGAAAAATACTTCTTGAGTTATGGTCCTTTGTAATTTTGGGCATTTTTACCTTGTCAGCAAAATATCTTAGAAAAGCTAGAGTCATGAAACTTAATAAATGTATTTGTAGTGATGAGTAGATGACCTGATTAACTTTTGAAGAAATTCTGAAAAATACGTCATGAGTTATGGCCCTTTGTAATTTTGGGCACTTTACCTTGTTAGTAAAAAGTCTCAAAAACTGTTGAAGTTAGAGCCTTGAAGCTTGATGAATTGACTGGTAGTGATGAGTAGACAACCTGATTAACTTTGGAAGAAATTTTGAAATATACTTCTTGAGTTATGCCCCTTTGTAATTTTGGACATTTTTACCTTGTCAGCAAAACATCTCAAAAACTGTTTGAGCTAGAGCCTTGGAACTTAGTAAATGGATTTGTAGTGGTGAGTAGATAACCTAATTAATTTTTGAAGAAATTTTAAAAATATGTCATGATTAATGGCCCTTTGTAATTTTGGGCAATTTTACTTTGTCAGCAAAATATCTCAAAAAGCGTTGGAGCTAGAGCCTTGAAACTTGATGAATAAACTGGTAGTGATGAGTAGACAACCTGATTAACTTCTGAAGAAATTTTGAAAAAATACTTCTTGAGTTATGGCCCTTTGTAATTTTGGGCATTTTTACCTTGTCAGCAAAATATCTAAAAACTATTAGAGCTAGAGCTTTGAAAGTTAATAAAATGATTTATAGTGACGAGTAGATGACCTGATTAACTTTTGAAGAAATTCTGAAAAATACTTCATGAGTTATGGCCCTTTGTAATTTTGGGAATCTTTACCTTGTTAGCAAAATATCTCAAAAACTGTTGGAGCTAGAGCCTTGAAACTTGATGACTAGTAGTGATGAGTAGACAACCTGATTAACTTTTGAATAAATTTTGAAAAATACTTACTGAGTTATGGCCCTATTCGTAATGCCAGTTTGCGTTAGAATTGTTTAATTCACCGACTTTGAGGGCTTTCAGCCCTTTGATTTTTATACTAAGGGGCGTAAAGGTAAATTGTACACTTTTTGCTTTCACAATCTTCGGTGTGCTTCTCCGCTGTTTCTTACTTCCGTGATTTTAGTTTTAGTTACGAGTATTTTCGAGAGCAAATAAGGAGCTCAGATATTCTTTCCAGATAGATAGATAGATAGATAGATAGATAGGTAGATTTCCTCAATACTGGATAGTATTTACTACTACAGCCTAGACTGGCACCAGTCGTTTCTGTCTTTTTTTTTATTAATGGTATTTGTTTTTCTTAAAATTACTCTCTCTCTCTCTCTCTCTCTCTCTCTCTCTCTCTCTCTCTCTCAAGGGACCAGGAACCTAATTACTTTTCCATAGGCTTCCATTATAGCACTGGCTAAAGTCTGACCCTCACAATATTCTTTGATTTACAATTCCGGTCTCAAAATAAAGGTTATTCTTAGGCTGATAAAATACATCACAAAAAGAAGGGGTCTGTCGCATGTGTTGGCACTTTTCTGCACTTGAATACATATACCCTTATTTTGTTGGAAAATAAACAAAAGAAAAAAAAAAGAAGTTTACAAGGTCTGTGTTTTCAGCACTAGCACACTAAAAATACCATTGACAAATTTAAAGTTGGTCTGCGATTAAAAGAAATACATTTTGGTGTAAACCTTTCATAAATACAAAAACTCATCTACTTCTGTCCAATCAGAAACAGTTTTTTTTAATCAGCTATATCCCTTAACACCCGTATACATTTTTTTTTTTTTTTTGGTTCCAGTCCTGACCGCTTTCTTTGTGCAGTGTGTCCTAAAATACCAGATTTTTCCTTATCGCAAGAACCACTAAGGGACGTAACTGATAAGATCATAGTAAGCCGCATCAGATTGTATACCTTTGAAAACCAGAGAGAGAGACAGAGACAGAGAGAGAGACAGAGAGAGAAATGATAGAAAAGACAGAGCCTATACTACAACCCAGAGCTCCATTAGCAAAGATCATCTTTTCTCACATTTTCTCTAGTCATAAACGAATTCTGTGATTTTCATGATCTCAGTCAAAAAAAAAAAAAAAAAGAACAATGAGCAAGTCGTATACTCATGGTAATGCGGGACGCACTGGCTACACCACGGACACGCAGGCTACACCACGGACGCACAGGCTACACCACGGAGTCACAGGCTACACCACGGACGCAGAGGATATACCACGGACGCACAGGTTACAACACGGACGCAGAGGTCACACCACGGACGCACAGGCAACATCACGGACGCACAGGCTATACCACGGACACAGAGACTACACCACGGTCGCAGAGGTACACCACGGACGCACAGGCTACACCACGGACTGCAGAGGCTACACCAAGGACGCAGAGGTTACACCACGGACGCACATGCTACACAGCGGGCGCACAAGCAACACCACGGACGCAGAGGCTACACCTCGGACAACAGGCTACACTTAGGACACGCAGGCTACACCACGGACGCACAGGCTACACCACGAATGCTCATGCTACACCGCGGACGCACAAGCCACACCACGAACGCACAGGCTATACCTCTGACGCACAGGCTACACTTGGGACACGCAGGCTACACCACGGACGCACAGGTTACACCGTGGACGCACAGGCTACACCACGGACGCACAGGCTACATCAAGGTTTGCGCATGCTACTGATTTGGACGCACAAGCTACAGCTTAACCCATTTATGCCGAGTTGACTCTTCAACATTAACTTTTTGGACCGGTCCGTTTCGAATAGAAGGGGTGTCTGGTTACTTTTTATTGTACCTATGTTTTATAGAATTTCTTGTATTTAATGCGAACAGAGCAGACCCTGATCAGACGCCGTGTTCTGTGGCGTCTGATCTGGGTCTACACTGTTTGCCAATGTCCCTTTTATGAGATGCTAGGCATAAACGGATTAAACCGGGGAAATTGCCTCATAGTAGACTAGCTACTAGTCGGATATCAATATTATTTTCATCAATCAATTATGTATAATTATTAATTTACTTAATGAACTAAGGGCCATCTACTACTTAATGCTTGCCTCACCTCTTTGATAGCAGCAACTAATTTTGGAGATATCAGAGACCAACTATTAGAGACTGACTATACAAGATGTCATACATAAATTTGAATCAGCTTATAGTAAGGAGTGATAAAACATGACATCAAGGTCTAGGAGCTAGTCTAGCCTCATAGTCCCGCCCTCGTTCCATCTTCTGCGATATAATGTTATTTAAATACATTTAAACGTCCTCTATAGCGCATTCGGTAACGCGTCTGGTTGTAGATTTAGGAATCGCAAGGTCGAACCCAGCTCGGTCACATAACGGTTATTCCCCCCCCCCCCCTCCCCACACACACACACCACACAACACACCGTGATTCAAGAGGACGTTTGTAAGTAACTGGCAAAAGCATTCGCACAGAGAACTGGTTAACCACTCGGACCCATCAATACCGGGTATTGATGGGTCCGAGTTAACCACTTAAGGACTAAGCCTGTCCAGGAAAAAGTGTAAAAAAAGGTGCGTTAGTTCACCGCTCGAGATCATGTGCGCAGTGTTGACACTATCCCGGGGCCTTAGACTGACATTAGTCGATTTTAATTGAAGAACGCTCGGTAAGGGAGATAACAATGTGGAAAAGGTCTATTAAACAACGACTGCATCAAAACTACAATATCTGCGTAGCTCTGATAACGCACTTTATGCATGTACGTAACATGATTAACAAAAACATTATTATTTGCAATAAAGAAACGTCAACGTAAGGAAAATATTTTGTTTCTTTACGACAGGGGCTGTTCTATAAGGAAATACTAAGGAACCGGGGGATGGGGCATAGGTGGGAGGGGTGGGGGTTCGGGCCTGGAATTCTTTTTCTTTCGCGACCCGAGCCTGTCTTTTCATTCACGTTGTTTCGAAGCGTACAAACACATTTACCCTGGTCCTAGCTATTTTTTTTTTTTTTTTTTTTTGCGGGCAAAAGAGGGTCCTTTTTTTATTTCACAAAATCTTCCCGCCCTCTCCCTTTCCCACCCTACCCCACACCCTTCCACCACAAAAACTCGAATGGTCGCTCCCTTATTACTTCCAAAATAGGGGCTATTCTTAACCCAGCGGCCTATGACATTTTTATTATATACAAAGTAATGAAAGATAGAGAATTATTAATGAAATAAAAATGCATATTTCGAAAAAGTTATATTATTTTTCACTAGTGAAAATATAAAACTTATATTTTCATTCCTCTGAGCAGTGAAAAATATAAGGTCTGGAATTACTTTTTTTCTTATTTACATTAATGGTCATTATGCACGAGTGAAAATTTGAATGTTTTCATTACACAGGATGAAATTTTTTATGGTATTCACTGAAAAAGGGTAAATTTTCTTTTTATTTTATTGTTTACACGCCAATGCGCGTTTCTGACGTCATAACTAACGTCACCATACAAAACATGAACGTCACGGCGTCGACGCTCAGTGCTTAACATGTAAAACGCTGGTGAAAACAAAAAACAAAAAGTTTCGGCAAATCAAAATAATTTTGATACGAACATGTTCCTTACCGGCATTCTAATGTTATGCGGTTCTTATATGTCACCGCCAAGGGACAAAACTGCGTGTCAGACTTCCCCTTGCAAATGCAAGATTTGCATCTCTTCTATCGAAAGTGATGTATATAATAAAAAAGAAAATTCAAATTTTTGTCGTGAATATGACTTTTATTTCATCGAGTGAAGTGAAAAAAATGTATATTTCATGAGTGCCGAAGATGAAATAAAAGTCATATTCACTCCAAACATTTGAATATCCTCTATATACAACGTCGTTCGCATTAACGTCGATGATTGCATCATGGCATTGCATCGTTGATGCGATATTGTCTCAACATTGAGTGCCCGCACGCTAGGGAGAATCTTTTAAAATTTTTCCTAGGTCGGTGTGCGTAAAATAATTCCGTGCTGGCTACGCAACTGATCTGTACCTTTAAAATCAAATGAAACGAAATTTTTCTCTCTGATAGTGAATTCAAGTGACCAGTCTTTATAGATTTTATAATCAAGTTATTATTTTGGTCTTATTTAAGTAGATGTATTAAACAGGATTCTATGAATAAATATTTAGTCGCTGAAGACTGGAGCCAGTCTACGGGCCGTTAAATTTTCCATTGGGTACAAACAGGTGATTCCCCAATACTCTCCAGATCTATTATTAGCATTTTACGAACCCATTATATCTCGCCATGGGAAAAGGAATCTGCCCAGTCAATACGGACAGCAGTGTTTCTGACCAGCCTGTCTATCCACGCAGTTTTGACAAGGTTTACACCATCATTATATTCTATCGACTTTTAATCGAAGTTGAGTTGTTTAGCAAGATTTAGAGAGGCGCAGTAATTAATAGTTGGGTCTTCACCATTCGAAGGTACACCATTTTTTGATACCCCGGCTTCGCGTGATCTGTCAGGTGATATGTATATTTAAAAGTCCTTGATCGATGTATCGCGCCATGGGAAAAGGACTCTTAGTCCGGTCTATGCGTCAGTGGCTCTGGCCAGCTTGCGTATCCGGGCAGTTTGAACAGGTTTACATTATCATATTCTGTCGACTTTTAATTTAAGTTCAGTTGTTGAACAAAAGTTAGAGACGCGCAGTCATAATTAGGTCTCTGTACCACAGACCTTTTTTTCCTAATACCCCGGCTTCACGTGATAGCTGCCCATATATTTGAAATCATTCTGACCGGAGCGTTACTTGAGAGAAGCCTAGTTTTGTATTCAACATTATCTAAATACGTTATTTCTTTTTTTGTGGAAGAAGTATTAAACTCATTTCAGGTAAGCGACATATTTCTCAGTTTTACTTTTGCAAAAAAGAAAGAAAATAGAAGAAGAAATCCCGCCCTCGAAATTAGCAAAATGCGTTTATTTTTTATTGTATTATTATTATAAGTTACGTCCCACAAGCAACTTTTGAAGATAAATATTTGTGTGTTTCCCTTGTTCAAAGAAATACTTCTTTAGAAAACAAAACCTATGTAAAAAAAAAAAAAAAAAAAAAAAAAAAATACAAAGAAAACAATGAATAATAAAAATAAACTTTGCTTATTCACCTACTTCACGAATTTACCTTCCCGTGGCGATTTCTCAACATGTTGCATTGACAACCAAAATATCCGTAACACAAATAATCATTCGTGTCTAGCGTGATGATCGATATGCTGAACTTCTTTAAACAAAGGACACTAAACACCCGTATTTCGCGTGTTTCCTGTGGCTTTCGGTACACCTTTAGCACGCGAAAAATGATTCAACCAATATGCTAGTCTGGCCCCAGACCCTTTCTTTATTTTTCTTGTCTTTCTTTTTCTTCTTTTTTTGTTTGAGGGGACACAACACTTGTATAGCTTATAGAATTTTTATTTACTTCAGTCCCTTGGCTAGAAAGAAAGTTCAGCCATAGGTAACTTGAAGTTGGATTAAAGAGGATCATGATAAAAAAAAATAATGTAGAGAAAGAGAGAAATAGATATAAAACAAAAACGACTGGAGCCAGTCTAAGAATATGCGTGAAGTAGATAGTCCGAAATTTATTCAACAGACGCCGATATCAATGGGATGTTGAATGTAATTCCCCGTTTTTCAGATAATTTCTTAAAACATTTATATCGCTCATGAAACACAGAAAATGCAAAGTTTGTTTACCTTTTTTTTTTTCTTTTTTTGAGTCTTCAAATACCTAACCGATGTCGCTCTTTAATATTGTTTCATGTTCTTAACCGATGGTTAAATTAACATTCATTCGTTTGACCAAAGACGTATAAAAGTCCTTGGTTTGGCAGGCGTGAGTTTGTTCCAGAATCCATCTTTTCTGTTTTGTTTTCAAATATGTACCCTAAAATTAAATTTACAGCCAAAGGTTGGTCTGACCTACGTAAATTCTATAGAAAAGTGATTTTTGTGATTTTTTTTTTCTCAATTTTTGTCGAAGAAAATATTTCTTACTTTTCTTTGCTGAATTTGATTTACTGCTGATTTTTCACAACGATTTTGTGAAAATTTCAGAATAACTGTTGAAAATCTGGCTCCAAGTTACCTTTTATTTGCAGTCATTTTAATAGAGAAAATGAAAATATTTGATTTTTTTTTTTTTTTTTTTTTTTTAACCAATGGCTAGATTAGTGTATGTATTGTCAAACGGTTTTGCATTAAAAGCATGGCAAACGTTTGCAAATACTACTTCTGTATAAAACGCCAAGTAGAAAACGATTTTCTGAAAGATGTCGAAAGTAAAACAGGCATTTTATCCATTTCTAGCAAAGTCTCTAATTTGCATGAAATATCAGCCTTGTTTCTGGGAAAATACGAAAAAAAAATACTTCAAAATGTTCTCTGCTTAGTTTTTCTCACAGCATGTTAAGCGTTAACAAAGCTTATTACCATATTACATGTACCTCTATGACGTCATCCCATAAATTTCAAAAGCTCCCATTGGAGGCGTTGTTTCGAGTCGCTTGCTTCCAAATAAATAACTGATACCCGCTTGATACGTTCAATACGTATCTTGTAAGCCTGGCCACCGGGAACCAGTTCAGATAAGACCCCGCCTACTCATTAATATTCCAGTTGCTCCGACCTCACGTGATATTTTTCTAGTCTGCAACCTTGTCTCGTTTCATTTGATCCCGCACCGTCATTGTGTAAACAGTTCCTGCTCGAATGGAGTGGTCTAATTTTTATTCGACGAGGATTTAATCCCGAGAAAAAACAATCTGCAGACTGATCGGAGTGGAGAACAGGACATTGTAAGAATTTCTGCGCACTGTCAGGTATTGATGCGTAGAATCCAGTTTAAAGGGTTTTTTTTATTTTCATACTGGGCGTCCCTCACAGTGACACCAAAATGTTTCATTCCAGAGCTAGGTCCTATACCATCTATCGATATATGTCTGTGGACTGACTGACCTATGGCATGAGCCCTGTGAAGATAGCTGTTGACCGAATCATATTACCCATAAATTGCTAACCACATTTGCAGCAGACGACATTTTGTTTTTGTTTATTTATTTTACAGAGAGACTGGCTTAAGTAAACGCTCTGCCTGACAAACGATTCGAATGAAATGCCAAGTCTTATTTTCTCTGAAAAAATAACTATCAATTTTTGATTGTCGTCTGCTACAAATGTATATTATTGTATATGGCGCTTTAACCTTTTCCGCTCTCTGGGTTGATACAGCAGACGACAAATTGATATTTCTAACTTCCTCAAAAGCTAGAAATAAAGCTCTTACTGACATGTTATCAATTAATTTAAATTGATGAGGCCCTCCAAGGGAACAGGGGAATAATTTCATTTATTTCAGGGGGACAGAAAAACAGTCTAAAAAAGAAGGGAACAGGCTAACAAAGGTAATTTCGGGAACAGAAAATTAAGATTTTGAGTTTGGGGAAAAAAAATCCCCCCCACACCCACACACGGGAGGGCCTCATCAATATTTTGGGTACCTGTTCCCTTGTACCCCTGGAAAATAGGCATTTTCCCTTGTTCCCAAAATCAAAATCTTAATTCCCCAAAATTGCCTTTGTTCCCTTCAGTTTTAGACTTTGTTCACTTGACATAAATGGCCTTTGTTCCCCAAAACCCCTGGGAGGGCCTCATTATCCTACATGTTTGAAATATAAGGTCACCAGGCGCTTTTTTCCCTATACTTGGTGGTTTGGATGCTCATCCGACCGCAGGTACATGTACTTGGCATGTTGTTTTGCCAAAAATGTGTGAAAAATGTCAGATAACCAAAATTAACAAAACATCAGCAATGTTAGAAATTTTACCAACATGTAGGTCTAAAAACAAGACCTAAATGTTTGGGAAAATTTCTAAAATTGCTGAATATTTGGTCATCCGACATATTCCATTCATTTTTGGCAAAACAACGTGCCAAGTACCAGTGTGTCCGACTGATGATCAGGTAGTTGCGGGTCAAATCCCCTGTGGTCACAATATTCTTCGTGGAGATTGATCATGATCCCGCGTGGTCACAACATTCTTTGTGGAGATTGATCATGTACAATTTTTACCGTCGTTCTCCCATCCAGTCTGCCTCGGTGGCTCAGTCGGATGCTTGTCCGACTGGTGATCAGGTCGCTGGTTCGATCTCCGCCAGGTTTGGCAGCAGGGATTGCATGTCATAAGGATTGCATGATCATTAAATATTTTCTATGGTCATTCCCTTCCAATGATTCAAGAAAGGCAGTCGTCAGTTTCTGGCGAAAGAATGTACACAAATACTGGTTAACTGCTTAATAGAAGACTGTCCTGGAAGAGTGTTTGGGTAAACTGACAGGCTTGACATGACCCTAATAGGTTGACTGGGCCGTAAAACCTCAACTCAGTCATTGAATTCTCCCTACCGCTGATTCAAGAAGGGCAGTTGCAAGTCTGCCCATTAACGTGTGGTTAGGTAAGCTGCCCGCTCTCGGGTAAACTGGCCGTACTCGACATGACCCGAATGGGTTGACATGGTCGTAAAATCTAAACACAAACAAACCATGCATATTTTCTTGTTTCTAGTTCTTAGGTTTGAAGCTTCTTGTAGCCAAACTGTTATTGCTCTCCATGACGGATGGTGTGGTCCTGGGTTTGAATCCCGCTGGAGGCAGATTTCAGCTTATTAGTGTTTGGCATGTCATTAACAGCTAGTCTTCACATCTTTTCCATGTTACTACTTCTCTCTGGGTAAATCATTCAGCAGATATCTTGATATAATTCTCTTATTTTTCCCAGAAAAGGTTTTGACATTTCCTGTAAATTAATGCATGAAATGTCAAATCCTGTTTTCTGAGAAAAATAAGAAAATTATCAATTTGTCATCTGCTAAAAGCCCAGAGGGTGGTAATGGTTAAAGAATCCTGAAAGAGTTGTAAAAGACAAAATCATCATCATCTTTCTTCAATCTACTTAAGGTGAAAGGATAAAATTTCAAGGGAGATCAATCTGTTACGTAAGTATTCGCCGCCCTTCTCAAAATAGGAATAAGTGCTGTAACTCTGATCAAGACAATAAGAAGGAATAGATTCCTTTTATAAAGTAGGCCTATTTTGAGAAATGAGTCACCTCCCTGTAAAGTAATTTATTTTCAACTAGAGTGATCATCCTTTGGGAAGGTACTAACTTTCAGCTTAGATAACCCAAGATTCTCTGGCTGTGAAAATTATTTTCTACAAAGTTATAGCAGCCAAATCAGAAATTGAAACAGGCTTTTTCAACGTAAGAGAAGGTTCAGATAACAGCTTAATCTCTCTTTGACGTGTCTCTGTTAACCTTAAATGTCATTAAGTTTCCAATGTTGATTGTTAATTAGAAAATGACCAGTAAAGTTAAAAATGATGAGGTTGTGTTATAAGTTTGACTAATATCATGTTTATTATTTCAGAATGGCTGCTGGTGGTTCAGTATATGGAGCTTGCGATGAATTGGTGGATCCCTGGTGTGATCCTTGCTTCAACGATGGTATTTCTCAACAGGCCATGAGCTATTGTGACAAATGTGTTGAATTTCATTGTCAACATTGTTTTGATAGTCATCGTCGATTTGGAGCGACTAAACACCATAAAGTCGTGCAAGGATCGCGTATGCCTGCAAGTCAGGCGGACAAGCCAGTTAAACATAGTTTGTGTGGCCAACATGAGGGGGAAGCTAAAGATCATTATTGTTGCGATCATTTTGTGCTGATATGTGGCGTATGTTCTGTTCGACAGCATAAATCGTGTAATGTAAAATCTGTACAAGAGGCCTGTACAAGTTTCAATATTGCTACAGAGGAGCAAAAATTTTCACATGATGTAGAAATATTTCTGGAATATTTAAGAAATACAGATAAGTCTCTACAGGAAAACCTCAATAATTTAGATAAAGAAACACAAAATGCATTAAAAGAAGCGGAGAATATTCGTGATAAACAAATTCAACAAATCAATCGAAATTTTGAAGATTTTAGTAGAAAATTAAGTAAATTACGCAAGGAGCAGAAAACAACTTTAGAAAACTGTAAGTCAGCTGTAGAACAACTTATGGTTGATATACAAGTCATAACAAAAAAATTACAAAAACTACCAACTGTGTCAAATCTGGATTCTAAACTTTTCCTAGAACTGCAGACATATTCTGAGAATATTCTCCAATATGAAGATAAAATTACAAGTCTACATTTATCACGTATCTCAGTGAATTATGACTTCAATCTCTCTACACGCTGGCTGTCAGAATCACCAAGTAAGTTAGGAGACGTGTCTGTCCGTACGTCAGATTTCAGATGTGATACACAACGTCCAGTGATTCATTACCCTTTTAGAAGAGAAGAGGAGAGTGGTCAGGGAGCGAGTGGGTCATCTAGTACAGGGAGTCCAGTGTGTCCTCGGATCCTGACCAGACTGAGTGAGACTCGGGTGAACATCTCTGGTGATACTAGAACATGTTATATATCTGGACTAGATGTTACTGTAGATGGTCACCTGATTGTCTCAGACAACAACAATAGTAAGGTGAAACTGTTCTCCCTGAATGGAGAGTTGTTATCATCTCTCAAACTATCAGGGACACCTCGGGATGTAGCAGTTGTTGACAGGTCTACGGCTGCTGTCTCTGTGAACAACCGTCAGATAGTAATCCTTGCCCTAGGACCTGGGGGTCAGCTATCTGAGAGAAAAAACATCCTACTAGACAGAGGAGCCAGTGGTATCACAGTTTATAACAAGAACTTGATCCTCGCCTGCTATACCTCAGTTATAATGATCAACATGGAAGGTCGGATCCTGTGGTCCACTGACTCTAGTTCTCAACAACTGTTTAGTCGTGCACAGTTCCTTACAGTCCGGTCTGGGTCTGGTCCGGACACTGTCCTTGTGTCAGACTGGAGGAAACATACCATAACGGTGCTGGAGGCTGACACGGGCAAGCTGGTCAAGGTCTGTGATGTTGGAGGAAGGTGGCCCCGGGGACTGACAGTAGATGATAATGGGAATGTGTTTGTATGTTACCCCCTGTCAGAGATCAGTTTGGTCGGGTATGTGTTTGTATGTTACTACGCAGGAGAGATCAGAGTTTGGTCGAGGAATATGGAGGAGAGATCTCTGACAATTCACGGAAAGTTGGAGTTTGACCCTTGGGCAATAGTGTATTGTAGGAAACGTCAACAACTTATTGTAGCAAGTTGTGGCTATGATAATTGTGTTTATAATTACAAAATATCAAGTTAAGATTCTCGTTGGTGAGAAAATATGGCGGACAGATGAGGCATAGTGTATTATTGTGACAAGGTATAACTCTGACTGTATAATTACAAATCATCAAGTTGAGATTCTCTGTGGTCAGGAGAAATGGAGGAGAGATGTTCACGGAGAGTTTATCCCTAGGACAATAGTGTATTGTGCAAGACAGTAACAACTTATTGTAACAAGGTATGACTTTGATAACTTGTATTTATAATTACAAATCATCAAGTTGAGATTCCCTGTGGTCAGGAGAAAGATGTCTGACTATTCACGGAGAGTAGGGTTTGACCCTGGCACAATAGTTTATCATATATTTCAACAACTTTTTCTAACAAGTAATGCTCAGTTAATTAATTTTATTATTGCATCGTCACACAACTGCAAGAGGGTGCTGCAGATATGAAGATAGATTAAAATCATTTATCACTATAAAATAACTTGATGCTGCGATCGTACCCCCACCCCAACATCTCTCGGAAAGACGTTTTTTGCTTGGCGTTTTATCTTAAATGAAAATATTTTGTTCTGATTGACTATATCTTATCAGAAACCATTTGTCTTTTCTGTTTCTGTATTTTGTTTTCAAATATGTACCCTAACATTAAATTTATCGCCAGACCTATGCAATTTCTAAAGTAAAGTGATTTTTCGGAATTTTTGTCCTAGTAAATATTTTTTACTTTTCTTTGCTGAATTTGAATTATTGGTGTTTCACAACAATATTGTGAAAATTTCAGAAAAATTGAACAAGTGAAACTTGTTAAAAATCTGCTTCCAAGTTACCTATCCCTACAAATTTCTGCATAATTTTCATTCATTATGCCCCGCCACCAAAACAGTGGCGGGGTATTATGTTTTACCCTTTGAAATTTTGAGTGTCCGTCCGTCCGTCGTCGCCCCCTCCATTCGTCTGCCTGCAACTCCTACAGTTTTTGGCCAATCCTTTTCAAACTTTACAGGTGCTTTTAGGATGGTCTGAAGATATGCATATTGTTTTTTCAGATTCCTTAGACATTTTCAGATTCCTGAAATTATTTTTTATCACATTTTTTTTTTTTCATTTTTAACTTGGGACATTTTTTTGAGCCCTAATACTACAGAAATGTATAAGGAGTATGTACCTTCTGCCCGCAACTCTTCCTACATTTTTGGGCCAATCCTTTTCAAACTTTACAGGCACTTTTAGGATGGTCTGAAGATATGCATATTGTTTTGTCAGAATCCTGAAATTTTTTTTTTTTACATTTTTTGCATTTTTAACTTAGACTTTTTTCGAGCCCTATACTACAGAAATGTATAGGGAGTATGTACCTTGTATGCTCAACTCCTACATTTTCAGGCCGATCCTTTTGAAACTTAATTTTTACACACGCTTTTAGGATGGTCTGAAGATATGCATGAATTGTTTTTTTTTTTCAGAATCCTGAAATTATTTTTTATCACTTTTTATTGCATTTTTAACTTAGACTTTTTGATTATTATTATTAGACTTATTGCATTTTTAACTTAGACTTTTTGATGTTTTTTTTTTTTTGAGTTATGGAATAGCTGTTTATTGCTTCTCTTCATGTTTAACTTAGATTGTTTTCAGCCCTTATACTACAGAAGTGCATAGGGAATATGTCCCTGTGTGGCGGGGCATGGTGCATGGCTTGCAGTTTTATTTTTACTATGGGAAAAAGTGAAAATATTGGATTTTTTAAAAATCACTGACAAGAATAAAACTTTTTGCGCATAGGTAGTTACGAAAAATGGTTTTGCATTAAATCATGACAAAAGTTTATATATTTACTTCTTCTGTTTAAAGTGCCAAGCAAAAAACGACTTTCTGAAAGATGTCGAAAGCACAGTAGTTTCTCTGTGTGATTCAACATTGCTGGTACAGCCAGATTCTTGTGGGCTGGTCAAGGTCTATACTGTTTGTTATGTGTTAATACTGTTATATGTGTTATGTGTTAATACTGTACTGTGTAAATACTATCTAGAGCAAGATAACGATTTCTCTGCTGTTTGAGCTGATCAGGGTCCTCACTGTTTCCGTGTATTTTATCAATGTTTTTGTTTGTGGGGATGGGGGCACTCACTATATAAGAATGGGTAGGGATGTGCCGACAAAAGTGGTCTTATTTTCGTAGTATGTCTGGAACATGGTGGGGAGTGGGGAGATGGGATTAGAATATACCTGTCTGAAAAGGGGCCCATGTCTGTCTGGAAAGGGGGTGGTGCTTAGAAGGGGCATACCATAATTGGATTTTTGTTAATAATTGAAGTGCAAGAGGTAAATTAAGTCTGGTCTACATAAATGTACTTCATTCAATCTCTCGATTTCATTTTTAGCACCATTAGACACCTTTGACTATTATCAAAGAATGCTTTCAAGATCGTTCATAGTTCAGTGCCCTCAATCATATTGTTTAAACCAACACTATTACAGTTGTATAGATTTGGTAAAAATTGCTGCATTGTATATACCTTGGTTAATCTTGATATCGTAATTCTTGTACTTAAATTGATAATATGCAAGTGAATCCTTGTTAAGTTAACTGACAACAAATGAGTATATATTGTTTGTCTATAACTGGGTCTCATTCGTGTCTGGAAAGGGTAGGCCCCAGGCTCCTGGCAGCATACCCCTACCCTTTTCGATAGAAAGTGCCCCCCTCCACCCACAACCCCACACCAGGGTTTTTGTTTTTGTTGTGTCAAGAGAAAATATGTCTACAGGGGCAGATCCTGATGGTTTTCGGAGGGTGTTTGATTTGATAAAATTATGGCACTTTACGTGTTCTGACAGACAGGCCTGAGCATACTGTGTAGACCCTGATCAGATCTGCATTCTGCTGCATCTGATCAGGTTCCACACTGTTTGCCAGTCACTCAGCAGTTTTACACACATTAACAGGTAATCAAATAAAAATTTTGAGTCAAGGGGGCGTTTGACTGAACCCCCATCCCTTGCGAACATCTCTGAATCCGCCCCTTTACAAGGCATATACAATAAGCGAAGGCCGAGTTCAGCATTTGCCTCCATACACTCTGATCAGGACCTTCTCTGCCGACTCACAGAATCTCCAGATACTATAGAGGGACTGTCAAAGTAAGACAGTGACAGTGATGAGACTGCAAATGTGCAAGATGATCTGAACGGGATTTTGCATATAGTATTCGACCTTATTACTGCACTTTGTGGTCATGTTTTTTTCAAAATAACCTGATGACTGGAGAAAAAGAAAGTAAAATAGCCACCTAATAAATTAAGGATACACTTTTTTTTCTGATTTTCTATATAAAAGCATTCTGTGGGTACTCATTTGAACTGCCTCGATACATCTATAGTTCTAGTATATGCTGTTGCTACTCATTTCAGTTGCCTTGACAAATGGGTACTTATGTTCAAAATATATACTTTTATAAAGCGCTGCAGATAAAAATACAAGGCTGTAATCTGAATACTACGAAATGCCTGACTGTGCACTTATAGGGGTATGTGTGGTAATTAGATCGAATACGGTTTGATAGAAGAAACCTTTATTAAGGTACAGGGTAATTTAATGAATATTTGGGGTCTTATCAATAAAACAGTTAAATTATTACTCAGTGTGCATTGTATTTCTTTGTTTTCTTGAAAAGAAGTGTATTTTTTTTATCCTTTTACATTTTTTTTTTACCCAAATTTATTAGGGTATACCTGAAACACACACACACACACACACACACACACACACACACACACACGTTTTTTTGTTGTTTTTTTTTTTTGCCTTAAAACATTATTTCTGGCTTTGTGAACCCACATACATCATATGTAACATTCTTTCACAAAAGTCATAATTTGCAGAGAGGGAGAGAAAAAAAAGACAAGAGTAATTTTATTTCTGTGCTGTATGGTTTTCAAATGAATGTTGTCCAGAAGGCTGGTACACAGCCAGGTAAGATTTTGTGGGTGTGTGGGCTGGTCTAGGTGTATACTGTTAGCTATGTGTATGTTCTGTATTGTATAAATGTTGTCTTGAGCAAGATAAAGATCTCTCTAGTGTGGGGGCTGATCAGGTCCTCACTGTGTCCATGTAGAGAGGTACAGCGTGTATTTTAGCAGACTGTATTTGTTTACAAATGTGTCAAGAGATTATGTCTACAACAGGGGCGGATCCAGGATGAGGTCGGAGGGTTCGGTTTGATTAAAGTACATGTATGTCACTTAGTCTGCGTATTTGGGCAGACATACAGACCTGAGCAACAGTGAAGACCAAAATTAGATGCTACCTTCTGCTGCATGTGATCAGGGTCTTCACTGTTTGTAAGGTACTCTGCAATTTTACACACATTCACAGGTAGTGAAATGCATTTGTTGAAGGTGAAGGTAAAGAGTAACGGATGTGAATATTAACTTATGATTTATGGTAGTTATGGTAACCCAAATTTATCAGATTTACCTGAAATTTCCCATGAAAAAAGAAATTTTGAATAGAGGAGGAGTATGACTGAAACACCATCCCCCCTGAACATCTCTGAATCCGCCCCTTTACAAGGCATACACAAAAAGTGATGCTTAGATCAGCGTGTGCTTCTGTACAATCTGATCAGTACCTTCTCTGTCTACATAGAGGATGAGGGGTTTCATTGAGAAGCGGCGGGAGGCCAAAGTATTAACCCACAAAGATTTTTCTGGCCGCCTAAAATCCTTTTTTTGTTGCATTATATATATATATATATATGTATAAGACACAGAGCACTTACCGTATTTACCTAAGCACAGCCTGACAAATCCATTGCCCAGCTGCCCGGGACAAGTCCAAATTTTGGCTGGGCAAGTGATTTTTTTATTTCACTTGCCCAGAAAAATGTATAGAATATATAGGGAATATTGTAATTTCAAGCCAGTTTCAAGATGCTGTGGAATACCGGACAAGTGGCTGAAACTTGGATTTGTCAGGCTCTGCCTAAGTATTCGGACACCTCAACTCCTTACCATACTTGTTCTAAACTTTGAACAAGTACAATTAACGACCCGTTATTGTGTCTAAAAATTGCAGGATGATTTGGCAAACAGTGTATACCCTGATAAGCCGCATTCTGCAGTCTCATCTGGGTCTACAATGTTTGCTCAGGCCTGTCTGTCCAAATATAAACAGTAAATACGGTAATGTAGGCAGTAGCCATTTTGGCAGTCTCCAATTCTGCTCCCGCCTCCTCAAATTTTTTTTACTGAAAACCCTGTTAAAGTAAGGCATTGACATTGATGATACTGTGCAGATGTGCAGAATGATCTAAAAGGTTATTTAGCATACATGTATATGATAGAATACATTTTGTGTCGCATCTGCGTTAGCACGCAGGTGCGACAATGTAGGCGTGTCGTGACCCGTCCGTTTGTCCGTTCGTCAACAATTGACAGTGGGTGTCTTGTGAGAGCAAGTCCTCCTACAGTTTTTGGCCAATCATTTTGAAACTTCACAGATGTTTTGGCCATGGTGTGTAGACATGCATATTGTTTGCTCATAATTCTCAGATTTTTTTTTTTTTTCAACTTTTTCTGCTTTGTTAACTTAGTCAGTTTTTACCTAAAACCCTTATAGTCAGTGGGTGTCTCGTGAGCGCAACTCCTCCTACAGTTTTTGGCCAATCATTTTGAAACTTCACAGATGTTTTGGCCATGGTGTGTAAATATGCATATTGTTTGCTCATAATTCTCAGATTTTTTTTTCAACTTTTTCTGCTTTGTTAACTTAGTCAGTTTTAGGCCAATAGTTTTGAAACTTCACAGATGATTAGGTTAGGGTCTGAAGATTTGCATATTGTTTGCACATAAATCTCAGATTTTTTTTTTTTTTTTTCAACTTTTTCTGCTTTGTTTACCTAAAAACCTTATAGTCAGTGGGTGTTTCGTGAGCGCAACTCCTCCTGCAGTTTTAGGCCAATAGTTTTGAAACTTCACAGATGATTAGGTCATGGTCTGAAGATGTGCATATTGTTTGCACATAAATCTCAGATTCATTTCAGCAGAGTTAGGGGCCCTTGATTTATGCCCGAAATATCTTCAATATCTTGTGAAAGAATTGATGGATTAGGATCATATTTCGATACATATTGTTGTTAACAATACCTAGCTTGGGATTGTCACATGACATTTTTCGTCAGTTTTCTACTTTGTCCATTTTTCTTACAAACTAACCCATCAATTTCTTGAATACTGCAAAATAGATTTTTTTCAATACAAATTCATGTAGGAACTTGTATGACTTAATTCCCGCAGGTGCGACATCGCTTTCCGCGGATTTCTTGTTTTAGTTTGATCAGAATTATTAAGGCCACCATTTTGTATTTGACCTGAGATTTTCTAAAGTAACGTGGGTTCTCAAATATACAAAACATGAGCCAGCGCATGTCACTAAACCTTAACTACAATAAGCAAAGACTCTGATCATCCTGTCCATCCACCCCTGAAGGCTGTAGAAGGCACATGCACTCAGCAAAGACTCTAATCAGACTGAACGGATGTGCAGGCTGATCTGAGTCTTCGCTGGTGTCTCAAGCCATAAAGTAGGTTTTGTCATGCGCTGACTCGGCTGGCCACATTGGCTCAGTTGTATGCGCGTCTGGCTGGTGATCAAGAGGTTTAGGGTTTGACCGGGCCAGCAACACCTTTCATAGAATATTTTCTACAGTCAATCTCTCTCTTCCTTCGACTGATTAAAGGACACAATACTGGTTAACTGTTAGAGGACTAAGCCTGCCAAGTAAGAATGTGAATGGGCAAACTGCGAGGCAAACTGACAGTGCTCGGCATGCCCCCATAGGGTTGACTGGGCCATAAACCTCAACACAACCCTGCGTCGGCTCAAATTGTTGTTGCAGAATTTCTGAACAGTTTAGAAATGTGCAGCGGAATTTCATATTTTGAATCTGTCTGAAGATCTGTCTAAACTAATTTAGCCAAGATTCTGTCAGGTTTCAGCACACATTCAAATAATTTCAGAAAAAGGATGTTGTGTTTATAACTGGATTTAACCACCAATTAAATGTTCAGCCTAGATTCAGAATCGGTTCAGACAAATTCAGCTATGTTCAGTACATATTTTTCTTCCTTGAAAACCTGTTACGGGTACAAATGTACTCATTAGAAGGGCCTCGCAGAGGCTTTTCTAATGAGTACCCACAACATGTTTTCATGGATATGGGCCATTTAAAAAAAAATGAGTCAAAAGTGTGACACTGGAGGTCAAAAATAAAAATCAGTTTGAGTCAATTTGATGCTGTCTATCAAAATATTAACTTTGATGATACAGGTTTCACAAAATGTAAATGGGAAATGAAAAGAAGAAAACACTTTTTAGAAAATTTTGAATTCATTTCAACCTTTTTGTATTTTTTATTTAATAACAGGATATTTCCAAAATGGAATATGTTTGGAAATACATATCTTTTCCACACAATTTTACATATGTATTGATAACATATATGTAATGGAAAAAATTGACATAAAAATTGGCCATTTTTATGTTATTTACTGAGAATTTTGGCTTTTTAAAGCAAATTTAAGCACTTGTTCTTATCTTTACCTCAAGAAGTTTTTATAAAAACCTGATTGGATGGAATTAAGCAGTAAAAGATGCACTGAGGACAACATTAAATATCTTGCTGCATGTATGCAAAATTTTGACAGGATGTGACAAGCCGTTTTTTTTTCAAGCAAAAAATTGTTGTATTTTACAATAATTTGTTACACTCGGGACATAATGAGAAACTTTAATATTTTTCTACTTTTCATTCAATTTCTCTCTGACAGCTTGCATTTATTCTAAGTTTTGTGTCATGGAAACACTTTGTAGTTGAAATAATTCAAGTTTTTACTAACCTGCAACTATATTTGTACGTAAAATAACTAGAACACAAATAATTGAACTTTGGTACAAAGAAACTAGACATTCTGCACAAGAAAGGCTTTCTATAAGCAGTAGTTTTGTCAGGTGCTTTGGGAAAACCAATATGCTTGATTAAAACATTTAATATTGTGTCCTTCACTTTATGTTAGAATGCAGCCATTTAAAAGTCTTCGGCCTGAACCGTTACACTCAGGACAAAAAAAAATGCTCTTTAGTTTAGTGATATTGATAGAGCCGGTTTGACTTTCATTTAGTTCTCTGGTGTCAAATTTCATCAGTATCCCTCTCCCTGACAACAGTTCAGGTAGTTTCAGCCACAATTGCTATCTTGAAAATCTATTTTGAACGTCTTCTCATGAACTGAAAGTCCCAATTGACATGAAGCTTGGTAAGGAAGCAGTGTTAGAAATTAACATTTTTTTATAAGTAGCAAGTAGTTGCTACCTGGTCTGAAAGTAGGTAGCAAAATGCATCTACATGGCAGCAAAAGATGTTGCCCCCGTGTCATGGGTTAAACCTTCACAAGCTAAGCATATTTTCAAGGTATTTTTCTACTTCAGCAAAAATCAGGATTGATATACATGTGAACTGTCTGCTTAGCAGACAATTCACATGAAAACAACAAGCCCAATTTGCACTGAGGACATTCACAACACAAAGTTGATAGTGTTCAGGGCACTATACTAGGTAGCAACTTTTTGCTACCAACAGTTTTACCAGGTAGCAAACCGAATTTTCAGGTAGCAAATTTGCTACTTGCTACTGTTAATTTCGAACCCTGGGAAGCATGCATCTGGATGACTTGTAGATCACTAAAAGCTAAAATCATTCTGATCAGAAATCCAAGATGGCAGATAACTTAAAAATGAATCTATTTTTTGTTTCTTCTCTTGATCTTAAAGGCCAGTTGACTCGAAACTTTGTAGGAAGCATCATGGTGACTGGTAGATCAAAAATGGCTAAAATTGTTCCTATTGGAAATCCAGGATGGCTGCCATGGGGGCGATCTTGAAAATCTATTTTTATCGCACCTGCTTGTAGTAGGGTGCGATATAGGCGTCCGATTTTCTGTCCGTCCGTCCGTCAATCCGTCCGTCTGTCAACATTTATGTCGACATTCAACATTTATGTCAAAGTTAGTATTCTAATCAACTACAAGACTAAACAACCATCAAACCTTGCATGAAACATCTCCCTGACCTCCTGACTTTGCAACATAGGCGTCCGCTTTTCCGTATGTCTGTCCATTCGTCCGTCCGTCTGTCAACATTTATGTCGAAGTTCGACATTTATGTCAAAGTTAGTATTTTAATCAACTACAAGACTAAACAACCATCAAACCTTGCATGAAACATCTCCCTGACCTCCCGACTTCGCGACACGGGTGCCCACTTTTCCATTCGTCTGTCTGTTCGTCTGTCCGTCTCTTAACAGTTCTGTCGAAGTTCGACATGTATGTCAAAGTTAGTATTCTAATCACCTACAAGACTAAACAACCATCAAACCTTGTATGAAATATCTCCCTGACCTCCTGACTTTGCGACATAGGTGCCCGCTTTTCCATTCGTCTGTCCGTTCATCTGTCCGTCTGTCTCTTAACAGTTCTGTTATGTCGAAGTTCGACATTACATCAAAGTTAGTATTCTAATCAACTACAAATCTACAACAACCATCATTCCTTGCATGACACATCTCCCTGACCTCCTGACTTGGCAGATATGTTGACCCAGTGACCTTGACCTATATTTTGCGCTCCATTGATTTTGACACAATTTACGTTGACATTCCAGATCTTCTCAACTATAAGGCATACAACTACCAAACCTTGCATAGTGCTTCTTCTAGATGTACAGACTTGGCAGGTACCTTGACCCGGTGACCTTGACCTATATTTTGCGCTCCAGTGACTGACATATTTTGTGTCGCTGTTCGATATCTCCTCAACTATAAGGCCTACAACCATCAAACCTTGCAAAGTGCTTCTCCTCAATGTACTGACTTAGCAGATACCTTGACCTGGTGACCTTGACCTATATTTTGGCTGCAGTGACTTTGACATAATTTACATCAACGTTCCAGATCTCCTCAAGTGTAAGACCTCTAGCCACCAAACCTTGCATAGTGCTTCTCCTATATGTACTGACTTGGCAGGTATCTTGACCCAGTGACCTTGACCTATATTTTGAGCTCCAGTGCCTTTTACACATTTTACGTCAACGTTCAATATCTCCTCAACTATAAGGCCTACAACCATCAAACCTTGCATAGTGCTTCTCCTCAATGTACGGACTCTGCAGGTACCTTGACTGGGTGACCTTGACCTATATTTCAAGCTCCATTGACTTTTACACCTTTTAGGTCAGCCTTCCTTATGTCCTCAACTGTAAGGCCTTCAACCACCAAACCTTATATAGCACTTCTTCTCGATGTACTGATTCGACAGGTACCTTGACCTGGTGACCTTGATCTATATTGTGCACTCCAGTGACTTCGACACATTTTATATTGATGTTCGGTATCTCCTCAAATATAAGACCTACAACCACTAAACCTTGCATAGTGCTTCACCTCATTGCCCTGGCTTGGCAGGTACCTTGACCCAGTGACCTTGACCTATATTTGACACATTTTACGTTGATGTTTGATAACTCCTCAACTATAAGTCCTACAACCACCATACCTTGCATTGTGCTTCTCCTTGATGTACTGAATTAGCAGGTACCTTGACCCGTGACCTTGACCTATATTTCATGCTCCAGTGACTTTTTACACATTTTACGTCAACGTTCCATTATCATTGGGCTGTATGATACGAAAAGTCAGTGCTGAAGATATAGCCATTAGAGGGAATGGGACTGGCCTGGAATATATGTGCCCCACTAGGCACTTTGTCTACATTTTTTTCAACCCAGTTTTCCAAGTAAGCACTGCTAAGAATGAAATAAACTTATTTAATAACCACATTCTGATTGAGGCTCCTGTGACTTTTGCGCCAACAGGTGCGATGACGCCTTCTGCGGAATTCTTGTTGTTTTTTTTTTTTTTTGCTTCTTCTCCTGAACTGAAAGGCCAGTTGACTTGAAACTTGGTAGGACACATTGGGGTGACTTGTAGATCAAATATAGCTTAAACCATTCCGATCATAAATCCAAGATGGTTGCAATCTTCAAACTCTAATTTTTGCTTCTTCTTCTGAACCGAAAGGCCAACAGACTTGAAACTTGGTAAGAAGCATCAGGGTTTACTTGTAGATCACATATAGCTCAAATCTTTCCAATCAGATATCCAAGATAGCCATCTTGAAAATCTATTTTTCTCTTCTGCTAAACCGAAAGGCTAACTGGCTTGGAACTTGATAGGAAGCATCAGGGTGACTTGTAGAGAAAAAAAAGCTAAAATCCTTCCAATCGGCAATCCAAGACGGCCTCCATGGCTGCTATCTTGGAAATCTATTTTGCGCTTCTCCTGAACCAAATGGCCAGTTGACTCTTAACTTGGTAGAAAGCATGAGGGTGATTGTAGATAAAAAAAACTGGGAAAATCGTGCCGATCAGAAATACAAGATGGCCGCCAATCTTGAAAATCTATTTTGAACATCTTCTGAACAGAAAGGCCCATTGACTCTAAACTTATCAGACAGGAAGTATCGAGATGACTTGTAGTTCAAAAATAATTGATCATTCTGATCAGTATTCCAAGATGGTTGCCCTAGCAGCCGTATTGAAAATCTCTATTTTGAACTTTTTCTCCTGAAACAAAAGGGCAATTGACTTGAAACTTCATTGGAAGTATTGAGTTGACTTGTAGATCAAAAGTAGCTAAAATCATTCTGATTGGAAATCCAACATAGCTGCCATCTTGAAAATCTATATTGAACCGAAAGGCCAACTGACACAAACTTCTTTGGTAATCAGGTGAGCGATGCAGGGCCATCTTGGCCCTCTTGTTTAGTTTAGGGTCTGTCTTGAGCCTCTCCCTAAACTTTCTCAGCCTTTCTGCTGATCATCATGAGCCTGGCCTCGTTTTTTTCTGTAAATGTTTTGGACCTTGAGGCAAATGGCAGCTTCACAACAAATTTTGTCATTTTTCACAAATTTAGCAGTTCAGCTGTAAAAAATCAAGAAATTTCATACCACAGTTCATTACAAAAACTTTATGTCCCGAGTGTAACGCTATTTTCTTAATTTTACTAATGTATAAAGATGATTTTTAAAATACAGGCACTTATATTTAAATATATTTTATGTTTTCTGTTTCATGATGCATATCTTTGAACTTATATATGAAGGTATGACTAGATTGTAAGACCATCATTTTCCAACCAAACATGATTTTTGTTGTACACAAAGACAAAAAACATCAAGATTTTTAAAAATATTACATCATTACAGTCTTATTTCCATTAAAAGTCCCTTCAAAATTAAAGTACAAAGACTCTTCTTATAACTTGTGATGGGTTTACTTTTGTTACTTTTTATGGTACTGATTTAAGGCACAAAACAATGTACAAAGGCTTTAATGTAAATAAGGTGTTACACTCGGGACATTTGCTTTATAATAGACTTCTTTCAAAGATTGGTGTTTTGGGGTTGACAAAATTTTCCACACATGCTTCCTTCTGAGAGGGTTCAAAAGTAACAAAATATTTGAAAAAAAATTATCCATATCCAAAAACTATATGTCTAATAAGTGATGTTTACTGTGAAATATAAGGTTATCTCTACAAGAGTGTTTATTCTGTATGATAGCCAGATGAAAATTGACGTTTACTTTAAATGTCACACTTTTTTCGTTACACTCGGGACAAATTTGACTACTTAATGTTACAGAAATTTTTTTCTATTGAACCTATACTTATGAAATTTGGCCACAACTTTAACATTTTTATAACACATTATGTGGCATAAACTTATCATAAGCAAGTCTTTTCAGTTTTGGTGCAGGTCAGTTTGAAAAAAAAAAGACACATTTTTTTTAAATGGCCCATATGTTTTAATGCGGAGAAATGAGTAAGTATCTGGTAGAGGACTAAATTAGTTGTGAATGTATTTTGTGCAAGTCGATTATTAATCGATAATAAGTCGGTTTTACAAAACCTATGGTGACTATGAAATTCTGACTCTAATGCTGATCCATAATACAATGTATATCGGTTAGATGGAGCCAGTCTATATTGTTTTGTATGACTGCACTTGGATTAGCAATATATACATAAATTTAGGTGCTGTGTATCTTACGTCACCGGGGCGTCCAGCTGATATTGGCTTACAGTTGGGCAAGGCCTGCTATCCTTGTAGCAGGTAAGGGTATAGGGGGAATGTTTTTATTTCTTCTGTTTCTTCACTTTCATTCCTGTTCCTCTTTCTTCCCTGTCCCCATCTTACATCTCCTCTACTATCTCTTCTATCTCTTTTCTCCCTTTCTCTGGGAGACGACACAAAATGACCCTCAAGGGTTGACGTGTCGTTAAACCCGAACACAATCAATCAATATACATAAATTGTATTTAACTACATTGTTATGTACTGTATTGTTTTATATGATTGATATCTATCACATATGATTGTCTAGCTTAAAAGACAATTTGCTGGCTATGGAAACTACTGTAATTGACCTAATTACCTCACTGTGCACCTTTTTTTTTCAAAATTACTTGAAAAACCTGCGGTAAAATATGCATCTACCTACTAAATGTACACTTCAAAAAAAAAAAAAAAAAAAAAAAATCAGGTAAGGACTTATTTGATGATGTTTATATGCAATTTATTTTTCTGATTTTCTTTGCAAAATTGTGTGTTGTGGGTACTCATCTGAATTGCATCGACAAGTCAATGGAATTCTAATGGGTACCCACAACATATGGTTTTATTAAGAAGTAGACAAAAAGTACATTGGCTGTAATGTGAAGACAACAGAATTGCTGGACTGTGTCCTTATATGGGTATGTGCGGTAATTAGGGTGAAAAGAGTTTTTTTTTTTTTTTTTTGTTTCAATATTAGCTTAAAATACTGCAATATACATTTGTATTTCCAATGTTTGCCTGTAATAGTTTATCTCCTTAACCCTTGTCATGCTGAATAAATTAAGATGCCAGGTTCACTTCTAATTTCCAGCCAGTTAGATAACTTGAGCTGTGTTTTTGATAGAAATTCATATTTAATGACAGTGCAGATCCAGATCAGTTGGCTTCTGAAGAAGCCGATCTGGATCTACACAGTTTGCTAAGACAGGGCATGTTTTGTTTAGCAAGAGAAGGGTTAACATACATTTGTAACTGTGACAAGGACTTCTATCAAAATCTCTGTTATACTTCTAACTATTAAACCACATACATGTATAAAATGAGACCATTATGGCTCAGATGTGTATGAGTTAGAACCGAGAGCACACCCGCTACTTGGGTAGAACACATAATGGTACGTGTGATGAGTATCACAATATATTTTGATGGATATATATAAAGGAGAATTAAGCTGCAACATGAGAAATTGGTCTTTTGAACGTGTGCACCCAACAAAGACAAACAGTCTGCGAATCCATGCAGTCTGTATGAAGAAAATTTGCATCCTTGTCTATCCAAAATGTGCCCAGTGAAGATTCTGATCAGATTGTGCAAATGCCCAGGCTGATATATATATATGAATCAGGTCCAAAGGTACGTTTTCTGATGTTGCGGCTCAGTTATAAGAAAGTTTACTCCCAGAGTTTACTTCCTTGATTTAGATTTCTAATACTGGCAGTTTCAACTATACCCCCAACTCCTTAGACATTAGAGAGGCATACTGCTTTTGGGTCATCATTTGTCTGTTCATATGTCTGTTCGCCTGTTCGTTCGACACACTTTGCACATAGGTAGGATTGGAAATTTTATGTGTGGAATTGGAATGGAAAATCAATGTATCAGTATTTGTTTCTATTTTCTGTCAGACCTGTAGTACCAGAGTAATGTCCCTTTTCTAACAACTTAATGGAATCTTGTCAGCAAGAAAAGTTTTTGAGCAAAACCTTGAAACTTTGTATGCTTTTTAGGGATGTTCAGTAGATTACTGGATTACCTTGGGAAAAATTTCCCATTTTATCCGGAATTATGCCCTTTGTAAAATAATGATGATGAAATCTTGTCTCAACAGCTGTTTGAGCTAAGGCTAAGGGCCTTGAAACTTGGTGAGCATATTGGTGCTGATGTGTAGATGACCAGATTAACTTTATAAAAAGCTTACGTTTTTCTTGGGAGTAACATGCCAATTGTAAAAACTGATATTGAAAAGCCTATGTGGCATAGTGGAATCTTCTTGGCAAGATATCTCAAAGTGTTTGAGCTAGAACCTTGAAAATTGGTATGCTGATTAATTGAGATGATAAGTAGATTACCTGATTAATTTAAAAAAAAAAATCAGAAGTTATATCCCATGTAAAAACTGATGATAATTTTTTTTTCATTTTAAGAATTATCTCAAACTATTTGAGCTACAGCCATGCAACTTGGTGTGCTTTTTGGGGATGATGAATAGATTACCTATTACTTTAAAAAAAATCTTATTTTGTTTCAGAGTCACACCCCTTGTTATATAATGATAATGAAATCTTGTCAGCAAGATATTTCAAACTATTTGAGCTAGTCACTTGAAACTTGGTGTGCCTATTGGGGATGATAAGCAGATTAACTGATTAACTTAGCAAAATAGCTTGGAAATTATTTGAGCTCTAGTTCCTTGAAACTTGATGAGCATATTAGGGATAATGACTAGATCACCTTATAAACATTGGGAAATATTCCATTTTAATGCCCCCATTTTCGAAGAAGTTGGAGGGGAATATTGGCTTGCGTTTGTTTTTCCGTCTGTCTGTCTGTCACACTTTTTGATGCATGCCATAATCTTAAGAACCATACATGCTAGGGTTTTGAAATTTCATATATACATGTATGTTATATAGGTTCCTTATGAAAAATAGATATACTTTTACCTCACTGGAGCCAAAGGCTGATAAGGTGAGCTTATAGTATACCAATTGTCTGTTGTCCGTCCACACTTTAATCAAACATCTTCTACTCTGAAACCACTGGACCGATTGACGTTAGATTTTATATGGAACATCTATGCCTCGCGTGAACAAAAATTTATATAATTGGTCCTGGTCACATGACCAAGATGGCCGCCATGCCCATATATGATAAAAACCTTTTAAAAATCATCTCGAGAACCATGTCAGATGACCTTGAAACATGGCACCCAGCAAAAGAGACTTGAGCCCTACAAAAGTTATATAATTGATGAATCTGGGAGCTTGACCTTGACCAATTTTAGTACAAGGTCAACTTTGTTTATTTAGGCTTTTACATTGGAAGGTCTTGGAAAAAATATATACAGTCGAAGTTCAAAGACATTGACTCGAAACTTTGTAGGAAGCATCTGGGTGACAACGTGGTAGTCCTGAAGTTGCTGGCTGATGTGTAGATCAAAATTAGCTAAAATTGTTCTGACCTGAAATCCAAGATGGGCGCCATGGTAGCCATCTTGAAAATCTATTTTACGCTGCGGCCTGAACCAGAAGGCCAATTGATTCTAAACTTGGTAGGAAGTATTTATTGGGGCAACTTGCAGATCGGAAACAGCTAAAATCATTCCAGTTGAAAATCCAAGATGGCCGCCAAGGTGGCCATCTTGAAAATATGTTTTTGTGCTTCTTCTCCTGAATTGAAAGGCCAACTGAGTCGAATCTTGGTAGGAAGTATCGGGGCAACTTGCAGATCAAAAGTATCTAAAATAGTCCAGATTGGAAATCCAAAATGGCCGTCATGTCCACCATCTTGAAAATCTATTTTGTACTTCTGAATGAGAAGGTCATTTGACTCAAAACTTGAAAGTATTGGGGCAACTTGTAGATACAAATAATAACTTAATTCTTTGCGATCAGAAATCCCAGCTGGTTGCCATGGCGGCCATCTTGAAGGTCTATTTTGCTTTTCTCCTGAACCAAAAGATCAGCTGACTCCAAACTTAGGCAGTATTGTGGCAACTTGTAGATCAAAAGAAGCTAAAGTCATTCCGATTGGAAATCCAAAATGGTTGCCATCTTGAAAATCTATTTTGTGCTTGTTCTCCTCTGAACCGAAGGGCCACTTGACAGGAAACTTTGTAGAAAGTATAAGGGTGACTTGTATATCAAAAGAAGATAAAACCATTTTGATCAATATAATTTGTACTGCTCCTGAACCAAAAGTCCAATCGACTTGAAATGGTACGAATTAAGTATCAGGGTAATTTGTAGATAAAAAATAGCTTAAATCATTCAGACAGGAAATCCAAGATTGCAGCCATGCAGCCACCGTCTTGAAAGTTTTTTTTAGCTCACCGGAGCCGAAGGCTCGAGGTGAGGTATTGTGATCACCCACCGTCCGTCGTCGTCGTCGTCCGTCTGTCCGTCCGTCCGTCCGTTTACAATATTTAAACAACATCTCCTCCTGAACCAGTGATTGGATTTTGACCAAACTTTACAGGAATGATCCTTGGTTGGTCCTCTTTCAAAGTTGCTCAAATGGTTCCGGTCCATTGCATATCTAGGTCACAGGAGCTAAAAATAGATTTTTTAACTAAAAACTTAAAAAATCTTCTTGTCAGAAACCACTGGACCGATTTCAATATAATTTTGCAGAAATGTTCCTTTGGTGATCCTCTACCAAGATTGTACAAGCCATTTGGATTCGTCAAAAAAATGGTCGCCAGGGGGCGGGGCTTATTTTCCCGATATATTAATATAGAAAACTTTAAAAATCTTCTTGTCACAATCCAATGGACCGATTTCAATATAATTTTGCAGAAATGTTCCTTTGGTGATCCTCTACCAAGATTGTTCAAGCCATTTGGATTCGTCAAAAAACATGGCCGCCAGGGGGCGGGGCTTATTTTCCCTATATATCTATATAGAAAACTTTAAAAAATCTTCTTGTCCGAAACCACTGGACCGATTTCAGTATAATTTTGCAGGAATGTTTCTTTGATGATCTTCTACCAAGATTGTTCAAGCCATTTGGATTTGTCAAAAAACATGGCCGCCAGGGGGCGGGGCTTATTTTCCCTATATATCTATATAGAAAACTTTAAAAATCTTCTTGTCAGAAACCACTCGACCGATTTCAATATAATTTTGCAGAAATGTTCCTTTGGTAATCCTCTACCAAGATTGTTCAAGCCATTTAGATTCGTCAAATAACATGGCCGCCAGGGGGCGGGGCTTATTTTCCCTATATATCTATATAGAAAACTTTAAAAATCTTCTTGTCAGAAACCACTCGACTGATTACAATATAATTTTGCAGAAATGTTCCTTTGATGATCCTCTAACAAGATTGTTCAAGCCATTTGGATTCGTCAAAAAACATGGCCACCAGGGGGCGGGGCTTATTTTCCCTATATATCAATATAGAAAACTTTAAAAATCTTCTTGTCACAATCCAATGGACCGATTTCAATATAATTTTGCAGAAATGTTCCTTTGGTGATCCTCTACCAAGATTGTTCAAGCCATTTGGATTCGTCAAAAAACATGGCCGCCAGGGGGCGGGGCTTATTTTCCCTATATATCTATATAGAAAACTTTAAAAATCATCTTGTCAGAAACCACTGGACGGATTTCAGTATAATTTTGCAGGAATGTTTCTTTGATGATCTTCTACCAAGATTGTTCAAGCCATTTGGATTTGTCAAAAAACATGGCCGCCAGGGGGCGGGGCTTATTTTCCCTATATATCTATATAGAAAACTTTAAAAATCTTCTTGTCAGAAACCACTCGACCAAATTCAATATAATTTTGAAGAAATGTTTCTTTGGTAATCCTCTACCAAGATTGTTCAAGCCATTTGGATTCGTCAAATAACATGGCCGCCAGGGGGCGGGGCTTATTTTCCCTATATATCTATATAGAAAACTTTAAAAATCTTCTTGTCAGAAACCACTCGACTGATTACAATATAATTTTGCAGAAATGTTCCTTTGATGATCCTCTACCAAGATTGTTCAAGCCATTTGGATTCGTCAAAAAACATGGCCACCAGGGGGCGGGGCTTATTTTCCCTATATATCAATATAGAAAACTTTAAAAATCTTCTTGTCACAATCCAATGGACCGATTTCAATATAAAATTTGCATAAATGTTCCTTTGGTGATCCTCTACCAAGATTGTTCAAGCCATTTGGATTCGTCAAAAAACATGGCCGCCAGGGGGCGGAGCTTATTTTCCCTATATATCTATATAGAAAACTTTAAAAATCTTCTTGTCCGAAACCACTAGACCGATTTCAGTATAATTTTGCAGGAATGTTTCTTTGATGATCTTCTACCAAGATTGTTCAAGCCATTTGGATTTGTCAAAAAACATGGCCGCCAGGGGGCGGGGCTTATTTTCCCTATATATCTATATAGAAAACTTTAAAAATCTTCTTGTCAGAAACCACTGGACCGATTTTAATATAATTTTGCAGAAATAATCCTTGTGTGATCCTCTACCAAGATTGTTCAAGCCATTTGGATTCGTCAAATAACATGGCCGCCAGGGGGCGGGGCTTATTTTCCCTATGTATCTATGTAGAAAACTTTAAAAATCTTCTTGTCAGAAACCACTGGACCGATTTCAATATAATTTTGCAGAAATGTTCCTTTCATAATCCTCTACCAAGATTGTTCAAGCCATTTGGATTCGTCAAATAACATGGCCGCCAGGGGGTGGGGCTTATTTTACCTATATATCTATATAGAAAAATTTAAAAATCTTCTTGTCAGAAACCACTCGACTGATTACAATATAATTTTGCAGCAATGTTCCTTTGATGATCCTCTACCAAGATTGTTCAAGCCATTTGGATTCGTCAAAAAACATGGCCGCCAGGGGGTGGGGCTTATTTCTCCTATATATCTATATAGAAAACTTTAAAAATCTTCTTGTTAGAAACCAATGGACCGATTTCAATATTATTTTGCAGAAATGTTTCTTTGGTGATCCTCTACCAAGATTGTTCAAGCCATTTGGATTCGTCAAAAAACATGGCCGCCAGGGGGCGGGGCTTATTTTCCCTATGTATCTAAATAGAAAACTTTAAAAATCTTCTTGTCAGAAACCACTGGACCGATTTCATTTAAACTTGACAGAAATGTTTCCTTGTTGACCCTCTACCAAGATTGTTTAAGTTATCATGATTCATCAAAAAACATGGCTGCCAAGGGGTGGGGCTTATTTTTCCCTATATATCTATATAGAAAAGTTTAAAAATTTTCTTGTCAGAAACCAATGGACCAATTTCAATATAACTTAGCAGGAATGTTTCTTTGGTGACCCTCTACCAAGATTGTTCAAGCCGGCATGATTCGTCAAAAAACATGGCCGCTAGGGGGCGGGGCATATTTTCCCTATATATCTATATAGAAAAATCTAAAAATCTTCTCGTAAGAAACCGTTGGGTCGAGTACATTGTAACTTGGCAGGAATGTTGCTTTGGTGACCCTGTACCAAGATTGTTCAAGCCCTCATGATACATCAAAAAACATGGCCGCCAGGGGGCGGGGCTTATTTTCTGTATATATCTGTATAGAAAATTTTAAAATTCTTCTTTTCAGAAACCACCTGACCGATTTCAACATTTCTTGGCAGGAATGTTGCTTTGGTGACCCTGTGCCAAGATTGTTCAAGCAATCATGATTCGGCAAAAAACATGGCTGCTAGGGGTGGGGCTTATTTTCCCTATATATCTAAATAGAAAACTTTAGAAATCTTCTTGTCAGAAACCACTGAACCGATTTCAGTATAACTTGCAGGAATGTTCCTTTGATGGCACTCTACCAAGTTTATTCAAGCTGTCATGATTCGTCAAAAAATATGGCTGTTAGGGGGTGGGGCTTATTTTCCCTATATAGCTATATAAAACACTTCAAAAATCTTTTTGTCAGAAACCACTGGACCAATTTCAATATAACTTGGCAGAATTGTTCCTTTGGTGACCTTCTTTCAAGATTCAGTTCCAGCAGTCTTGATGCATGAAAAAAACATAGCCGCTCGGGAGTAGGGCTATAAAATTTATACAAAAATCTTAGAGCAGTGAACTTGGCTGAAACTTCAACAGTAAGTTTGCAAAGCTAGCTGTTTGCTCAGGTGAGCGATATAGGACCATCATGGTCCACTTGTTTTTTTATGCCCTTCTTCTCCTGAACCAAAAGACCATTTAACTCGAACCTTGGTAGGATGTATGGGCCCGATACAACTTGTAGATCAAAAGGAGCTAAATTCTGATCTGAATTTAAATCCAAGTTGGCTGCCATAGCCGCCATCTTGAAAATCTGTTTTGCTCATCTTCTCCTGAACTGAAAGTCCATTTGACTCCAAACTTAATAGGAAGTATCGGGCAACTTGCAGATTAAAACTAGCTGAAATCATTCCAGTAGGAAATACAAGATGACAGCCATGGCCGCCATCTTGGAACTTATTTTGTGCTTCTCTTGAACTGAAAGATCAGACTTGACTCGAAACTTAGTAGGAAGTACAAGGGTGACTTGTAGATTACATTACGAAAATGCCTGTTCAAATATACAAAAAAGCACCTTCAAATACTGAAAATTTCAGATAAAAAAACTCGGCTATTTTTCATATTTTTGCTCAAAACATAGATTGTGGGTACTTGTTAGAACCACTTTGGTAAGGCAGTTCTAACGAGTACCCACAATCCATCTTTTTGAGCAGAAAATAAGAAAAATAATGTCTAGCCCTGTAAACCCCAGTTTTACTATATAAAAGTGGGGTTTACGGGGTCAAAATTATATAGGCCTGTTTTCGTGATGAAATAGCTAAAATCGTTCCTATCAGAAATCCAGGATGGTGGCCATGGCAGCCATCTTGAAAATCTAATTTGAAGTACATAACTTTTCTTTAATGAGAAGTCCGGTTTAGCTGAAACTTTATAGGAAGTATTGGGGTGACTTGTTGATTACAAACTGCTAAAATAGTTCTGATAGAAAATCTAAGATGGCCACCTCAGTTGTCATCTTGAAAATCTGTTTCCAACCATTTCTCTTGAACTGAAAGACCAGTTGATGCGAAACTTCATTGGATGAATCAATTTGACTTGTTCAGATTACAGCAGGGTTGTCAGGGAAAAAGTCTGGAAAATGAAAAGGTCAGGGCAAAGTCAGGGAATTTTGGTTTGAGTCAGGGAAATTGGGAAAAAAATAAAATGACAAAAGTCAGGGAAAAGTCGGGGAATTTAAAAAAATTTCTGAAAACCGAGACGGCTTTGGCAGTCTCTTTAATTTTCACATAAATTTCAGAATTGGCCTCATTCTTTTGTTAAAAGATTGTTTAATTCTCTGAAAGTGCTCTATTGGAAGATTTTGGTGGCTGTCAGTACAGCTGTAAGGGGAGTTGGCAGGCTGTCGAAAATGTTTGGAAAATGGTGAAAAGTCAGTGACTTTTGAAATAGAAAATATGAGTGGCAACTCTGTACAGCCATGAGGTAAAAAATAGCCTTGCGGGGGAACATTGGTTTGCTTTATCTTGGTCACACCTTATCTCGGTCACATGATCAAGATGGCTACCATGCCCATACGTATATGGTAAAAACCCTTTAGAATCTTCTTCGGAAGGAACAGGCCAGTTGCCCTTGGGCTTGGTATGCAGCACTGGGGACATGTTTGAAAAGATTATAATCTTTGGTTGACCTTGACCTTTTTGACGTAAAGGTCAAACTTTTCATCAAAGATGTCTACAGGCAGATGTTTAAAAATCTTCTGGTCTGAAACTAGAAGGCCTAGACCTTTAAAGTTTGGTTATTTTTTTATGTATTTCTGTATTAAGAGTAGCATCGGGACCCAGGGTGAAGTTGGCTAGCTGTAAAAGTGCTTTCAACCCCCTGGTGGTTTACTCTACTGACAGTTCTAAGGCGGTGGTCCTGGTGTTAGTATAACTATTTGTTTCATTTTGTTCTTGTGTTTTTCAGTCCTTTTAGCATTGCGATTACCTCGCTTGGGGAAGAGAGAGTTAATCGTACGTTTGTCCGATTTGTGCTTGTTTGGATTTGTCGGATTCCTCTTCCTCTTGGTTTCTGGGAAGGGCTGTGATTTGTGATTGTGGCACTCCCTGGACTTTTAACTTTTTTTGTAGGATCACTACCAAGATTGTTCAAATTACAGCCCTGGGGAAAAAATGGCTCCACCCTAAGGGTCACTTTTTTATAGACTTATAAACGCTTCAAATGTCCTCTCAGAAACCACTGGGCCAATCAAAGCAAAATTTTACATGGAGCCTTAATGTGTAGGGGTAATAAAAGTATGTTCGCCTTATCTGGGTCACATTGCCAAAATGGCCGCAACGCCCATATATGGTAAAAACCAAGTAGCATATATATGCCACTTGGTAAACAATACCTTTTAAATATTGAAATATCTTCTTCTCTGGAACTAAAGGACCAATGGCCCTCAGGCTTAATATGCAGCATTCAGGACATGGGCCCAATAAAGTTTGAAAAAAATTATAACCTTCAGTTAACCTTGACTTTTTTTACAGAAAGGTCAAATGTTTTTTAATAGACTCCTATAGACAAAACTTTAAAAATCTTCTTGTCTGAAAGTAGTAGACATCCACTAAGATTGTTCAAATTATAGCCCTGGGATAAAAAATGGCCCCACCCAAGAGGTCACTTGTTTTCAATTGCCTCAATGGGTAGGGGGAACGAAAGTTTGTTTGTCGCATCTAGGTCACATGACCAAGGTGGCTGCTTCACCCATGTATGATAAAAACACTTTAAAATCTTCTTAGCCGGCCTCGGTGGCTCAGTTGGATGTGCGTCCGACTTGAGACCAGGAGGTCACGGATTCGATCCCTGCCGAGGTCGGCAACATTCTTTCGTGGAGATTGATCATGAAATATTTTCTATGTCAGTTTCTGGCAAAAGAATGTGCACAATAGTGGTTAACCGCCTAGAGGACCTAGTCTGCCCAGAAAATTGTGGTTAGGTAAACTCTGACCGCGTCGAAATGACCCCATTGGGTTGACTCATCACCTCATCACAAACAATATAAAATCTTCTCCGTAACCAAAGAGCTAATGGTGCTAGGGCTTGGTATGCAGCACTGGGGACATGGGCACGATTAAGTTTGAAAAAAAAAATATAACCTTGGGTTGACCTTGAATGATAATAGATACAGGTCCAAAGTTTTATTCATCATCACAACCACCCATGCCTATGACCTCAAGGTCAAGGTAACAGACTTTTTTGTAAATGATCCCTGATATTGTCGAATTCATGACAACAAATGACCAAACCATAGCACAAGAAATCCTATCAAGAGCTAAAATGCCATAACATTTCCGCTTACCGTAATTATTCTAGGTATTGGGACAGGCCTAAGCAAACAGTGCAGACCCAGATCAGACTGGCCCTCAAGAACACACTGACACTCCAGTATCACCCCAATTCCAGGTAAGCTATGTTGTCTGCTGACAGCTTGTTTTTCGTAGATTCGTACAGGGAAAATGATTTCAACGTCTTCTCCGCAGAAACCACTGGGCCAATGAAAGCCAAATTTCACATAGAGCCTCAATGGGTTGTGGGGGGTGGGGGGACGTTGTTCACCGCATCTAGGTCGTATGTCCAGGATGGCCGTCAAGCCCAATGATAAAAAATCTTTAAAATCCTTCTCCGGAATGAAAGGGCCAATGAGTCTGGGGCAAGGTGTTCAGCATTGGGGACATAGGGACATAGGTCCAATAAATTTTGAAAAAAATGATAAGCTTGGGTTGACCTTGAATTTTTATGGAAATATCAAATGTTTTTCATAGACTTCTATAGGCAAAATTTAAATCTCCGTCTGAAACTAGAAGACTCAGGCCTTTGATATTTGGTATGAAGCCATATTTAGGTGAATGTTTTGCCAAATTAACAAAAGCTAAATGCCGGCCTTGGTGGCTCAGTTGGATGCGCCGTCTGACTGGAGACCAGGAGGTCGTGGGTTCAACCCCCGCCGAGGTAGGCAGCATTCTTTCGTGGAGATTGATCATGAAATATTTTCTGCGGTCATTCTCTCCCTTCCGCTGATTCAAGAAGGGCAGTTGTCAGTTTCTGGCGAAAGAATGTGCACAGTACTGGTTAACTGCTTAGAGGACTAAGCCTGCCCAGTAAGCGTGTGGTTAGGTAAACTGACCACGCTCGACATGACCCCATTGGGTTGACTGGGCCGTAAAACCTCAACACAAACAAACAAAAGGTAAATTCCAAACCAAGTTACTATGGGATACAAAGACCAAAGTCTGCACAAACTATGCCGGCTACAGTACCCATATGTTTCAGTCTTTAAATTTACCATAAACTTGTGCAGAACGAATTGTCTCAGGTGAGCAACAGGACCATTAGTCCTCTGGTTGTTAGTTTTCTGTATCATTACAGCATATTTATTGTTAGTTACACCATATTGCTAGTTTATTGTATCATTGTATCATAATTCTGTTAGTTACATTGTATTGTTTTTAGTTTTCTGTATCACTGCAGCATACTCCTGTAAGTTACACAGTACTGTTAGTTTTCTGTATCATTGCAGCATCATAACTTACTGTTAGTTCATCACACTAGCCGGCCTGGATAGCTCCGTCAGATGCATTTCCAACTGGTGATCTGGAGGTTGTGAGTTCAATCCCTGCCGGGTCCGGCAACATTTTTTTGAGGAGATTGATCATGAAATGATTTTGATAGTCATTCTCTCCCTTCTGCTGATTCAAGAAGGGCACTTGTCAGTTTCTGACAAAAGAATGTGCTTAAGTAATGGTTAACCTTTAGAGGATTAAGATTGTCCATGAAAAGTGTGGTTATAAACTCACCATACTCGACCTGACTCTAATGGGTTGACATGACGTAAAAGCTCAACTCAATCTTTTGGTATCTCGAGAAGGCTGTACTTTCATGATTGTGTCATTTCCTATGTGTCTTCTACTTCCCATTACAAAAACAGGCCTATTCATATAAACTGAAAATTTTACCACCAAAAAATGAAAATTTTCAGATAAAAATTCTGATATTTTTCAAATTTCTGTGCAAAACATAGAATGTCGGTACTTCTTAGAACCGCCTCAGTGAGGTGCAAGTACCCACAATCTATGTTTTGAACAGAAATAAAAAATAATGTATACCACTGTAACCCTAGTTTTACTATATAATATTGGGGTTTAAGGGGGTTGAAATTATATAGGCAAGGAAGCCACAAAAGTGTCTTCCTTTTAAAAATGACCACTTTGTAAAATGTTTTAACATTTCTTCTGAAAAAGTGTCTTCTCCAAAAGGAAATAATATGCTCCCAAATGGAGCAAACTATTCTGTTTTAGATTAGACTCTTTTTCAGAAGACACATGGTGTACTAGAAAGCAAAAAGAAGTCACAAAAGTTATCTCCCTTGTAAAAATGTGAAGTCACAAAAGTTATCTCCCTTGCAAAAATGTGATAAAATGTACCAAGTGTATCTATCCCCCCCTTAATTGGTCAGTATGCCCTATTGAGGCAAATGATCTTATGTGTTGATGTGTCGTTAAATCTAACTCACCACTGGGTGTGTTAGTTGTTTTATCTTAGTAACAGTTTTAAGCAGGTTTGAATGACAGTTTTCTTTGGCCTGTCATTCTACAATACAACTTTTAACAAGGAGACAACTTTGGTGACTTAATGTTGGCTTTCCTGTGCATCAAATTCCTTTTGAAAAATGGTCTACTGTACTAGAAATTTACTCTCAAGAGACTGCAACTTTTGACAAGGGTTATCTGCACTAATAATGTATATGTTTTTCTTAAGTCTATGTGCACTAGTAACAGTCTACAAGTTTAGTGGAATTATGAACTTGTTAAATGTCACTAATCCTTTCATGGTAATTAACTCGGGGGTGGTCGGGTGGTGCGAAGGTGCTGTGTATCTTACATCACTGGGGCGTCCAACTGATATTGGCTTACAGTTGGGCAAGGCCTGCTATCCTTGTAGTGGGTAAGGGTAGAGGGGGAATGTTTTTATTTCTTCTGTTTCTTCACTTTCATTCCTGTTCCTCTTTCTTCCCTGTCCCTCTCTTTCATCTCCTCTACTCTCTTCTATCTCTTTTCTCCCTGTCTCTGGGAGATGACACAAAATGACCCTCAAGGGTTGACGTGTCGTTAAACCCCAACACAATCAATCTGGTAATTAACTCATTATTTAAAGTTGGTGTCTGAGCTACTTTGGATATAACCTTACATTTTATACGCCCTTAGAAAAATAGGTCATAATATGTAACGGGGTCTGGCATCCATCCGTCTGTCTGTCCGTTAACTTTTTCGTTTCTGGCTAACTTCTACAGTTTACATCCGATCAAGCGGGAACATCCCAGCAAGCAAAAAATATAGGAGCCACATTGGCCCTAAATGGGTATTTATATGGGTCCTACATGGGCAACCCATAAGGGACTCATGAGGGATTTGCAACAGGGTTCCATGTTGGACCCACATGGACAAAGCCATGTGGGAACTATATGGGTCCAGTATGGGAAAAATCAACCCACATTTATCTTCCAGAAAAAATTTTTTTACACATTTTTACATGCATGTTATTTCAAGGCTGCAGTCCACAAAATATTAGCAGTTATGTCCCATTGAAAATTCCGGTATTTTCGTTTCCGGCTTATTTCTTCAACAGTTTACATACAATCAAGCTGAAACTTGATTTATAGTTAGACCATGATGTGGAACAGCCCATATTGTTTCGAGGTTACATTCCACTAATTATTAGCGGAGTAATACCTTTGTAAATTTTCGTCAGTTTTTTTTTTTTTCGTTTCTGGGTTACTCCTACAGTTTACATCTCATCAGGCTGACACTTTGGAGATAGTTACACTTTGATGTGGAGCAGAACGTGTTGTTTCACGGTTACAACCAACCAAGTATTATCCCGTAGCCGGCCTCGGTGGCTCAGTTGGATGTGCCGTCCGACTGGAGACCAGGAGGTCGCGGGTTCACCCCCCGCCGAGGTCGGCAACATTCTTTCGTGGAGATTGATCATGAAATATTTTCTACGGTCATTCTCTCCCTTCCACTGATTCAAGAAGGGCAGTTGTCAGTTTCTGGCAAAAGAATGTGCACAATACTGGTTAACAGCTTAGAGGACTAAGCCTGCCCAGTAAATGTGTGGTTAGGTAAACTGACCGCACTCGACATGACCCCATTGGGTTGACTGGGCTGTAAAACATCAACACAAACAAACAAAGAGTTATCCCGCGTTGATTCAGAGCAGCACATACTTTTTAGAGGTTACAGTCCACCAAATATTGGCAGAGTTATGCCCCTTTGAAAATTGCTGTAAACTTTTCCAGCTAACTCCTACAATTTACGTCAATCAAGCTGAAACCTGGTTTATAGTTAGATCATGATGAGGAGCAGCGTGCATTGTTTTGAGTTTACAGTTCACTGAAGGTTAGAGTTATGCACCTTTAAACGTTTCTGTAAATTTATCGTTTCTGGTTAACTCCTATAGTTTACATACTCCTATAGTTTACATCCGATCAAGCTGAAGCTTAGTTACACTATGATGTGGAGCAGCGCATATTATTTCGAGGTTACAGTGCACCAAATATTAGCAGAGATATACCCCTTTGAAAATTTCTGCAACCTTTTCATTTCCAGCTGACTCTTATAGTTTATGTCTCATCAAGCTGAAACTTTGTAAATGGTTACACCATGATATGGAACAGCACGTTGTTTCGAGGTTACAGTCCACCAAATATTATGTCCATTCCATATCTTCTAAACCACTGGAATGTTCTTGCAACTTCGGTGTTCATCAGCACAGGATAATATACAGAGCCCACCTATCAGTGATGTCAGATCACGGTCTTACTTGGAGGTTGGGTAATTTTTAAATTCCATTCGAACCATTAATATTACTGATAAAGTTACTGACAAAGTCCTGCCCATCCATCATTTCATTTCCTAATAAAGGCACCCCACGAGTATATATTTCCTTGTTCTGTGGAGCTCTTGTTATCTGTAAATACCTTCCAAATGAAATTCAGATGCCCATAGTTTACTATAAATTGCTACTGAGTACTGGATAAAAGATACCAAGCGTGAAAATATTGTCTAAATGGGTAGTCAGCTAATAAATTAATAATACTACGTAGCCAAGTTCGGCCAAGGTAAGCATTTATACTAACAGTCAAATAGTGATTATAATTTTAAAGTTTAAAAACTTTTGGTGTATATTTAACATTCGAAATGAGTATAGAGATTCATCGGATCGTCTTTGAGAGCGTAAATTGTTTTCTTGAAACTTCTGAGTATGATGAACACTTACTTTATTCAGCTTTACGGAAAATATCAAATATGTAGTCTGGGGAAGTCAGTTTGGAACGAAAGTGAAGCTCCTGTGATTTTGTTACATCTAAAATAGCTTGGGTATCAACCTTTAACCCTTGTCATGCTGATAAACTAAGATGCCACGCCCACTTCCAATTTTCAGCCAGTCAGATTACTTAGCCAGGTTGTTGATATTAATTCACATACTTAAAGACAGTGTAGATCAAGATGAGTAAGCCAACTGATCTGGATCTACAATTTTTGCAAAGACAGGGTATAACCGGGTTCAGTAGCACAAGGGTTAAGGATTTCAAATTCGAATTACGACTTTTTTTCACACTCAGTTATTTATATTTTATTTTCAACATAAATCTTTAGTTCATGTTTTATGTTCTAAAATGGTAGAAGTATTGTGTTGTAGAATAATTATTTTAGCTATTGTAAATAAAAAATGATGCAAAGAATATCTTTCTTTGTTGTTTTGTTAAGTAAATAAAGTAGAGAAGTGGTCGTTTAAAGGTTTAACACTTTCATCCTTTAGTATACCATTCTTCGATTTGGACTTGTCCACTGATGTAAATGGTAGTTTTAGTCTAAAATCAAAACAAGAACGCAAACTGTGTAGATCCTGATGATCGTTACTAGTGTCATCTGGATCTACACTGTTTGCACAGGTATTGATTTGGGTCTGCCGGGCTGAAAGCGTTAAATGTTTAAACATTTATGGTAATGATGGCCATCTTGGATGCAAGTTCCTCAGTATGTTTCACACACATTAGAGAGTTTGTCCCAAAGACACTTCATATGCAATTATCAGCTCAGTTGGTTTTGCAGTATCGAAACAAAACACTTAAATGTTAAATTTTCCTAGGGCATAGAGATCATACCAGGTGCCAGTTCCCTGTTATCTTCGCAAGATTTAAATCCTTATTCCAGTGATGCTTCATCTGTAGCATCTACTCAATTGCCTAAATAGTTAGGTCGTTTAAAGGTTTTACCATATCTTGCCAAGACGGCCATCTTAGATGCAGGTTCTCGATTATTATTCACAAGGTTGAATTATATTGCCCAAGGATCATTCACAAGAAATTTCAGCTAAATCCGCATAGTAGTTTCACATAAGAAGTCCCTTAAAGGTTTTACCATATATGGTCTTGACGGCCATTTTGGATGACAGTTTTGAAGTTTTTTTTTTGTTTTTGTTTTTTTTTTTTTTTTTCAAAATCTTAAAGTCGTTTTCCAAGAGATGCTTAAAACTATACAGTTTTAGCTCAATCGGCTCAGTAGTTTCGAGATGTGTAAGGGTGACGGCTCTCCTTGGACAAGCTATTTGGAACTCACCTTCGCGGGGCCCCCATAGCCTGGTGGATAAGAGCTAACTCTTAATCGGTTAGGTTTCTTACCGCTGTGGTTCGAGCCTCGCTCAGGTCACATGTGGGAAAGCCAAGTTCTGCTTACGGATGGTCAAGTGTTTTTTCCCCAGGTTCTCCGGTTTTCGCCCACCTTTGATAAACGATCGGCTCGATATAAGAAAGGGCCGTAAAACCCAAATCAAACTGTCACCTTCACACATTTTACAAGACTTCTTGAAACTACTTAATATGTAAAGTAAACTTGGTCTGCTGACCTGGGCAGTTTTGTGAAATAATTATTTAAATGTTCTACTATTTATGGTCATGAAGGTAGTTTCTTCAGGGTCGTACAATGTCTCCAGAGACTGATGCAGGTACATATTCTTTACGAAGTAGTTTCTTCAATGACGTACAGTGTCTCCCGAGGCTGAAGTAAATCTACAGTCTTTACTAAGTAGTCAGGGACGTATAGTATCACCAGAGGCTGAAGTAAATTTACATAAAGGATATTTACTCTTTTGCTGTGAATACCCCAAATATTTTCATCGATTGAATAAAAACCATTTTCACGAGTGTGAAACACAAGTGAAAATTTGAAATTTTCCATTACACGAGTTCATAATTTTTATGGTGTTCACTGAAAAAGAGTTCATTTTATTTTTAGCTCACCTGAGCACGTCGTCCGTCGTGCGTCATGCGGCGTCAACAATTGCTTTAAAAGCCTACTCCTACACCCCTGGGCCAATTGACTCGATACTTGGTAGGAAGCATCAGGGTGACCTGTAGATCAAAAATAGCTAAAATCATGCCGATCGGAAATCCAAGATGGCCACCATCTTGAAAATCTATTTTTCGCTTCTTGTCCTGAACCCAAAAGCCAATTGACTCCAAAAACTTGCTAGGAAGCATCGGGGTGACTTGTAGATCAAAAATAGCTAAAATCGTGCCGATCGGAAATCCAAGATGGCCGCCATGGTCGCCATCTTGAAAATCTATTTTTCGCTTCTTCTCCTGAACAGAAAGGCCAATTGACTCCAAACTTGCTAGGAAGCATCGGGGTAACTTGTAGATAAAAAAATAGCTAAAATCGTGCCGATTGGAAATCCAAGATGGCCGCCATCTTGAAAATCTATTTTTCGCTTCTGAACCGAAAGGCCAATTGCCTCCAAACTTGCTAGGAAGCATTTGGGCGACTTGTAGATCAAAAATAGCTAAAATCATGCCTATTAGAAATCCAAGATGGCCGCCATGGAAGCCATCTTGAAATTCTATTTTTCGCTTCTTCTCCTGAACCCAAAAGCCATTTGCCTCCAAACATGGTAGGAAGCATTGGGGTGACTTGTAGCTCAAAAATAGCTAAAATCGTTCTGATTGGAAATCCAAGATGGCTGCCATCTATGTTTTGCTTCTTCTCCTGAACCGAAAGGCCAATTGACTCCAAACTTGCTAGGAAGCATAGGTGTGACATGTAGATCAAAAATAGCTAAAATTGTGCCGATCATAAATCCAACATGGTCACCATGGCGGCCATCTTGAAAATCTATTTTTCGCTGCTTCTGCTAACCCCAAATGCCAATTGATTCGGGGTGACTTGTAGATCAAAAGTAGCTAAAATAGTTCCAATCGGAAATCCAAGATGGTCGCCACCTTGAAAATCTATTTTTCTCTTCTACTCCTGAGCTGAAAGGCCTATTGACTCCAAACTTTGTAGGATGCATCAGGGTAACTTGTAGATCAAAATTAACTAAAAGCATGCTGATTGGAAATCCATTATGGCCGCCATGGTGTCCATCTTGAAAATCTTTTTTTTCGCTTCTTCTCCTAAACCCAAAAGCCAATTGACTTGAAACTTGGTAGGAAGCATCAGGGTGACTTATAGATTGAAATTGGCTAAAATCGTTCTGATTCGAAATCCAAGATGGCCGCCATGGCAACCATCTTGAAAATCTGTTTTTCACTTCTTCACCTGAACCAAAAGGCTTATTGACTTTAAACTGGGTAGGAAGCATCAGGGTGACCTGTAGATCAAAAATAGCTAAAATCATCCCTATCAGAAATCCAAGATGGCCGCCATGACAGCCATCTTGAAAATATATTTTTCGCTTCTTCTCCTGAACTGAAAGGCCATTTGATTCGAAACTTGGTCGGAAGCATTTGGGTGACTTGTAGATCTAAAATAGCTTAATTTGTTTGGATCGGAAATCCAAGATGGCCATCATGGCGGCCATCTTGAAACTTTTTTTAGCTCACCTGAGCAAAGGCTCAGGGTGAGCTATTGTCATCACCCTATGTCCGTCGTCCATCGTCAACAATTAGTTTGTTAACACTCTAGATGTGACAGTTTTAACCCTATCTTGATGAAACTTGGTCAGATTGTTTGCCTCTATGAAATCTAGGTCAAGTTCGATACTGGGTTACTTGGGGTCAAAAACTAGGTCACCAGGTCAAATCAAAGGAAAAACTTGTTAACACTCTAGAGGTCATAGTTTTGACCCAATCTTGATGAAACTTGCTCAAAATGTTTGCCTCTATTAAATCTAGGTCAGGTTCTAACTGGGTCACTTAGGATCAAAAACTAGGTCACCGGGCCAGATCAGCAGAAAATCTTGTTAGCCCTCTAGCGGTCACATTTTTGAAGCAATCATCATGAATCTTACTCAAAATGTTTGTCTTGATGATTTCTAGGTCAAGTTTGACACTGGGTCACATGGGGTCAAAAACTAGGTGACCTGGCCAAATCAGCAGAAAACTGTTAAAACTCCAGAGGTCACATTTTTGAAATAATCATCATAAATATTGCTCAAAATGTTTGTCTTGATGATTTCTAGGTCTAGTTCAAAACTCGGTCACTTGATATAAAAAACTAGTTCACCTGGCCAAATCAAAGGAAAACCTTGTTGATGCTCTAGAGGTCACATTTTTGAAGTGATCATCATGAATCTTGCTCGAAATGTTTGTCTTGATGATTTCAAGGTGATGTATAGTTTTCTGTCCAGTGACTCTCTTAAGTTTTTCCATTTAGGTCAGTTTCTCAGTAATTATTGGTCCTACAGAGTGATATTTGGTACTTGTGAAGTGTTTGTGTTTAGGTCAGTTTCTCAGTAACTATTGCTCCTACAGCCAGTGATACTTAGTACATGCATACATCTTAGCATGGCCTCTTGAGTGCAGTCATCCATTTTTGACCTTGGCCGGCCTCGGTGGCTCAGTTGGATGCGCCGTCCGACTGGAGACCAGGAGGTCGCGGGTTCAACCCCCGCCGAGGTCGGCAACATTCTTTCGTGGAGATTGATCATGAAATATTTTCTACGGTCATTTTCTCCCTTCCGCTGATTCAAGAAGGCCAGTTGTCAGTTTCTGGCGAAAGAATGTGCACACTACTTGTTAACCGCTTAGAGGACTAAGCCTGCCCAGTAAACTTACTGTGTGGTTAAGTAAACTGACCGCGCTCGACATGACCCCATTGGGTTGACTGGGCCGTAAAACCTCAACACAAAATTTTTGACCTTGACCTTTATTTCACAGTCCATTAGACATGCTACATTGTCTCACTTGTTAATATAATCATTTTGATCAGAATGTTTGCCTTGATCAGTTCTAGATCAGGCTCTCAAAGTGCTATGTTGCTCAGGTGAGCGTTACAGGGCCATCATGGCCCTCTTGTTTCACTTATTTTCCTGAACCAAAGGGCCAGTTGATTTGAAAATTGGTAGGAAGGATTGGGATGACTTGTAGATATATAAATAGCAAAAATCGTTCCAATCGGAAATAAAAAATGGCAGCCATCTTGAAAATCTATTTTTCCCTTTTTCTTCTGAACTGAAAGGCCAATAGACTCGAAACTTGATAGGAAGCATCGGGGTGACTTGTAGATGAAAAATAGCTCAAATCGTTGCGATAGGGAATCCCAAATTGCGGCTATGGTGGCCATCTTGAAAATCTTGTTTTGAACTTTTTCTCCTGAACCGACTCAGTTCATTGAAAGTATCGAGGTGACTTGTAGATCAACAGTAGCTAAAATCATTCTGATTGGAAATTCTTCAAACGAAAATCTTCAAACGACTTGATGGGAAGTATCACAGCGGCACAGAGATTTAGAATTGCAGAAATTGTTCCGTTCCGATATCCAAGACGGAAAAGTAAGCAAATGGGGCCATTTTGAAATTCTTCAAAGGACATCTCCTCCCAAGCCATGTCAGGTTGAGCCGAAACTTGATTGGAGGCATTGGAGCATTAAAGAGATTCAGAATTGATAAAAATCATTCCGTTCCGATATCCAAGATGGCTGCCAGGGCGGCCATCTTGAAATTCTTCAAACGACATCTCCTCCCAAACCTTAAGTTGGATTGAACCGAAACTTGATGGTAAGCATTGGAGCGACATAGAGATTCAGAATTGCTTAACTTTTCCGCTTGGCTGTCCAGGATGGCGGCCATTTTGAAAATCTTGAAACCACACCTGCTCCCGAGCTCTTAGTCAGATTGAGCCCAAACTTAGGAGGAGGCATTGAGGCCACATGGAGATTTAGAATTTCTAAAATCATTCCGTTCCGATATGCAAGATGGCCGCCATGTCAGCCATCTTGAAAATCTTTGAACAGCATCTCCTCCCAAAGTGTAAGTTGGATTGAGCTGAAACTTGATCGGAGGTATCGGAGCAACATTGAGATTCAGCATTGCTAAAATCATTCCGTTCAAATATCCAAGATATCCCTCATGGTGGCCGTCTTGAAAATATTCAAACCATGTCTGCTTTCGAACGGTAAGTTGGATTGAGCCCAACCATAGTGGGAAGCATTGGGATAACATGGAGATTTAGAATTGCTAAATTGGTTTCATTCCAATATCCAAGGTGGCCAGCTTGAAAATCTCGAAACGACATTTGCACTGGAATGGTAAGTTTAATTAAGCTGAAACTTGGTGGGAGGCATTGGGGAGACATGGAGATTCAGAACTGCTAAATTCGTTCCATTCCAATATCCAAGATGGCTGCCATGTTGGGGGGGGGGGGGGGGCCGGGGGGCATCTTGAAACTCTTCAAAAGACATCTCCAAAACCATAATTCGGATTAAGCCCAAACTTGATGGGAGGCATCGAAGTGATATAGAGATTCATAATTGCTAAAATGGTTCTGGTCCGATATCTGAGCTTGCCCTCAAGGTGGCCATCTTGAAAATCTTCAAATCTCATCTATTCCTGAATGGTAAGTCAGATCGAGCAAAAACTTGGTGGGAGGCATTTGGGTGACATGGAGATTCAGAATTGCTAAAAACATTTTGTTACGAAATCCACGGTGGCAGCCATCTTGAAGATCTATTGTAGCTTAGCTGGAGCTTTGCTCTAGGTCAGCTTATGCCACGGTCTGTTGTCCATGGTCCTTCCGTCATCCGCATGTCCGTTAGTAACTTTTCACATTTTTACATCTCCATCAGAATCGTATCCATGATGGCCGCCATCTTGGAAGTCTTCAGTTGTTATCTGCTCCCGAACAGTTAGTCGAATGGAGCCGAAACTTGGTTGAAGGCATCGGGGCAACATAGAGATTTAGAACTGCTAAAATGGTTCCGTTCTGATATTCTAAATGGCTACTATAGCAGCCATTTTGAAAATCTTCAAATCACATCTGCTACGGAACGGAAAGTCTGATTGAGCTAAAACATGATGGGAGGCATAGGGGTGTGATGGTAATTCAGAATTGCTAAAATCGTTCTGTTCCAATGTCCAAGATGGCCGCTATTTTGAAATTCTTTAAACCACATCTCCTCCCAAAAAGTAAGTCAGGTTGAGCCAAAACTTGATGGGACGCATCGGGGTTACATTGAGATTCAGAATTGCTAAATCGTTCAGTTCCATTATCCATGATGGCAGCCATGGTGGCAATCTTGAAACTCTTCAAACAACATCAGATCCAGAATTGCTGGCAATCTGATCTGACAGCCGAGATGGCCGCCGTGGCACAATGTTAACATGTCATGATCAGTCTAATCCAGGTGAGCAATTTCTGGCCCACTCGGGCCTCTAGTGTAGCAAGTTTGGTTAAATTCCGCCCTGTGGTTTAGGAAAAGTAAGCGTGACGGACAAATGGACGAGACGGACGCATGGGCGGACGCACAGAAAAATAACGTTGCTCTCTCGCACACCTTTACCACGAAGGAAAGTCGTGTAGCAAGTTTGGTTAAATTCCGCCCAGTGGTTTGGGGAGGAGAGAGAAGAAATTAACGTTCTGACAGCGAGATGGCCACCGTGGCACAATGTTAACATGGAAAAATGGACGAGACGGATGCATGGGCGGACGCACAAAAAAAAAATTTGCTCTCGCACACCTTTACCATGAGGGAAAGTCGTGTAGCAAGTTTGGTTAAATTCCGCCCAGTGGTTTAGGAGGAGAGAGGAGAAATTAACGTGACGGACAGATGGACGGACAGCCCGACGCAGGACGGACGGTAAAATAATGTTGCTTTCGCACACCCTTACCATAAGGGGAGGTCATGTAGCAAGGTTGTTTTAATTCCGCCCAGTGCCGGCCTCGGTGGCTTAGTTGGATGCGCCGTCCGACTGGAGACCAGGAGGTCGCGGGTTCAACCCCCGCCGAGGTCGGCAACATTCTTTCGTGGAGATTGATCATGAAATATTTTCTACGGTCATTCTCTCCCTTCCGCTGAGTCAAGAAGGGCAGTTGTCAGTTTCTGGCGAAAGAATGTGCACAATACTGGTTAACCGCTTAGAGGACTAAGCCTGCCCAGTAAACGTGTGGTTAGGTAAACTGACCGCGCTCGACATGACCCCATTGGGTTGACTTGGCCGTAAAACCTCAACACAAACAAACAATTCCGCCCAGTGGTTAAGGAGGAGATGGAGTGACAGACAGATTGACGGACGCACGGAAAAATAATGTTGCTCCCGCATAGCCTTATCATGAGGGGAACTAATGTAGCAAGTTTGAATTCCGCCAAGTGGTTTAGGAGAAGATAGCGTGACGGACAGATTGATGGACGACGGACGCATGGACGGAGAGGCGCATGGAAAAATTATGTTGCTCTCGCACACCCTTACCATAAGGGTAAGTGATGTAACAAGTTTGGTTGAATTCCGCCGAGTTGTTCAGGAGGAGACTGCGTGACGGACGGACGGACGGAGGCGTTTACAGTGGGAATAATAAATAAACAGGCTATAACAGTGCAGAGTGAATCACTCTCCCTTTGTCGCGATGTCGTTGTTGCCTTTGGTGCAACAGTTGTGTACAGGCGAAAAAAAGTGAAAAATTGTTGCCATAGGTAGAATCTTTTTTTGTCGCCTTTGGTGCATTTTTTGCACCAAACTTATGTGCTACTAGTCGGATCAAAATATTACAATGTTACAGAAACATGTCGTGAATATAAGCACTCGTGTACACTTTATTTTGCGTGTTTGTCTGTTACTTGGAAGTTACGTGTTTGTCCTTGTTACTTGGAATGTTACAAGGTCTTTACTTATGTTACGTGATTACTAATAGCGCATCGTTTGTCAGCTCAAAATGTTACATGAGTCTCGGGGACAGTGTGTGTGTGTTTGTGTGTGTGTGTGTGGGGGGGGGGGGGGGATGTGCCGCTGGAACAGGTATACTTTTCAAACCTGAGATTATATGAAAAGGTATCAATTTTAGCACCAAGTTATATAAATAGCCCCCATTTCTAAAGCAGCATTACGTCAATAGCCCATTGATTTCCAATTTTGGCAGACAACTTACCTGACCACATACATAATCAAAACAAGAGGCAAAATGCACATATGCTTTGAATATAATTCCCGTTTTGGTTCTTCTAGTGTTAACTAAATTCTTCTATTATATGAATAGGGTATATTTTTACATGGAAATTTATATGAAAAGGTATGTTTTGTCACTGGAATTATATGAATAGGGGATGTATTCAAAGTTCCAGCGGCACACCCACGCCCAAAAATTTTCCGAGCTACCCACCTCCACCCCACCCCCACGAGTTAGCAACTCCCACTGATTGGACCCCTCCCCCCCCTCGCCCCCCCCCCACCCACCCACACACACACGCGCGCGAGTTAGCAAACCCCGCTGATGCGAAATACTTACGAATGTCGATACGCAAACATGTTTTTTGGGATGCTAATCACGCTTTATCATGTTAGGGGTAGATTATGTACAACATTCAGCGCTGAATGAACGATGCAGAATCATGATTATTTACTCTACTGCGAAGAGGCAAAATATCAGAAAGACATAGGTCCGTAGTAGGGAGGGGGAGTAAGTAATTAAGTAATATAGGGCGCCTCTTGCACTGTGCCAAAACTAGTTGGATCACGATCGAAAAAATATTCGTACCTTAGCATTTGATATGCTTTTGAAGACAATGTACAGCAATATCGATAGGTAAATTAAGATACGAGTCTTATTTAGTTTGTTCTCGATCGTCCTTAAATTAACGTATTTGTTTGTTATGAGGTTTTACGTCCCCGTCAACACTATGTAGGTTATTTTGGAGACGTTGCTTCCGATTGTGTAGGACTTTTACCCGACATTGAGACGAAATGACATCTCAAACCCTGCCGACCAAACAAACCAAAAGGGTTTATATGTAGGGACGATCCGACTCGCACCACTTTGCCTAGGCAGGCTTAAACCCACTAAACGGTTTACCAGTGCTCATGTGCGGTCGGTTTCAGCTCTGCGTGGAAACATTTTGCAGCCCAATCTATTTCTCTGAGCCCCGTTGGGCGGGGGCCCAAACAATTGACGTAAAGTTCACCCGTAATTCATTACATTTTGAGGTAAGCTGCAATAACAATAACAAGTACATTCTAGTTCTGGGTATGCCCCTGGTATACCTGCTACTTTTTTGCGGCTGGGCGGAACCAGTCAGACGAGCTATTTTTGGGGTAAACAGTAGATCCTGGGTTCTAGCCTATGTAGTGAAGTAAAAAAAAAAAAAAAAAAAAATGACATAATTTGCACCCAATATTCCTTTGTTAGATAAGCTACAATATACATTTTATTAACTTTTTTGTTCTAGGGGGAGGGGATGGGGAGGGGTAGCGGGGTATGACGAATAGTCCTGCTATTTTTATTAGTTTTTTGGTGTGTGTGTGTGTGTGTGTGTGTGTGTGTGTGTGTGTGTGTGTGTGTGTGTGTGTGTGTGTGTGTGTGTGTGTTTAAGGGGGTCGGTAACCTAACGTATTAGCTATTTTTGTGGGGTAATCAGTAGATGCTGGGGCCTGGCCGATATGACAAGAAAAAATTAGAGTACTTCCCTCCGGAGAACATTGCCCTGTTGCAGGGATGGAACCTGATTCTGCCAAAGTACTATTTAAAAATGTCTTGTCAATTCTCCTCTGACTCGAATACGAATCGGAAAATGCCAGATTGGAAAAAAAGCAATTTTTAAGTACATCTGGGCGCCTTCTAGACAGTGTCCAAACTAGTTCGAAAGCAGTTGAAAGAATATTTCAGCCACGAGTTTATCAACGTTGAAATGTTGAGTGCCTACAGGCTATTTGGTTGGATCTCGATCAGTCTAGACAGACTTGACGTAAAGTGCACCAACAATTTATCAATGTACTTCAGTTGAGAGAGAGAGATATATATATAGAGAGAGAGAAAGAGAAAGAATGGTCATCAACATTATAAATATATTTTATCAGTGTGTTTGCGTAATAAGGTAGAACTGTCCTAAGGATATTGAAAACGTATTTGGATTAAATGGGATTTTCGCTCAAAAAAAAAAATAAATAAATAAATAAAATAAAATAAAATAAAATAAAAAAAAATACAGACCTGCATATAAAAGACTGTTAAAATCGTTGTCCGCGTCCCTCAGATTTACGTGTACGATCGTCGACCAGGAATGTTTGAATTTCATTCAGATGCAAGAAGTCTGTGAAACGTAAGAGCACACAAAAATTGCTGTCATATACAAGATGAGCTATTGACCCATACATATGACCAGCGTCTACAAAACGGGACACTGCCAAATAGTGAAAAGGCAGATCACATGTCACAGAACACGGCGTCTGGTCATGGTCTTTACTGTTTGCTTAAAGTACGGAATATTCTGTGGAAAATACAAGGTGTAAAACAACCGGAAACATTAAATGGTGCAGTGTCTGTTAAACTCAGCTCAGGCTCAGGGTGATTGAGGCTGTGCCCTAAAAACTGAGGTCAAGGTCACCAAAATCTAATCAAATCTTGGTGTTGCAATGATATATTGAACCGTTTGACCAAATTTCATCGATAGGCTGCAGACACGCCATTTTTGGCCCAAAATTGACAGTTTGGGGACTGTGCCATTGCAGATGAGATCAAGGCCATCAAAACCTACAGACTGTTTTCCTCCATCCTGGGAATGTAACCATGCAAGTTTGGTCAGAATCCACCCATAGGTTCCGGAGATGTAGTTCTTCAAACATGCTACGCTGACGCCAATGCCAACACCGACGCAAACTGGATCCGCACCCAAAACAATGTCCTCCTCCCCTTGGTGGGGCTGACATAATCACTGAGTTGAATTCACATGAGGCGTAGTCTCCAGATACTCGCCTGAGGCGAAGTCTCCAGAGAACTCACCTGAGGCGAAGTTTCCACTGAACTCAACTTAAGCCTCACCTGAGATGAAGTCTCCATGGAACTTACACGAGATGAAGTCCGTAAAGAACTCACCTGAGTCGCTAAACTTAGGCGAAGTCTGCAGGGAACTCAGCTGAGGCGAAGTATCCAGGGAACTGACATGTGTCGGTCTGCAGGGAACGCACCTTAGGCGAAGTCCGCAGGGAACTCAGCTGAGGCGAAGTCTCCAGGGAACTCACAAGAGCGAGGTCTGTATGGAACTTTTGTTTGTTTGAATTGAGGTTTAACTTCCCCGTCAACACTATTTAAGTCATTTTGGAGACGTTGCTTCCAATTTTGTGAGATTTTTACCCGTCATTGAGATGAAATGATATCTCAAGCCCTGTCGCAAAAAGAAAGCAATAGTGCTTTTATGCACTGGACGGCCTGACTCGCACCACTTTGACTGAAGAGGCTGAGTCCTTCTTAGCGGTTTACCAGTACTCATGTGCGTTCAATTTCAGCGTGGAAGCACCATGCAGCTCAATCTATTTCTCCAAACACCGATGGGCGGGGGCCTATTCTCTAGGGAACACACATAAGGTAAAGTCTCGATGGAAATTATGTGAAACGAATGTATCTAGGGAACATACATAAGCGTGATCTGAAGGGAATGCACATGAGGCGTTTATTTTTTAAAGTCCCTTTCAAGATTATTCACTTATTTCGAACCGATCGTTAGTCAGAGGTGCGATAACAGAGGAACCCGGAGAAAACCCACCTGACCTTCCGTTGCAGAACTTGACATCTGGCATGTGACCTAAACGAGGCTCGAACCCACAGCGGTGAGGGACCTAATGATAAAAAGGCAGTGCTCATACCCACTAGGACAGCAGGCAAAGTCTCCAGGGAACTTACCTGGGACGAAGTCTCTAGGGACCTCAGATGAGCGGGGTCTGTAGGGTACTTTTATTTGGCGAGGTCTCCCGGGAACACATCTGAGACAAATTAGCAAGGAAAGTCACGTGAGACGAAGTTTCCAAGGAACTCACCTGAGTAGAATCTCAAGGTAACTCGCCTGAGTTAAAAGGTTTCCAGGAAACTCACATAAGGCAAAATCTCTAAAGAACTCATTTAAGGAGAAGTCCCCAGGGAACTCAACTAAGGCTAAGTTTCCCTGGAACTCACCTGAGGCGAATCTGCAGGTTACTCACCTCAGTTGAAGTCGTCAGGGAACTGACATGAAGCAAAATCTCAAGAGAACTCACCTGAGGCGAAGTCTCTAGTACATTTTACCATGGAACTCACCTAATGCGAAAAAAAAAAAAAAAAAAAAAAAAACTGGATCGCTTTGACCTATTTTTCGTTAGTTTCAGTTATGCTGACTTAACTAACCCTTCTTTTTGTGACAACAGAATAGTGAAAATTTAGAATGGAATGAACTAGTCTAATCTATATTTTACACAGCGCACCGATAGAGACGGTGGAAAAAAAATCAATATTCTATCATGCAATAAACCACTGGACGCAACGTCAGTTCTATTTGTGCGTAAAGAGGTTGGGAGACTCGGCAGGACATAAATGCTCCGGGTATTGGTCCTTTTAATATCAGTTTAGGAAAAAAACTGTTGCATACAAAGTAAGGGTTTCTCGGTCACTTGTTAGTAAATTTATCAATAACGTTCCGTCGGTGTTTGTAACTCGCACTCCGCCCTCGTGATATGATCTACTTTACCAAACACGTATTAAACATTTTACGTACTTGACTACTCGTAATATCCAAACCGAGATATATACACAGCAACATATTTATAGGGTTGATAAAGCACATCGTTTGTCGAACACTTGCGTACAAGTTTCCACAGTTTGGATACACTGTGTTCTCCGTTTTGCTAGATACGCCTTTTACTATAGTTAAAGGTAGCGTTGAGAGCTTTTACGTGCTAAATCGGTCTCCGTGAAAAGTGTCTTTTCATATGCATATTAGCAGTAAACAGTAGATCTTTATGATACTATGCGACCATTTATTTGCCGTAATAACACCTCGGGGCGGGGGGTGGTCGGGGTGGGGTGGGGGGCGGGGGGTGGTCGGGGTGGGGTGGGGGGTGGGGGGTACTACTGTACTTACTATATATGGCATAGTACGGATGTGCGTGCCGAATGACCCCCCATTTTCAGCGCTGCCAGGTATATGATTGGCCCCCTTTTTTCGACAAAAAGTATATTACTGACCCAATTTTTCTTGGGCCCTACTTTTTCTGACATCCCGGTATATGCACATAATTTTCCCTCAGAGATTTTGAGGCTGCTCGTTCTCTTGGTATTTAATGAATTGACTGCATTATTTGTCTAACTACCAGCAAAACATTGGGTTCAAAAAATCAACGGGCGGCAGTATATGAATGGGTCAACATTTCAGATAACCACCCCCCCCCCCCCCCGCCCCCCCCCCCCCCCCCCCCGAGAATAAACCTAGGTATACGACCATTCATTTGCCGTAATAAACCTAGATATACGACCATTTATTTGCCGTAATAAACCTAGGTATACGGCCATTTATATGCTGTAATAAACAACTAGGTATACAACCATTTATTTGCCGTAATAAACCTAAGTATACGACCATTTCTTTGCCGTAATACACCTAAGTATTGAGACAGAGTTGGTTGGTTAAGCAGTGTAGACCCAGATCAGACGCCGCATTACCCAACGTCTGATCAGCGTCTACACTGTTTGTCACTTAGTCCACTACTTGTTTGACTCATCAAGAGTGTGAAACAGTCAGACTTGCCTGAGCAAACAGAGTAGAGCCAGATCAGACGTCGCAGCTGCGACTTTGATCTGACTGAGCGGACGCGAAGGCTGACCTGAGTTTTTTACTGGGCTAACGGTACATTTTCTCACTTAAGGCTCATACGTATAACATGGCATGATTTTGTTTTTCTTGACTTTCAACGCAACGAGGAGTTTTCTTACATGGTCGCCCTGATATTTGTTATGAAATAATTTCCTTAATTTGTGAAATTCTTTCTCTTGTAACAATCAAATTGTGAACATGGGAACGCGTGCAATGTACATCATGCAGAAAAGACAACATGTCCTTTATTTGGAAGTACCAGCACAGTGGCTCAGTTGGTAGAGCGTCCGCTTTGTGACCGGGAGGTTGCGGGTTCGAACCCCGGCCCAGTCATACCAAAGACACTGAAAATGGTACTAGCTGCTCCTTGGCTTGGCGCTCAGCATTAAGAAAGTAGAGCTAGGAATCAGAACTGGCCAGCTCAGTGTCAGTATAATGAGACTGGTTGGAGTCTGGGGCGTGATATTACAATGAGGCTGTACTCTAAAAAGTGAGCATTGAGCTCCCTGCCCATATCCAGACATCCGTAGCGATATAAAAGATTGTTGAAAGCGACGTAAAGCCCGAATGAAAAAACAAACAAAAATGATTAGGAAGTTGATCTATATAGTATTTACTCTAAGTACTGACACACCATAACTCCTAACCACGCTTGTCTATTACTACCTTTTACTTCTGTCTCGACAATTGCTGGATAAATGACAAACAGCGTGGAACCTGAACAGACGCTGCCGCGGCGTCTAATCTGGGTCTACACTGTTTGCTCAGGACAGTCTGTCCGTGCCATTACCACGGTGTATTATGGCAGCTCCCAGCGGGCACACAACGTTGAAATGACGTCATATCAACGTCGATGCTATTACGTTGACGTTTGTGCTGGTTATGGAAGCCACTTTTTACGACCAAGCTCCGCGCGTGCTCTATTCCATTATGATCCCAAGTGATATCTTAGATTACTGAAGTCATCTGATATCTGCAAAGTCAATAAAATCACTCTGGACTAGAGATAAAAGGACTTGTACACTATAAACAATAAAGATCCAGATCAACGTGTGCATACGTTTAGCTTGACCGTGATCCTCGGCGTGCACCCAATATCAGATACTTCAATATCTGGCGATTCTTTACGGTGACTTGATGCAATTTTATGGACGAGGTAACTCTGACAAAATGTTTATCTCCCTTCTCAGGCTTCTCTAAAAGAAAAGAATTTACTCCCATGGGAAGCAAATTCTTTCCTTTTAGAGTAGAACCCTTTCAGAACGGACGGGCTTGGTGTTTAGGAAAGCAAAGAGAAAGTGATAAAAGTTGCCTCCATTGTAAACGATAGTGGAAAGTTTGGAAAATATACCAAACGTATTCGGTCCCTTTAAGACAACACAGAGGGAGGGGCTGTACATGTAGATACTAAGGCGGGCCTTCGCAGCACGCGAGTCTCGTCATGAGAAACTGTCTTTGCAGAATGTGCTGAACCTGACAGGCCCTAGATCACCTACTCATCAGCTCGGCTTGATGAGTACCTTCGCTGTCCACTGGCTGATCTGAGCATTCGCTGTTATTATACGGCATAAGGGCCCTTTCTTTCTTTCTTTCTTTCTTTATTTCCTTCTTTCTTTTTCTTTCTTTCTTTCATCCTTATTAGATTCCAATAAGGAACACCAGACACGTACATGTACGTGATTTTTTTATTTATTTATTTTTTTTTTTTTTTGAGTAATGTCTCTTAATACTTATTATATGTTTTCAGGGCATAATTACCAAGGCCCTGTTGTTCAAAGCATCGTTAGCTCGTTAGTGGTCAAATGTTAACTGTTCTAGTAAATGTGATATCTAACTCGCATGTATTTTTGCTAAAAACATGTGAGTAGATTTTGCAAATGCAAAAGCTACTCACATTTTTTTTTTCAGCAGAATATTAGTGTATATGCCATCTTTAATGATCAAAGTTTTACCGATACGTTAACTAACGACATATTTAGTTTTGAACAACTAGGCCCAGAAGTTTAAATAGGATCTTTTACAACAAAAGGTGTTCTTTGTTTCACATGCTGGGAAAAATCAGCAGACGAAATTTTGAAACAAATTTCTTGTTTTTTTTGTTTGTTTTTTTTTTTTTTTTTTTTTTTGTCAGAAAAAAATGACATTTCATGCAAATTGTTTCCACAGGAGACAATTGACATGTTATGCCAGATCCTATTTTCTGGAGACAAGAATTAAGATAGATATGATGAATCTGTCGCTGCCGAATCTGTCCATAGCGTGCTAAGTGTTAACTGTAAATATGACTATCTTCAGCCATTCAATAGATGATTCCTGGAACTTCGGTGACGCCATCGATAAGGAATGGTGGGCAAGGAGACGATTCGCATGCAGTGTCAGATCCTAATTTCTAGGAAAAAATACGAAAAACAGCATCAATTGTCGTCTGCTTAATTTGCACATACCCACGGTCAGCGGAAATCCCGTTGAAAAGGTTCCCAGTCAATTCGTACTAAACGCCAACTCGTACTTAAGTCAATTCGTTCTCATTTTGGTTAACTCGTTCTCATCGGTTTGGTCAATTCATACTCATTTGGCTAGTTCGTCCTAATTGGTCGGTCAACTCGTACTCACTTTTGTCAACTCATACTCATTTTGATCATCTCGTACTCATGGTTCTGGTCAATTCATTCTCATTTTGGGACCTCTGTTTTAGAAACTATGTATATTGAACGCAAAAAGAAACGCAAAACAAACGGATGCAATATTTGAAAACCATATATTGCTGTGAGATTTTAAACTTTGGGCGTATAAGAAGAAAACAAAACAAAGTAAAAATAAAACAAAAAAAAAAAAAAAAAAAAAAAAAAAAAACTTTGGGCATATACTTAACGCCATGAAAACGCAACATTTAGAGTGTTTATATAGAATAGTCCCACATTCAAGAAAATTATATTAGGAAAATCAACAAGTCAGATATTGCCACAATATTCTGTAATTTAATAGTCTACCGCGGTTTCACTGATTAGTGCAGATTTTAAAGCAGACATTTAGTAAATATCCTAGGAACGAGAACATTACGAGAACATAACGTCGTGATAATGTTCTGTGCACAATAAACTATTGATGCAATTACCTGTTAAATAGTCCTTGTCTGTGAATACCCTGATGGCACCAGTACCTAAGCAGTCCTGTTTTTTTTTGGGTTTTTTTTGTGCATTTATGACCAGTTTTTTCTTTTGCCTATCGTAGGGACATCTTATAAAACGGGAAAGTTGTATATTTGGGATACTTTTTTTTTTCGCATAGATATCTTTATGTTCACCTACTTTTAGCTTTCTTGTTTTGGGGCCACGGATTTGCTGGTTATGGACGGTAACCCTTTTATGCAAGAAGTTACAGGTTTCCCCAATAAATTCCTCCCCGCAACCGCTACATTTCATGACTTAAAATGACGTTTTTGACCTCACATAACATATTTTCATAGACTTTGAAGTTGTTTCCACATTCGAATTTTATTTATTAATTATCTTCTTTAAGATGAATACTGAGGCTGTAGTTCGGTCTCTTACATTTTGTAACACTTCGACTTTCATTTGAGGTGAATTTTGCTTCGGTAGGTTGACGTTTTAGATTATAAGGTTGCATTTTGCTCTTAATGAACTGATATTTGGATAAAATGTCTTGCATTTTTATGCCCCTGCCTGTCGAACGCAGGAGTGGGGCATGCATATAGCGTTTCACAGTGATGTGTATGCTTTCGAACAAATTCTAATGAGTATTGTGTATATGTATGACTGTATTGTGATTTCGATGAAATAATACACATTATGTATATGTTTAAACCAAAACCGCAGTTGTATAAAAGGGGGAATTTTTAGCATGTAACCCTCCAATGAAAACAGCGTTTTAAAACTTCCTTATTTATTTTCGTGCTGTTGACACAATACAAGAGTGCATTCATTCAAATCTGCATTTATGCATACAAAAGCGAATGACGTATTATTAAATAGTATCAAATCAGTTTAGGCCACCCTGATAAGGACGTACCTTTTTTGTAGCTTTTATTACTCTCTGACGATAAATAGATAAAATATTTCTTTCTTTTTTCCAAAAAAGAAAAAAAAAAAAAAAAAAAAAAAAAGAAAAAAAAAGAGTTTGTCATTTCATGCAAACTGTCTATATTGAAATGAGTCTGTAAGCGGACAGTGAAGGCCTGGATCAAACTACGTGGTCATGCAGGCTGATATGGGTTTTGTCACGTATGCTATCAAAGCCTTTTTTGCATGACATGACCCATGTTCTTTAACGCTTAGGAATCAGGGTAAATTTTCAGCAGACAACATATTGAAATAATTTTTTCTTATTTTTTTTTTATTATTATTATTTTTTTTTTTCAAGAAAACAGGATTTGACATTTGAATAAGAAACAAAATCAATTTGTCGTCTGCTGAACTAGCCCAGAGAGTGGTAAAGGTTAATCCATACTGGAGCCGCAACATGAGAGAATGTACCGTCTGACATGTGCGCCCAACGAAGACACAAATTAGTCTGCGCAGCCTCGCGGTCAGATCGGAGTCTTCGTTGTCCCATTAAGAAATTCTGCATCCCTGGCTATCCAAAATGCGCCCAGTGAAGATTCCGATCAGACTGTGCGTCCGTATGTACCTTAATATGTATCTATTTACCTTTAATATTCGGACAGACATGCCTGAGCTAACAGGGTAGACCCAGAGTCTTCAATATTTGACATTTATCCAGCAATTTTCACACACATAAACAGATACACGTATTTAGCCTAAGTAGTCAGATACGCAGACCTTAGCAAACACTAGACCTAGACCAGACGCTGCATTTTGATCCACACCTAGTAGGGTTTTAGAAACATTATCAGGTTGTCCGAAGGACTTGTTCACATTTATAGGTTTAACCAATTTTAGTCTGGAGACAGCGTGGGGATTTGCGATGGTGTGCCATCGACCGCGCGATCGTTGGCAGTTTTTTTTTTTTTCTTTCTTTCTTTCGTTGTTTTTCTTTCTTTCTTTTGAAATTAATCAAATTTAGCGTGAGAACGAACTGACCTCAACGAGGACGAATTGACCAAGATAAGTACGAGTTGACCAAAAAATTACGAATTGACCGAAGAAAACATTGTTGAGTACGAATTACCGAAAAATGAGTACGGGTTGACCAAAATGAGAGCGAATTGACTTAAGTACGCATTGACTTGAGTACGAACTGACTTCGTGCCGTTGAAAAGATATTGTTGCTCGGTTCTAGTCTGCTTTGCTCATAACCCGCCTGTGATCATCATTCTTCAATGACTTGAAGACCGATAACGCGTTTACAGTGGCTAATTTGAACTTGTTTTTAAGTACCTAAGATATTCTTCTGCTAGGACAAGAATGTTTTTTTTTTTAGTCTTATCATTGAATTGCACGTTGTGTGTACTCATTAGAATCCACCTCGATCTAGGCGATCTGATGAAAACACTCAACATACCAGTATACAGTAAAACCTCGATGGCTCGAACATCTTTGGTACCATTGAACTTTATTCGAGACATGGGTAGTTCGAGCCACTGAGGCTTAATCATGGCGCCAGATCAGGACGCAAATGATGATGATTTAGGACACTATTTTTGAACTTCTATACAATAATGATATGTTGAGTGTACTCATTAGAATCGCCTCGATGAGGCGATTCTAATGAGTACAAACAACATACACTCTCTTGATAAAATGAAAAAATAAATAAATAAAAATCCCTTAATATTTGTTTTCTCGAGCTATCGGAAGAATTTCACAGGGAGTCAAAAACGAGCTCAACTCATCCAAGGTAAACGAGCCATCGGTGTTCGAGTCATCGAGGTTTTACTGTATTATAGAAGAGAAGATCGACAAAAAAATCCGTAAATTATTTCTTTTTGCCTCCTGAGCTGGCGCTATGATTAACCTCAGTAGTTCGAACTCCCCATATGTAGAACAGATATGATGTTCGAGCTCAAGCCATGGCCCAGCTTAGTATAATAAATACACATAGTTGCTGCTCAGTAGATAGCTTTACAATTATCGTACCCTCGGTTCTAAATAACTAAAATATAGCTGACGGACCACAATCCACACCAATATAGAGTAAGCATCTTTAGTACCAGTTAAGGTTGTACCTCACACAATTTACAAAATGACTGATATATCTTGCAATCGGTACTAAATAACTAAATCCAGTTGACAGGCCATAAAGTACTGATTCCCCAAACCCTTGCCATCGGTACTGACATTTCTAAACGGGTGGTTCCAGTGTTGTTTGATATTTGTGTGCCTTTGTTTCTACCCGCTGTGGAGAGTAGTCATAGTAACGTTGTTTCGACGTTATGTGTTTGCTGGGTTGATGGGGAAGAGAGAGCTGGTTGCTTCGCATTTCTTTGGCTTTTGATTTATGTACTGTCTATCTTGGTTTGTTTGCTCCTCCTCCTGGTATCATTGGTTGGCTATGTTCTGTGATTGTGATTCATCCTGGTAATCTTCAACACTATTTTACAGGCCCTTTATAGAAGATTTCCGTTACTTCAGGCCGGGAGTGTGAATGCTCGCTTGCAGTTAGGTGGATCGACTATGCACACCAACAAATTACATTGTTCTGCAAGTTGTATTTAGCAGACAGTAGTTAGATTTAAACTTCTACAAAATATAGAGCTCAACACTGCATGTTTAGTTGTCTCCTAAGTAGATAATTCAAATCTATAAAAAATATTTCAGGAACTTGTATGGAACGCCACAGCTGTCTTTTTGGAACAAATTTATTATGATGTCATTATTTCTTGATGTGATGTCCATTGTTCTTTAGGTGGTGTCATTACTTCTTTATATGATGACAGTTTATCACTATATGCTGCGCATTATTCATTATATGGTGTGCATATCTAACTATATGGTGTGCACTTTCCTTTGGTCTGTCTCCAGACTCTATCTTTTATATCATTTTCTCTTTTCTTTTCAAAAGTATACAATCTAGTATAGCTTATAATTATTTGATAAGTTATGTCCCTTAGTGGAAAAGTAGTAAACCAGTGAAATGAGATTAACGAGACAAATACAGCTACAGGAAGTGATAAAGAATGATCAAAAAAAAAAAAAAAAAAAAAAAAAAAAATGTAGAAACGACCAGAGCCAGTTCATTTTGTAATGTCAAAATGTTAATAATTCCTTATCTTATGTGGGATCGATGTTTTATGTTGTTAACTAGTCACTGTATGTTGTGGAAAATCAACGACTTTATCTTGTGTCGGATAATATTTTTAGACTTTTAATTTTACATAACGTGATGTCATTCTTTCATTTTATTGTATGCAACCTTTATTATGATGACGACCTCAGCGGGACATTTCTTGAAGTAGAAAATACTTCTTCAGTACCGGGAAAGTATGGAACGCCACAGCTGTCTTATGTTGAGCAAATGTATTATGATGTCATCATTATTTGTAACCGGCCTCGATGGCTCAGTTGGATGCGCCGTCCGACTGGAGACCAGGAGGTCGCGGGTTCAACCCCCGCCGAGGTCGGCAACATTCTTTCGTGGAGATTGATCGTGAAATATTTTCTACGGTCATTCTTTCCCTTCCCTTCCGCTGATTCAAGAAGGCCAGTTTCCGTCGAAAGAATGTGCACAATACTGGTTAACCGCTTAGAGGACTAAGCCTGCCCAGTAAATGTGTGGTAAGGTAAACTGACCGTGCTCGACATGACCACATTGGGTTGACTGGGCCGTAAACCCCACAACAACATTTTTTTATATGATGTCTATTGTTCATTATGGATGTCATTACTTCTTTATATGGTGACGATTTATTACTATTTGCTGTGCATTTTTCATTATATGATGTGCACATGTAACTATATGTTTTGCAATTTTCTTTATCATCATATCTTGTCAATGCACATTTATTATGTCGCACGTTCGTTTTATGATATCTATTATTCCTAATGTTATGTGCGATCGCCGTTTTATGTTGTGAGCTAGTCATTATATGTTGTGGAAAATCAACGTCTTTATCTGGTGTCGGATAATATTTATGTCCTGTCAATTTTACATTGCGTGATGTCGTTATTTCATTATATGGTGTGCAAACTTTATTATGACAACTTCATCAGGATATTTCTTTCAGTATAAATATTACTTCAGCACCGGGAAAGCTTTCCTCTAACTCTGATTATGCTAATGTATGTCTTTGAGAAACACCATAATAAAATCCAATTAAATCGCTCATATTAATTACACATATAAAGAGGTGGAAAGGAATTTATAAAATATACAGATGAAAAGTAGTGACTGAATTAAAGTATTGTTTTCGGGTTTCTGTTAGTGTATTATGTCCAAGGAATACACTCTTAACCTCCTGAACTTGAGTCCTGCCAAAAATTAAAGGGTCATGATAATTGGCAATATTCTGTTATTTAACTCGGACGTTACTTTCAATACAACCTCCCACGAAATCTAGTCGGGTACTCAGACTATTCCCGTTACGTATGCTGGGATTTCTTTGGTTTGGGGGCCATTATTTTCCACGAGTGCCAGCTACAGGTGATTTTGGTGGCTAGTCAGTCCTGAAGCACTGGCTAATTTGATAGATTCTTTTTTTTTTTTTTTTTTTTTTTTTTTTTTTTTTGTTTGCATACCTTTCATTTCTGAATGTGGATGTTTGATAATGCAAACACTTCGATTGCAGACTTGCAGTACTGCTGATGTCACATATTGCACAGACTTACGTAACTTTTTTTTTTTATCTGCATGCGACGTCAGGCGGACTATCAACTACTTTGGCATTTTCTTTGTGTCAATTTTTTGCATCGCGCTGCTTTAAAAATTATTTGGCCTCATTTTCTAGATATAAAACTTGAAAATCATGCCCCCTGAACACGCTGAACATGACCAGATTGACGCGAAATGGCTAGGAAAAAAATAATTTCCCGGCGTTAGTGTAGAAGAGTAGGTAGAAGATAAATTATTGTTAATAAAAGCATAAAAGGAAATAAAATGCCTTTTTGTGTGTGGGATCGAATTTCTTTCACTCATGAGCACCTAAACTTGTATTTTTACGAATGGCGATGTTCATTCGGTAAAATAATATTCGATCTTACACTGAAAAAAAAATATAAAATAAATAAAATAAAATAAAAAAAAATCAAAATATCCTCAATAGGTATCTATATACAAATCTATTTCATGTTTGCTCTTATATGCTCTGAACAATGATTTATTCCTTATGTTCATGGTTTTTTGATCGACGACTGGTCCCTTTATGTAATGCTATTGGTACAGCCATAATCAGATACCACGATGAGGACCGCCAATTTAATCCGAGAAAATTTGTTTTATTGTCATTGTCTTCTGTGTAACAGAACCCTTTCGCAGTTCTGTAGTAAATTTCTACAACAAGAAATCATCCTGCTGAAGTCATCATCATAATTAAGTTTGCACACCATATAATGAAGTATTGACAGCACTTACTGTAACATTGACAGGACACAAGTATTATCCGACACAGGATAAAGACGTTATTTTTCCACAGCATAAAACGACCAGTTCACAACATATAAAGCAAATCGCACATAATATAAATAATTATAAACATAATATACATGTAACTGCTATGCGGCATAATGTTAATGTTTTATTGAAATAATATAATAATAAATGACAATAATATAAAGAAAATCGCACAAAGTATTGTTACGAAGTGACATCATAAGAAAAATGCACAGCATATGATGATCAACTGTCATCATATAAAATAGAAAAATGGCCATCACATCAAGGAAAATGGACATCACATCAAGAAAAAAATGACATCATATCATAAGTTGGCTCCCCATAAGACAGCTCAGGCGTTCCATAGTAAAGCATTCTAACATTGATTTGGCTAGTATTTGTTTTTGAGAAACACCATAATATCGCGCATATAATTATACATATAAATGGGTGGACAGCAATTTATAAAATAAATAGATGAAAAGTAGTAAACGAATTTGTTGTTGTTATTTTTATGCCCCCGCCTGCCTTTGACAGGAGTGGGGCATATAGCGTTTCGCCGTGATGTTACGTCCGTACGTGCGTATGTGCATATGTCTCGTTCGTAACCAGGTTCAAGTTTACCTGCAAGTTTAGGTGCAAATTTACGTCCGCGTTTCTCTTGCGGCTAATAACTTTTATACATTCTGGGCTAGAAAGTTGAAAGTTTGTATGACACTTACCTACATCAAGACCTTTTAATGTATGGTACCGTTACCCCAGGGCCATGCTCCTGGGCGGGGCTAGGGGTCGGGGCGGGCTAGGGGTCGGGGCGGGGGTATCCGTGTACTGTGGACGCATTTCTATTTTTGTTTTTCAGGTTTGTATTAATGTATTTGGTCCAAGAAATACACTGACCCTTATCTTCCTGAATTTGAGTCCTGCCAAAAATTAAAGGGCCGTGATTATTGGGCAATATTCTGTTGTTTAACTCGAACGTTATTTTCAGGACCACCTCCCACCTAATCCAGTCGGGTACTCAGACTATTGCCCGATACGTAGGCTGGAATTTCTTTGGTTGGGCAGTATTGTCCACGAGTGCCAGCTGCCGGCGATTTTACTGGCTACTCAGTCCTGAAGCACTGGCTAATTTGCTTTGGAAGCTATGTATTTTGACTGGTCAGCCTATAAATTTGGTAAAAAAACCCGGCTTCTTTTAGCTTATTTCCTTCTCAAAGAATTATTAACATAATATAAATACTATGCGACGTAATATAAATGTCTATTCACAGAATATAATGGTAAATGGCCATAATATAAAGAAAAGCGCACAAAATATAATTACATGTACAAATTGACATCATATGAAGAAAAATGCACAGCATATAATGATCCAATGTCACCATATAACGAAATAATGATACCACATAGAGAAAAAATGAACAGCACATCAAGGAAAAAAATGACATCGTATCATAAGTTTACTCAATATAAGACAGCACAGGCGTTCCATAAGTTTACTCAATATAAGACAGCACAGGCGTTCCATAAGCTCGTTTGCTAAATACACTTTCCAGAATAGGATGGGCTAAATGCCTTTTTTTTTTTTTTATTTTGGTTGTTAGAAATTCGCATCCTCAATTTCTCAACCCAGGTTTGAAGTAGTAACAAGTAAACAACAACAAAGAAAAAGCGGGTTGCATCGTTGCAAGTCAAAATTTTCCACTGGGACAAAGGATCCACTGGTAATGTTAATGAAATTTAACGCTTAACGCAGGGTGAAAAGTTTCAACAGACGACATTTTGAAATAGTTTCCTTATTTTCCCCAGAAAATAGACTTAAATATCTCGTTAGGAGCCAATTTGCAGGAAATATAAAAGCCTATTTTCTGGAAAAGTATGAAATGACTACAATTTGTCGTCTGCTGAAACTGCGCTGAGCATGTACAAGTTTGAGGAATGTTAAAAAATAATGTGAACAGTGACTGTCTAGACCAGCCTGTCCAGTACACGTGCTGGTAAGCAATTTGCTTGTGGAATGATGTATTTTCGGGTTTACTACAATGTATCACATGAATGAGCCCATCGAAAACCTAGATCTGTGTGCGCATCCGTGGAGTCTGAATAGAGTCTTTGTGAGGCACTCTGTGGGTAACCAAGGATCGAAAGCGTCGTCAGACGGCCAGCGAAGACTCTGATCAGACTGCGTCGATCGTGCAGTCTTGTATGTCTAAAATGCTATGCCCCGGCTTATTTTATTTTCTTTTTTGCCAAAGTTACCTTAAAAATTAAGGACGTCGGTTACGGGTAATATGGGCCGTAACAGCGAACACTGCAACGTACGACATGTGTGCACACCGGAAACTCAGATCAGCTTGTGCAGTTTGGGTCTTGGCCTCTGTTTATAATCACTCAACAGGCACACAACGTTGAAACAACGTCGATTCAATGTTGATTCAACGTCAAGACGTTGAATCAACGTTGAATAGACGTTTTTTTCAACGTTGTGTGCCCGCTGTACATATTCTATATAAGTATTCAGTGATTCTTTAAGCGGACGAGGAAGATCCTGATCAGACTGTAAATTAATGTACATGGCGAGCTGTTGTTTCGCTTTCGCTTATGGAACAAGGTCCGTCTTTGTAATGACATGCTGTGGCCATTTTTCTTCCTTTCCTTTAGGAATATATTTTAACGCATTCGGAAAAAAAAAAAAAAAAAAAAAAACAGAGCAGGGGTATTTGCTTGGCTTTAAAAGAATTTATCCAAGTTTAAGATTATTCCTTTGTTACAAAGAGGAAGTTTTAAACGGGTATTGCATGTTTTACATCAAAGCTTTGAAAAGAAACAAATAAAAAAAAACAACAAAAAAAAACAAAAAAAAACAGTAGTTTAGATAAACAGAAAATAAACACACGCTATCTAATATTTATATAACTTTTACCACCCTATGGGAAAATTCAGCAGACGACAAAATGATTTTTTTTTCTTAATTCTTCCCATAAAATAGGCTTAGACATTTCATGTAAACTGTCTCGTAAGTCTCTATAGGAGACAATTTTAAGCGAAATATCAAAGCCTAGTTTCTGGGAAAGATAAGAAGCCTGTTTCCAAATGTCGTCTGCTTATAATTATTACTCAGCATGCTAAGTGAAATGGACGTTTTTCATATGATATGGTCCTTACTCTGTACAAAGTAATAAAAGATAGAACGACTAACTTTAAATACAGGTAATTACTTTTAAAAGTTGTTTTCTCGCCTACATGCATTATTAGCACTTAGTACCCTGGGCAAAATTTTCAGCAGATGACATTTTGATTATTTTTCTTACATTTCCCCAAAAAATCAGGATTTGATATTTCATGCAAATTGTCTCCACTGGATTTAAAAAGAAAGATAGTTTGTAGACAGTTTGTGTCAATTGATTCTGTAAACGGATTACGCCGGCCCAGATCAGACTGCGCAAATTGCATAAGGAACTTTTTCGTGCGTTGCGCATCAAATATGAAAAACATCTCAGAGCGTTTTTTTTTTTTTTTTTTTTTTCTTTCATGTTTGTTAAGATTATTTCGCTTGACATACAGGGATTTCAAATATTTAATTATTCGAAATCTGCAAATGATGTAATATTATCTCATTATAATTTTCCATTTAATTTCTTATAAAGCGCAACATTTCTATTCAGAGCAGTGCATATGTCCTTGTGTGCACAAACAATTTAGCTGACTAATGCATAGATCTAGAAAGGTTAATTTCTTTATTTACACATTGTTCTACATGGAATTCCAGCTTATAATTATTACTGCGTTCAGTTAGACCAAAATAGCTGATATCATAGTTTCTACCTTCTTATTTTATATGCGGCGTTTGTTTCGTCATAATTTGTTCCTCGGCTCTCTTTCTGTTGGTGCTTCGGGAAACCTGTGTTTCTTGGCTTTTGCATTTCCTGGGCATAAAACGCTTATATTTTTGTTGTTAATTCTCATATAAATATAATCGATATATTAATATCGCTGAAATGTTTCCAATGAGTAATCATAAATTGTTTTTATAATGAAATGATAAGCACAGTAATGGATAAGGTCATGAAATAAAACGAGTCATTTTAGTACATGCATAAGATGAAGGTCCAGATTGGACTGCGTATGTGCGCACTTATCGCAGTTTTTGCTGCTTGCATATAACATAAAGAGCTTTTTCCTTATGACATGCCTCTAATGTTGTATTTTCACTCAAACATACATTACCTGGACTCCTGAATATGACCTGTAGCAATCAATCAGTCAGTGAGGCGATGATGTCATATCTACCATGACATTACAAGTGTATCTCGCCTGTAGCTTCTGAGATTGCCTTCTGTAGAATAAAAAAAAAAAATGTTCCCTTTTTCTTACGAATGTCTTCTTTGTGTTTTCATTAGAAGCTTTATTAGAGGTTTTAATACCTCATCCACGCTACAAACCAAGATACAAGGGATGGGGAAAGGATGTTACAGTCAACACAAAAATAGGTTCTAAAAAGAGGGATGGTTTTCGTCACAAAAACAAATCCAATAAAAACAAATTACAGACTCGACTTTTGGCAGTGTCCATAGGAACGTTTTATGATAATTAGGTTATAACCCGGGAGAAAAGACTGTATCTTGATTATTAGCAGGGTCTATCGGAACCGGGAGAAATGACTGTATCCAATTTTTTTGAATTATCAATCGATATAATCAATCGATATAATGGGACAGAATGTAATGTAGATACTATGCAACATACTCTATGCCAGTCGTGGTTAATAACATTGTTGTCCTCTTTATCTGCATGACGGTGGATCGTGCCGTATACTCGATGACGAGTGGCAGCATCTTTAACTGCATGATGGGGGTCGTGCCGTATACTCGATGACGAGTGGCAGCATCTTTAACTGCATGACGACGGGTCGTGCCATAGACTCAATGACGAGTGGCAGCATCTTTAACTGCATGACGGGGGTCGTGCCGTATACTCGATGACGAGTGGCAGCATCTTTAACTGCATGATGGGGGTCGTGCCGTAGACTCAATGACGAGTGGCAGTTAACTGCATGACGGTGGGTCGTGCCGTATACTCGATGACGAGTGGTAGCATCTTTAACTGCATGACGGTGGGTCGTGCCATAGACTCAATGACGAGTGGCAGCATCTTTAACTGCATGACGGGGGTCGTGCCGTATACTCGATGACGAGCGGCAGCATCTTTAACTGCATGATGGGGGTCGTGCCGTAGACTCAGTGACGAGTGGGCAGCATCTTTAACTGCATGACGGTGGATCGTGCCGTAGACTCAATGACGAGTGGCAGCACCTTTAACTGCATGACGGGGATCGCGCCGTAGACTCAATGACGAGTCTACATCGAGTAATTTTAGAAACACCAAAAGGTAGTACGTGTAAATGGACATGTTCAAATTTTAATACAAGTAAACTAAGAATTTGAAGTGTCCAAATATTTTGGGTTAATACTGTATTTCCTTTTGACTGTTGATACCTGTGCAAAATTTGATAAAATAAAGAGATGGGCACATCACTGACTAAAACGTGATTTAGAATTTACGCCATTTTGCGGTCCTTCAACGTCCCCCCCCCACCCCCCCCCACCCCCCCCCCCCGTACCCTACTTCACTGTAGTATAGTTTTCTCGTCCTTTGTGGTCACTGCCAATTCAGGGATTTTTTTGCCACTGATGATCGATCATGAGTCACTTCTGCCTCTTGTGACTGATGATCGGAAATATCTTTTTATAGTTGACTAATCGGAAAATTCTATTTTTAGAAACATGTTTTTCTCAGGTTGTTTTATAGGCAAGCTATAAAAAAATGAAATTCAAAGCTATCTATTTGGGTCAGTCTAGATTTGTGGTCAATAAAAGTTAAAAAAAAAAAAAAAAAAAAAAGAAGAAAAGAAAAATGATAGCCTTAAATAAGTCAATTAAAACTATTGCTATTTTTCTAGTTTCTTCATGAAAACATATGCTGTGGGTTCCCATTAGAAGCACCTCGCGGATGCACTTTAAATGAGTACTCACAACATAAGTTTTCATGGAGAAATAAGAAAAAAAGTTATACGAAAACATCTCGTATTGATCTGGAGCAATGAATAAGTACCTAGAAAAGGGCTAAATTAAGAATGAATATATTTTCTACAAGTCTATTATTTATTGATGATCAGTGGGTTTTTCATGTTTTATTCATCTTATCCAACGCACGTTGCGTAACTTTAAATATCAAACTGCAGTAGACGACATTTTGACTTTTTTTTTTTTTTTTGTAATTTTCAGGGAAAATAAGACATTGTGTTTTTCAAAAAAAACAAACAAACAAAAAAAAAAAAAAAAAAAAGCAAACAAACAAAAAAACAAAAAAACAACAAAAAAAAAAAAAACAACAACAAACAAACATAAACTTTCATGTGAATTATCTGCCTAGCAGCTCAATCACGAAATGTCAAGTCTTTCTGTCATTGAAAAATAACGATATCAAATTTAGAATTTAGAATGCTTAGCGCTTTCATGACTAACATTAATCTATGTCTGTTGACGCTTAGCATGATGAGTAAAATAGCAGACGACATTTTGAAATTAACTTTCTTATCTTGCCAGAAAATAGGGTTTGACATGCAAATTGTCTCCTAATCAACTAGCAAGTAACGCCAAAATCTATTTTCTGGAAAAAATAAGAAACACAATTTGCATGAATTGTCATTTTCTGGAAAAAAATAAGAATGTTTTAAAATGTTGCCTACTGCTTTTTGTTACCCGCATGTTTTTTATATCTGCACGAAACCATATGTTGTGGGTATTCATTAGAAATGTATCAGTGAAGCGCTTCTAATGAGAAGCCACAACATATGTCCAGCAAAAAAAGTTCTGCGACTCTGTGAGTTTTACGGTATAATAATAGTTCATCTGTCATTACTGACAATGACCAATCTGAATCACATGCGAGAAATGCTACGGTTTGTGAGTTCTGAGATGGCTGATTAGACAATTCTAGCTCTAAACTGTCTGTTGCAGATAGAACAATACAGGTCAGAGCAGACAGCTCTGTTGGAGATGCCTTGGCTCTCGCTTTGCGCTGTGCACGTTTCTGCTCGGCTCATATTCACTAGCAACTCTTCTGATGAGGCCTCGCCACTTTGCCCGGTCCTGTGCAACTGGTTCCCATGACTCTGTTGGTATGTTGAAATCCTTGAGGGATGCTTACAGAGTGTCTTCGTATTGCTTCTTCTGACCACCATGGGGGCGTTTGCCCATTTCTAGTCCTCCATAGAGGATTTTCTTTTGACTGTTGATACCTGTGTTCCTCAGGCATCCTGGTAACATGGCTTGTCCATCTTAACTGTGCAAGTTTCAGAAGAGAATGTACACTCTGCATCCCTGCCCTTTTCAGGACTTCTGTGTCTGGAATCCTGTCTTGGCAGTTTGTATGGAAGTGGTACAGTCTGTTGGCGTGTCGTTGGCAAACTGTCCACGTTTCACATGCAAACAATAGTGTTGGCGGCACCACAGCTTTATCGACTTTCAGCTTTGTGCCAAGCCAGATTCCATTTCGATCCCAAACACTACCACATTGTCGGCCAAATGCTGCAATAGCTTTGGCAATCCTGGATTTCATCATCAATGTGCACGATTCTTAACAATGTGCTACCAAGGTATGTAAACTTAGTTTACCACTTGCGATCTTTGACCTTTCATTGTAATGGTGGGCACCTTGTCAGGCTTGCCAGGTACTGGTTGATAAACTACCTCAGTAGTATAGGGTGGTAACCCTATAATACTCACCTCGGTCTTTTTTGTATGCTGATTGTGAGGTCATAGTTGTCACAGGAGTCAGATACTTGATCTACATCTTTTTGCATCTTCTCTTCTATTGGAGCACCCTTTGCCATGTCATCAGCAAAGAGGAACTCGTCTAGCACCTCTGTCTGCATCTTGGATTTGGCTTGCAACCTTCTTAGGTTGAAAAGCTTTCCATCAAAGCAATACCTTAGGTATACCATTGTCACCATCCTGGAAAGCAGCTGTGAGCATGGCAGAGAACATCATGCTGAGCAGAGTTGGGGCTAGTACACAGCTTTGCTTGACACCATTTGCCACAGGGAATGGATCAGAAAACTCACCATCATTTTGGACCCGTGCAAGCATACCATCGTGGGACTGCCTCACCATTCTATGAAATTGGCTGGATAGCCAAACTTCGCCATTATTTTACGGTATACCTCCTGATCAAATAATGGTACAAATTTTTTTAACCACACGAAAATTCAATTCAATCATAATCATTAACTGAAATCAAAACGGGAACATCTTCGCCGAGTCACGAGTTATGATCCGCTAAAGTTACCAGGGGTTGGGTGTCAAAAATGACAAAATCACAGTATCTGCCGCTTAATAATTGGTATATCCACGAATCACCTGACACTCGTTCAGCCTTCTCTTCATTGAATTCACGAGTCTCTGTATTTGAATCTGAGGTCTCACAGCCCATTCCCGGAGAAGAAGTCTCTACAAGTCTACCAGTCGTTTCTGCTGGTTAATGCGCTTTTTTACGGCCCGGCCAAAAAAAAAAAAAAAAAAAAAAAAAAAAAAAAAAAAAAAAATCCCACAAGTGCTCAATGCAGGATAAGTCCGGAGACATTGGCGGTCACACTCAAGTCGTTCAACACCATTCTGTCACAGAAAATCATCCTTAATAATTGCACGATGAAGCCCCGCATTGTCGTCCTGGAAGATGGCGTTCTGACCCATCTGACGGAGATACAGTACAACATGTGGTCGAAGAATTTCATCAATGTACCGACGACCAGTCAAGTTACCAGGTACGGCGACAAAAGCAGTTCTGCCGTTGCAACTGACATCTGCCTTTACCATAACACTGCCGCCGTTGTATGCCGTTGTTGGTTGGACGCAAGGCTTTAAGTGTCTCTCGCCGTTGCGATGCCAAACCCTGATGCGACCGTCGACATTCCGCAGACAAAACCTGGATTCATCAGAGAAAAGGACGTGCGACAATTGTTGCCGATTTCATCTGCCATAGCGTGTGCAAAACTGGTGCCTTAGAGCTCTGTGGCGTTGAGAGTGTTGGGGCGTCTAGCCGGTCTTCTGGCTTTAAACCCCGGTTCGAACTCTATTCCGGACTGTCTGAACCGAGATAGGACGTGCACCTGGTCCTCGTTGCTGTCTCAACAGTCTCTCAAGACTGGGACCATCCACAAACCGTCGCCTTGCTACAGTGACCGCAATGTATCGGTCTTCACTCTGGATCGTGCATTTCGGTTGTCCGGATCTGGGTCGGTCGGAAACGGTTCCCGTTGCTCGATGACGCTGGCGCAGTCGGAAAGGTGTGCTGCGATGAACGTTAAACTGGTTAGCCACATTCACTGCGTACATTACCGCCTCTAAACGACCAAGAGCCCGGGCTTTTTCTTCAACAGCGAGTTCGGAAGCTCGGAAAAAGCTTACATTCGCCATAATTACTAAATACGTAATGAAATACAATTCAGTTTTAATTTTAATGAAACTGAGCATTTTTGCAAACTTCATGTAAGGAATGCAGTTGGTTATGTAATGGGGTTAACAGTTGTTAATTTCATGCAACCTATTGGGTAGAATCATGATGTGATTTTTGACAGAAAAAATCACTCAAACATTCGCGTGCAGTTTTTTTCAACACTAACTTGGAACGTGTACCAGGTAGCATCACATGATCTGCAGCAACATTTTTGGAATAACACACAAAAACACTAAAAAAAACAACAAACAAAACACTTTACAGTCATTCGTTCGAATACGTTAAACGGTTTTAAGCGAACACAAGAAGCAATTTTCTAATGATGCATTGATAATCGATAAATTGTCATTTTTGACTACCCTCCCCTTGTGCCCTTAAACACAAATGTCCCGGATATTTCTCATGCGATTTTGATTCCGTTTCAAGCAAAACTTTCCCGGGTTATTCAGCTAAAAGCTGACATAAACATGTAAAATGCTGTTACCTGGTTTTGAAACAAATCGGCATTAACCACAGAGTCGCAGAACTTTTTTGCTCGGTATATGTTTCAATAGAGATATTAGCAAACTATCATGTTGATGACAGAAACAGAAATCAGACAAATTACAGATTTGGACAACTAATTTAATAATATAATAATAATAGTTCGTCTGACATTACTGACAATGACCACTCTTAATCACATGCGAGAAATGCTACTGTTTGTGTGTTCTAAGATGGCTGATTAGACCAATTCTAGCTCTAAACTGTTTTTACAGTGGAGAAACAGAGGTCAGAGCAAGACAGCTCTGCTGGTGATGCCTTAGCTCTGGATTTGCGCTGTGCACGTTTCTGCTCGGCTTCGCTGATTCTTTTTACCTCATATTCACTAGCACCTCTTCTGATGAGGCCTCACCACTTTGCTCGGTCCTGTGAAATTTGTTCCCATGACTCTGTTGGTATGTTGAAATCCTTGGGGGAGGTGTCTTTGTACGCTGCTTTTGACTACCATGGGAGCGTTTGCCCGCTTCTAGTTCTCCATAGGGGATTTTCTTTGGCAAACGTTCCTCTGGCATCCTAATAACATGGCCTGCCAATCTTAACTGTGCCAGTTTCAGAAGGGCATGTACACTCAGCATCCCTGCCCTTTTCAGTACTTCTGTGTCTGGAATCCTGTCTTGCTACTTAATCTTTAAATGTTTTCTAAGGCAGCTTGTATGGAAGTGGCTCAGCCTTTAGGCGTGCCGTTAGTAAACTGTCCACGTCTCGCATGCATACAATAGTGTTGGCAACACCACAGCTTTGTAAACTTTCAGCTTTGTGTCAAGCCTGATTCCACTTCGATCCCAAACACTATCACGTGGTTGGCCAAATGCTGCACTAGCTTTGGCAATACTGGCATTGACTTCATCATCAATGTGCACGACTCTTGACAATGTACTTCGAAGGTAGGTGAACTTATCTACCACTTGCAATCTTTAGCCTTTTACTGTAATGGTGGGCTCCTTGTAAGGCTTGCCAGGCGCTGGTTGATAAACCACCTCGGTCGTTTATATGCTGATTGTGAGGTCATAGCTGTCACAGGAGTCAGATACTTGATCTACATCTTTCTGCCTCTTCTCTTCTGTTGGAGCACCCTCTGCCATGTCATCAGCAAAGAGGAACTCGTCCAGCACCTCTGTCTGGATTTGGCTTGCAACCTTCTAAGGTTGATAAGCTTCCCGCCAATGCGAAACCTAATAGGTATACCATTGTCACCATCCTGGAAAGCAGCTGTGAGCATGGCAGAGAACAGCATGCTGAACAGTTGGAGCTAGTACACAGCCCTGCTTGACACCATTTGTCACAGGGAATGAATCAGAAAACTCACCATCAGTTTGGACCCGTGCAAGCATACCATCGTGGTACTGCCTCACCATTGCTATGAACTTGGTCGGACAGCCAAACTTAATTTTCCAAAGACCCTCACGACTGACTGTATCAAATGCTTTGGTAAGATCAACAAAGGTCATGTAGAGGTCCATGTTCTGTTCCTGGCATTTCTCTAGAAGCTGCCTTGCTGTAAAGATCATGTCAATTGTTCCTCTGTCCTTTCTGAATCCACACTGGCTTTCTGTTAGAAGCCCTGACTGTTCAAGGTGTTCATTCAGTCTGTTAAGTAGAACTTGCAAGGACCTTTCCAGCAATTGACAGTAAAGAGATGCAACAATGATTATCACACAGCTGAGGATTCTCTTTCCGTTTGATTAGATGGATAATTGACGCATCCTTGAATTCTTGAGGGACGGCTTCTTTTCTCCACATAATGTGAAATAATGTGAAAAATCTTCTTTGCAACTGAAGTTAAGTTCCTCCTGCTTTGTATATCTCAGCAGGTATTGCATCTGATCCTGTAGCCTTGCCAGATGACAGAAGTTTTATTGCTTTCACTGTTTCAGCGACAGTTGGGAACTCGTCAAGCAGCAGATTACATTCCACCCACCTGTGGTAGTCTGTTGATAGCGTCATCATTGATAGATGGTGGCCGATCAAGAACACTGATATATCAAAGTGCCCAGCCCATCTTTTCAAGATAGCCTTTTTGTCAATCAGAAGACTAGTTCCATCTGCACTGAAAAAAGAGGGGTGGTTCCTGAGGTCTGGGGACCATAAACTGTCTTTAGTGCATCAAAGAAGTTCTTCACATCTTTTCTAACTGCAAAGGACTGGACTTCATCAGCCTTACTGCTCAGCCAGGAGTCTGCCGCCGTGGTTCAACTATTTGTTTTCATTTACTCTGGCATACAGTACGAGATTAGCCGTGAGTACTCGTATTGTTTATTATAGTGATTGATTTGGTTTTTGTGTTTTCGCTTTGATGCATTGGCTGGGTTGGGGGCCTTTGTGCGAGCCGAGTTTATGTGTGTTTCTGTATTAGGAGTAGCGTCGGGGCCCGGGGTGGGGTTGGCTGGCTGTGGGGTGCTTTACCCCCTCCCCCGCCCCTCCCCCACCCCCCGGTAGCTTGCTCTGCTGGCCGTTCTGGGGCGGTGGTCCCGTTGTTGGTCTTGCTCTTTGTTGCTTTGTGGTTTGTTCTGCGGGGCGATTTGTTTTATGTCTTGCCTTGTGTAATTTTGTTCTTGTGTTTTTCGGTCCTTTTGGCGTTGTGGTTGCCTCGCTTGTGTGAGTGTGTGTGTGTGGGGGGGGGGGGGGGGAGGCGGGGGATGGGGGGGGGGGGCTGGTCTTGATGCTTTTCGTGCGTTTGTTCGGTTTGTGTTTGTTTGGGTTTATCGGTTTCCTCTTCCTCTTCCTCTTGGTGTCTAGGAGGGCTGCGGTTTGTGATTGTGGCACTCCGTGGACTTTTCTCTTTCTTTTTTTGCATATCTCTGAGCCTAGTCTGGCCTGTCTTGCATATATTTGAATATGCCGCCTTATTGGATACGGAGCTGTATCACTAAGGTATGCCTTGTGTTTTTGCTGTTTCTCTTCAAGGAGTCCCTGGATTTCTTTGTCATGCTCGTCAAACCAGTCTTGGTGTCTGCGAGATACTGGCCCTAGGGAATCCATTGCTGAAGAGTGGATGGTGTCTTTGAAGACTGTCCAGTTATCTTCTGGATCATCTGAACGGAGTTCCATTGCATCTAATCGGCTGCATTTATCATTGATGAAGGCTTGCCTCTTGCTGTCTTGTTTCAGCTTGGAGACATCCAGTCTCTTTGGCACTATTTTGCCTTGTTGGTGTCGTGCAGGCTGAATGCGCAGGTTCAGTTTGCTGACAACAAGCCTGTGATCTATCCAGCAGTCTGCACCACACACAGTCTTTGTCACTCTGACATCCTGTCTGTCTTTCCTTCGTACTATGACATAATCAGTGAGATGCCAGTGTTTAGAGCGAGGATGCATCCATGACGTCTTGTTGCGAGTTTGCAGACGAAAGACTGTGTTAGTGATCAGCAGTTTATGCTCTGCACACTTCTTCAAAAGTAGGAGACCATTGCTGTTGCACTTTCCTATTCCTTCAGGCCCAATCACTCCTTCCCAGGTTTGGTGTCTGTGCCCATTCTAGCATTGAAATCTTGCAGGAGGATGAGTGTCTGTCCGGGGTGTAGCAGAAATCTCAGAATCCAGATCATCAAAGAACTTTTCTTTGACCTCATCTGGGTTGGTCACTGTGGATGCATTGGCACTTACAATAGTTGCATGCCTCTTACCAGTTAAAGAAAGTCTCGGCGTCATCAGCCGGTCATTTATGCCTTTTGGAAGTCCTGAGAGCTTGCTGACAAAGTGTGATTTGATGGTGAAACCTACTCCTGCTTCACGCCGCTCTTCTTTATTGCGTCCACTCCAGAAGAATGTGTAGCCAGCGCCATTTTTAATAGCCCCTCCTCTGCAAGGCGAGTCTCACTCAGAGCTGCACTCTCGACTTTGTACCGTTCAAGTCTCTACCAACTCCAGCTGTTCTACGCTGTGGTCTATCTGAGCCAGGACTGTCCATCAAGGTGCGCACATTCCATGCGCCAATCGTCAAAGGTATCACCTTTATCTTCTACTTTCTTGCTCGACCGCTAAGTGGGATCCCCCCCCTGATCTCGTTTAACCAGCCAGAGGTTTTGAAGCAGGCAACTGTTTAGGGCATCTTTTTTAGCCCCTTCCCCCTGCTAAGAGGATGAGCAGTGCGATCTAAAAAACATCTGCTCAGTCACGCAGTTCGGCTGCCAAATTACCCATACTGCTTCATTCTTGAGGAAAGCGACCAGGTAGAACCAAGCCGCCTGTGTGCAAGTCCGCAACTACAGCTTCCAATGTTTCCTCACCTGCTGCTTCGCCGCTCGCCCATCGCCACAGGCCTTTTTTGTGACTTGCTTATGTGTGATTGCTGTTGCTGTGTGTATATGATTAAGACAACATTCGCAGTGAATTGAATTATAGTGAGGGAGAGGCGCGCAGAGTCTGCTAACTCTCTCGTCCTGACCTAGCTGGAGGCAAGACAGTGTCAAGACATCTGGAGCTAATCTCAGATGCAGTGGATGACCATGACTTCAGTTATGCCTTGTCATGCTCTAAATAAATAGAGCCTCCCTCTCTCCATGGATGAAAGTGATGAATCCACGTGACCAAATGACTAGATACACGGAGTTTGTTACTATTTTTAGCGCTCCGCATAAGGTTTTTTTTTTTAATATCTCTATTCATACCAAATGGAATTTGTTCAAATAAAGCGCAGAGTATGTGGAAAATCAAGCTCTTTCTGGCGGTGTAATTCTCGAGAACATTCGAAGAATGTTTATGCTCTCAGTCTGGGATACCCGGACAATGTACATGAATTTTGATGAAAAACATTCTCCGAACGTTCTCGAGAATCAGATCAGGTTGCAGAATAATACTTACACAACCAGAAAGAAATTGATTTTCCGCGTGTTCTGCGCTTCATTTGAACAAATTCCATCGGGTATAAATCGAGATATTCTAAAAAATCCCACCTGATGCGGAGCTAAAAATAGTAACAAACTCCGTGCGTTTAGTCATTTGGAAACATGGATTCCCCACACTGATTAACCTGTTTATGCCTTTCGTTTATGGGGTTCAGTATTTATTGCGGACAGTTGTTTAATTATCTAACTTATCAATTAGACATCTTTATTGCATATTAGCAATTATTGCCGATAAAAAACAAATCGGCCGTCAGTCACTTATTTTGTTATTGTTTCGCGTGACCTGAGGTAATCCCCATCTGACATGAAAATGCGACAACACCATGCCCCGCTTTTAATTCGTTTATTGGTGCTCCATTCTCTTGGATTTGTCACCATTTTATTTCTGTAACAAAAAAGAAAACAAGAACAAACAAACTTTGGTCATTTTCACATTTGTTTAATTAAAACATTTTCACGAATCAATGATGTCTACAAAATCACAAACGGTCAAGTCTTCCCAAACTGACAACGCCCGCGCACCTTTTAAATGCGATATTATGGTAGTTAAAAGGCTCTAAACGGTCATTTGACATGTATATTGGAGAGACAGCTGAATAACGGCAACCTACCGCAGCACAAATAGGTTACAAGTTAACATTTCTGCAAACAAACTGTGGAGACCCTGATCAGATGCCGCTAAATACGGTGTCCGTTCTCGGTCTACATTGTTTGCCTACGTCCAAACATTACTAGCTTGTATTGGTTAGGAACTGCAAGCAAACTGTGGAGATTCTGAACAGACGCCGCTACCTGCGCGTCCGCACTGGGTCTACATTTTTACCTACGTCCAAAAATTGCACTCTAAGCTTATATTGATTAGGAAAAAGGTTACCATTTCTGCAAGCACACTGTGGAAACCCTGATCAGATGCCGCTTACTGCTCTGGTCTACATTATTTGCCTACGTACAAAATTGGACTATAGGCATATATTGGTTAGGTACAAGATACTTCTGAAAGCAAATTGTGGAGACCCTGATAAGACGCCGCTAATTGCGGCGTCCAAACATTGGACTCTAGACATATTGTTTAGGTAAATGGATTATTATTAAGCCGTGTAGTTGATTAATTAATTAGCCGAAACAGGACTGATTTGTTTTTCTCGCATCCTTGTTCTTTCTGAATTCTTTAATGGCATAGGTCAACAATTAAAGCAAAATAAAGCATTAATCATATCCTTTGATATATGCCGATCTCTGAGATCTATCTATCTATCTATCTATCTATCTATCTATCTATCTAAGCATGAAAAAGTGTAGAAAATCATGTCCTCTGATATATGCCGATCTCTGAGAAATATATATATCTATCTATAGGCGAATTCAGGTGGAAGAAATAGCGCAGGCATTAGGCATTTCGCATGGTAGCGTTTCAACAATCTTACATGATCGTTTAGGTATGCGCAAGCTAACAGCCCGTTGGGTCCCCAAATTCCTTAGCGATGAGCAAATGGCAACCAGAGCATCAGTATGCAGCGCCTTGTTGAAGCGTTTTAGGTCAAAAGATGATTTTCTTTTGCGTCTGGTGACTATAGATGAGACTTGGGTTCATTATTATGAGCTAGAGAATAAAGCTCAGAGTCGTCAGTGGGTAGGGCCTGGGTCCCCGAGGCCAAAGAAATTCAAGACGCAACCATCTGCCGGCAAGATGATGGCCACAGTATTTTGGGACGCAAAAGGCGTTGTTATGTTGGACTTTTTACCCAAGAGAAGTACAATAACTGGAGTGTACTATGCAAATTTGTTAGACCAGCTGAGAATCGCCATCCGTGAAAAACGCCGAGGTAAACTCTCTAAAGGTGTTTTGCTGCAACAGGACAACGCGAGAGTCCAAACTTGCAAAGTTGAAATGGGTATGAATTAATACCACATCCTGCCTGTTCGCCTGACCTAGCTCCTAGCGACTTCTTTCTATTTCCAAACTTGAAAAAGGATATCCGTGGACTTCATTTCCTGTCTGATGAAGAAGTCGTGACGGAAGTTGAGGAGTGGGTCAATGGAAAGGACCCAGACTTTTTCAGTTCTGGGCTGATGGCACTTGAACACTGTTGGTCTAAGTGCATCACACTAGAGGGCAATTACGTTGAAAAAGAAGAGGTGGATCTCAACCGGAAATAAGTTAGGTTGGTTACTTATTGACTCACCTTCGTAACGTATGCGTGCTTTGAACAATTTGACCGATCTTTAATGAAAACTTAAATCCTACACTAGCTAAGAGGATATCCGAAGTGGTGTCTTAACTATACAACCTCCGCTCTTTCCTAAATAAAAAAAAAGTTATGACATCAAAACCGAACATTCATTTTTTCCGCTATACACTAAGCAAAGACTGAAATCAGCAAGTATATCTACAGTCTGATCGAGATCTCTTTCTGAATGAGGATTAGAATGCACAGTTAAGAACAATCAATCTGCAGCCAAAGACTCATTTGACACAAATGTATCTTTTATAGGAAATACTGAGTCATACCATACCTTTCTTTGTAGATAGAAATAATGTCTTATAAGCAACATAACAAATGAGTCGGAGCTGAGCAAGCCCTACAATTTACATATGCGCCCAGCAAACTCAGATCATCCTGTACATCCGCAATCTGATCAGAGCAAGCCCTACAATTTACATATGCGCCCAGCAAACTCAGATCATCCTGTACATCCGCAGTCTGATCAGAGCAAGCCCTACAATTTACATATGCGCCCAGCAAACTCAGATCATCCTGTACATCCGCAATCTGATCAGAGCAAGCCATACAATTTACATATGCGCCCAGCAAACACAGATCATCCTGTACATCCGCAATCTGATCAGAGCAAGCCATACAATTTACATTTGCGCCCAAACAAATCACACCTAATTTCCATTGTTTACAGAAAAACAATGTTGTAATCTTCATAACGCATTCATGGTGAGGAGGTAAAGTATTGAGAAAAAACAACAATCTGACTTGCTACAGCTTGCGATCAACCCTCGATATGACAGGGCAACCAGATCAATGTTAAAAACTTTCAAAAACCTTCCTAAGCATTGTAACAATATTGCAGTCCATCTGTGTTTTATGGGTTTCTAACTGAGGGTATTTCGTCAATATCAACTTTGACAATTTTTCTACATCTTTGGTTTTTGATATTTTTGTTCCTTCATACTTGAATACTGGAATTTTGATTATACATGTGTTGATCTTTTTATTCGATTGAACATGAAAGTAACTAAATAACATTTTAGTTACTTTTTTCTTTGGGCCACCTGATTTCATTTTTCTTGCAGCCATGTTTCAGCTTTCATTTTGTATTTTTTCTTTCAGCATCCTATTGATTATATAGGAAAAAAAGTGAATTCTTTCGTATATGTATCAACATATTTGTCATACGATTTTGACACTTGTTCATGAATTTGTTAAAATTATACGAAACACCGGAGGCAGTTAAATGGAGTTTTTTCCCAAAATCATTTTCCACTTTAAATCCAGGCTATAATTGTAGAGCGTTAATTGTATAATTGTTGGTAATAATGTTTACATATTTTAGGTACACAATGTTTACTATTACGTATGTGAATGGTGAATACTTTAACTGCAGCATACTGTAGAGTATATGGTACTTGTATGATGGCCTCCGAGAATATCACACCCCAGGAACTGGACTGCAGAATCAAACTAGACCCTTCCCATCGCCTAGTTATAGACAGAATCATGCTATATATGTGATTGATAAGTGCACTGTGTTCATAATAGTACTGGCTTCTTGAACTGTGCATTACATGTTAATTGTGCCCTAAGTAAAAACAAATGTAAAATCCATAAGCAACAGTCAAAGTCTGTTTCAAGCATTACAAATGACTGAGGATCTGTCTTAGTTTTCAAACCAATGTTGTAAACACCACTACAAACCTCTCAGCATCCTTGAGGATAAAATAATGTGTTATAATTGTATGAAGAGAGAGATGTTTACGAGCTTAAAACATTGTTTTGAATAACTGTAAAAAAATGTTTTAATTGGTCAGTGAAAAAATCTGGCAGACATAAATCCCTGCACCCTGCGCACCCCTCCCCACCCCAACACCCCCGCGCAGAAAATCAAATGGTCGGTCCCTAATATATGTCTATTAGTGATATAGCTGGATGCCTGTTCCCTTTCACCAATAGAAAGATTTGTGTTTTCTCTTTTTCCTGGTGACCCTTTCTTGTGGTTTTTAGTGATACGATCCGGGATGCGTTGTCCACCCAGCAGGCACATAACGTTGAAACAACATCGATTCAACGTTGATTCAACGGCAAGACGTTGAATCAACGTTGAATCGACGTTGTTTCAACGTTGTGTGCCTCTTGGGTATGTTCACTTTCTAAGACTTCTTTTGGTGTTGCTACTTGTTTATTTTTATACATATTCCTCTTACTGATAAAAGGATAGAAGGAGATGTATAAAAAAAAAAAAAAAGTAAAAAAAAAAAAAATAAAAAATATAAAATAACAGCCATATACATGACGGATCTAATGCAAAGTTAAATATAATGAGTGGCTAACATAACAGCTTATCCTTGCATTCACACCATTACAGAGACAACAGCACTACTAAGATGTGCCACAGCGTGGTGAAATGTCAACACGGGCTAAAATGTGTGGTCATTCAGATAATATGTGTTTCAGAGTTGCGTCTTATAATTCTTCAGAGCCGTTAGAGCTCAGGTTAGAGAGTTTTTTTTTCAGAGGATATTTTTTCTTGTTTCTGCTTGATGTGTGTTGTGGGTGCTCATTGGGGTTGTCTTATTGAGGTAATTCTAATGAGTATCCACAACATGTATTTGGATGGGGAGGTACAGAAAACTGACCAAAATTATCATCAAATAGTCTTTGTTATCTAGAGTCTTGGCCATGACTTATGCTTTTGATAATATTTTTATATTATTCAAATCTCTGGCCAGTTCTGTCTACATCTATTTGCTGTGAATGTAGGGATTTGGGCCATGCTTAAGTCAGTGTAAGGTTGTGAACCGGTAGATAAATGAACGTATAGATACTTTAGAAAATGAATCCTTTCTCGCACAAGTTTTTATTAAGAAAATATCAGTTATGTTCTTGTATATGGTTGTTGAAAAGATAGAAATTGAAAGATAGAAGAAAAAAAATACAGGCAGATGTACAAGTTAAACTTTCAGGAAGCCACCGTTATGCTACGTTCTGATATATGGTCTTGACTAATGATCACCGATTCTAACAAGAAAAAAAACTGCTCAGCCTGCGCATTCGAGCAGTCTGTAAGGAACCTTCACTGCTGTCGCGATGGATGTCCTTGGATTCTCAGAAGGGCCTAAATGTGCAGCAAAATCGGTTAGCGTCAAAATATATGAACTGGAGCAGTTGAGCAGACTGAGCGGATGTGTATACTAATATCTCTTGTGTCGTATAAGAATAGTAGTTTGCGTCCCCTGAAAAGGTCCATAATATTTGAGTTACACCTGTCTGCCTGAAGTCTGCAATACATAAAAATACCATAATCATTGGGGTTTGTGTAGAAAAGGAAGGTCCACATCCGACTGCGCTGAGCGCCGACTCCGCGCAGATTCATCAGGGATTTCGCCTTTAGAAACATTATATTTAACATATCAATGGACAACGCAGGCTTTAATGAGACTGTATGAGGGCTCAGTCTGATCCCCAGCTAGCATTCTTTATAAATCTATAGCGGGCCGTTCTCGGCCCGTCAGGGTAGCTGACGGGCCGATAGCGGCCCGCTATAGATTTATTAAGAATGCTTACTGGGATCGTAACCTTTTCTGATCGCATATGTCACTAAAACACTTTCTGCATGACATGGACTAGAATTTACATCCATGTCTCTAGGTATTATTATGAGTTCGCGTCATGCGCAAACTCGAGCTCTAAGTGATATGCTTATAGTGAATGCTCTGATCAACCTGCACATCTGCGCCAGATATACTGTCCTTCAAAAACAACTGATTAGTGTAGCATGTTTCAACGGACAATAAAGACTCTGATTAGATTTCGCAAAAGCGCAGGCTTTGAGCGGATTTGCAAGCTGTTGATTTTTTTTTTTTTTTTTTTTTTTTATAAATGGTAGAAAATGCGCCCATTCGCAAGACAGGCCCATATCACATTACTTTATCGCAATAAGCTTAAAAGGGATTGCCTCATATATCAAAAGTTTTTGATATATAATACGATTGATCACATTCTTTTTCCCTACATTTTGCACGTAAAGAAATAAAGTTATTGTATAAGTGTTTTTTTACTGAATTTCGAGTAGTCTGGATTTCAAAGGTAGCTCAATTTTCTTCATAACAAACCATCTTTATTATCTTAGTCACGTTGACATTTTACTGACTGCAAATAGGAAAATAATTTCTTCCGTTTTACTTGTAGACTTAAAGATGCATAAAAATCCTAACAACAACAAAACGCTCCATCATTCCTTCATGCGCATCTCCCATTTTTAGCTCATCTGTGCACGAAGTGCTCAAGATGAGCTATTGTGATCGGTCAATGTCTGTCGTCCGCCGTGCGTCATGCTTTATCAACAATTTGCTGTAGGACTACTACTCCTACACCCCTGGGCCAATTGACGCGAAACTTGGTAGAAAGTATCGGGTGACTTGTAGATAAAAAAACAAATAGCTAAGATAGTTCTGATCAGAAATCCAAGATGGCCGCGACGGTGTATATTTGGAAAAGCTATTTTGAACGTCTTACCCGACGTTACTGAAAGGCTAGTTGATTCGAAACTTGATAGGAAGTATCGGGGTGATTTGTTGATGAAAAATAGCTAAGATCGTTCCGATCAGAAATCCAAGATGGCCGTTTTGAATTTCTCCTGAGCCGAAACTTGATAGGAGGTATCTGGGTGACTTGTAGATCCCTGTACTTCACTATAGTGCAGATTATATTTTCATTTCCTTTGGGATCATTGGTCCAATTGTGGTATCTTTGAAAATGGAGTTCTGTTCATGTATGAACTAGAGGGTTGCAAACTTCATTACTACTTATGAAGAGTCTCAATAAAACCGAGACTCCCATTTTCTATCTGTAATATGTTCTTTGTTTCCAAAGGTAACCGTTTAGATATTTATTGCTGACAAAAATAAAAAATAGCTAAAATTATTCCGATCGAAAATCTATGGCCATCTTGAAACTCTTATTCGAACTTCTTCTCCTCTCCTGAATCGGAGAGCCAATTAACTCAAAACTAAATAGGACGTTTCAGAATGTCTTTTAGATAAAAAAAAAAAAGAGGCTAAAATTGTTCCGATCGGAATTCCATGATGGCCGTCACAGCCACCATCTTGAAAAACTAGTTTGAACTTCTCCTGAACCGACAGGCTAGTTGACTCGAAACTTGATAGGAAGTATAGGGGTGAGCTGTGGAGAAAGAGAGGCAATAATCAGGAATCGATACATTTACCTAACACCTTCCGTTCAAGACACCAAAGGGAAAGAAGGACGCACTAAAAGCAACGCACCACAATCAAAACTCTACAAGCAGAAAACCAAAAGGACAGTTTCTTTCCCCAAAAATGGCCGAACGGCTATCCAAAATAAAGAAAAAATCACCAGGACATACATGCAAAGACATACAATGGCAGAAATAACAAACCGCAGCCTTGGAACGGTCAGTAATTTTTTTGCTAGGCGGAAACTGGGGCACGGTGGGGGTGGTGGAGGGCGGGGTTGGTGTGGCGGGGGCGCTAAGATTGATTTTACAAGGCCACAACCCTCGCCCTTAGTTCTGCCGTGGTATACACAAGACATTTGTTCAGTTCGCATGAAGGGCTTCTAACTCATCAATGCAACATCTCCGAGAACATAAGAAGAAAAAAAAAACGAATACAGAGATGAAACAACGATGAGGATAGCAAGAATAAAAACTGAAATACTGAAGCTAAAGAAAACAGACAGTTGGACTCCGCTGGGCCCGACCAGAGCCAGAGCATCAGGCACCAACTGACTTAGGCCGGAACCGTCAAAGAGTCTGAGGCCCAACCCGCCAGCGTGCAACTAAAGAGGGAAGCAAAAATATGAACCGTGATTGGATTAAATACCATGCATGCAGTTTATGTTGTACCCAATCTTTATATATCGAAGAATGGTTTTACGAAACTGAGGGCTAAAATCATTGCAATCATTTTTTTTTTCTAAATTCTTATTTTAAGTCGCCATATAATTCAAATTCCTACAGACCCTGTTGCAGAAGAGATTTAAGTACAACTATGAATTTTGATACTAAATCAAAATGACGTCTATAAAATTTAGAAAAGGCTTGGCGGAGTTTATGGTACCAATAACTCTGATTTAGAAGTTTAGCAGTTTATAATTTTTTTCGAGTGGTGAAGTCAGAAACATGACTAGACCTCTGGCGAACCGAATTAGTTGCGATATATAAACACCGTAGGATGCTCGACAAGGAACATCCCCGTCCAAGTAATGATTCATGGATGAGTTAGAGGACCTCCACGCGGACCGAATAAATATATGTTTTGAACCACTCTGGATGTTGAGGGCGAGGTTTGGGATCCCCGTAATGTCGACTTAAGGCCCTCAGTGATTCGTTACTGACCGTCACAAGGTGGTACCTTCCTTGTGGTTCATTTTGTTAGATGTTCTGTTGCGTTTCACTTTTATACAGTTTTTTTTTCTTTAAACGATTATATACGTTTTTAATATATAGAGTTCAGTTTAGGCGACAGAGCTGCAATCTATTTGGGGAAAGGCTGCTTACTCTGCTTACCGTCTGTTTTCGTTATTGTAATTATATAACTTTCACTTTTACTTTGAGGGCTTGATGTGGATCTGATTGCATTGACTCTTGTTGGTCACGTATTTTACTTTAATATAGAAAACATAAAAAGTTCGGTTCGCATAATGACTCCCTAATTCACTCTATGAATCACAGTGAGAACAACAACAACAACAAAAAAATCAAATTAATCCCGATGATGAAACAAAGATTGATTGAGCTGGGTTTAGCGACTGCTCAACGCTTTTGGGTCATTTTGTGTCGTATTCCAGAGAAAGGGAGAAGAGAGATAGAAGAGGTATTTGAGGAGATGAAAGACAGGATCAGGGGAGAAAGGAAAATGAATGGCAGTGAAGAAACCGAAGAAATAAAAACATTTCCCCTTTCCCTTACCTGCTGCAAGAATAGCAGGCCTTGCCCAACTGTAAGTCAATATCAGTTGGACGCCCCGGTGACGTAAGATAGACGCCTCACCCAACCGCATCCCTCAGGACACCTCTCCCCCAGGCATGAAACAAAGAAGAGAACTCTTGGCTAGACATACAGCTACTGCGAGCCATTGTTAAAAAAAAACAAACAAAAAAAAAAAAAAAAACAAAAACAAAAAAAAACAAAAAAAAAAAAAAAAAAACAATTGAACCACGGCGGGCCAGGTCAAAAATGTATCATATGTTAATGATTTATGAAGAGGCCGTCATCGAGTCGGAGGCCTGAGTCGCCGCCGTGCAATGAAAGAGTAAAGCAGTAAAACGGTGAATTAGCTTTCTGAAATTTTCCGAAAAATCGACGTACCCCATATTTTTTCTTTTTCTGTAAACTAAGTCACCATAGAATTCTGGCTCCGGTGTATCACCTTGTTGTAAAACTTTCTTTAGGCTGACACTGAAACGTCTCGAAAATACGCTGAAAGATAAATTTGAATTTCGTGTACCGTATCTTCTTTCCCTTTGTATATATCAAAATTAAAATCGTCCCGTTTATCATAAATTTTGGTTGAAATTGTACCACTAGATATAGTACCATTAGATAGTCAAAAAAAGGCATCGGTATCGGAAGAATTAGCTTTTAATTAATTGAAGTTCACTAGGGTATATGTGGTCCACCGTTCGATTACAATGAATATTATCAATATTTAATAAATCATCAAGGTACGTGTATCTTATAGTGAAACTGAAGCATAAATAATGTCAGCTTGATTTTCCGGCGAAGGAGACTACAAAACATCTCTCTCATAACAAAATAGAAACAAATCTGCTACAAGAGTAGCACAATTCGGAATACCTATAGTTTGTTCATAAAATTTAGTTCCAAATCTAATAAAATGTTATCCAAAAGATAAACAAGGGCATCACAAACATTTTGACGAGACCATACATTCTGTATACATCAGGAGTGAAAACGCGCGTTCTTCATGAAGCACAAGTTCATATCTTAATAAGATATAGGGCTAGTCATCCCTCACCTGATTGTATGCCATCATATTTTGAATATACGATCCTGTTGGAATACTGTGTCCTTTGTAGACATGTATTTTTTAAATATCACGCCATTCATCACCTGACTATTTTATAACCTGTGGCAACCAGAGGCGTATAACATTAACAAAGCAATAAAGGAAATATATCAACAAACCCGCGACTGATCATCTCTCTCTCTCTCTCTCTCTCTCTCTCTCTCTCTCTCTCTCTCTCTCTCTCTCTTCTCATTCGAGCAGTTTTATATAATTACCGATGGACACGTATGTTGTCATGCTCGATTTTGCTGAGTACTTGTTCACGATGATAATACCATTTTTCCATACTGTGCTGTCGACAAAGCCTATATATTACCGTACATGCCCCGCCCCCCCCCCCCCCCCCCCCACACACACACACACACACACTCACACACACAAAAAAAAAAAATAATAATAATATTCGGGTGACCGGCAATAACAATAGTATAATTTATTGTTATGACTCGGTCATAAGCCATGTTCCTCTGTCGACATTACACAGTACCGACTCTATCAACAGCACAGCCAGGGAGTTCGGTATTACCCGTATACTGACATTGCCAGTTGATCCTCCAGTGCAATGCATCTGATGCGATGTACATTGCAAGCTCAAGGCGGCTGCTGCGATCCACCTTACAAGCGCAAGACGGCTGGCTGATGGGATTTAGTTTACCAGCGCAATGCAGCGGATGCGCATTACTTTGTAAGCGTACTGTGGCTGATGCGAGTAGTTTGCATGCGCACTGTGACTGCTGCAATAATCTTTGCAAGCTCACGGCGGCTGCTGCGATGCAGTCTTCAAGCACAATGCGCTGTAAGTTTTAAGTGTACTGTGGCTGATGCGAGTAATTTGCAAGCACGCAATGCGGCTGATGCTATGTTCTTTGTAAGCTTACTGTGGCTGATGCGAGTAGTTTGCAAGCGCACTGTGACTGCTGCAATGCAGCTGATACGATGCACTTTGCAGGCACAATACGGCTGATATGATGTAATGTTTAAGTGTACTGTGGCTGATATGAGTAGTTTGCAAGCGCAAGGCGGCTGATGCGATGTACTTTGTAAGTGTACTGTTGCTGTTGCGATGTACTTTTCAAGCGTAAAGCAGCTGTTGCGATGTACTTTGCACGGGTAGGAAATCCTGGCGTCTACTTGTTTCTGTATTAAATGATGTGTTAAAAGGACATCAGCTCAACCCTATACGTATTTGTTTAATACCTGTAAATGTTTACAAACTTCATTTCCCTGAAATCCAGTTTTTCTCAACGCTTTACATACAATCTGTCCGGTCTATACAGACAGCAGTGGCTTTGACCAGTCTGCGTATCCGTCCAGCTTTTGAAAAGGTTTACATAATCATTATATTCTGTCGACTTTTAGTCAAAGTTGAGTTGTTGAGCAAGATTTAGAGACGCGCAAGTGGTTAAATCTTCACCGTTCGTTTTTTTTTTTTTTTTTTTTTTAATTGTTGTTTTTTTCTGATAGCACGGCTTCATGTGAGCTCTCCCTATTATTAGCATAATGTGTCAGGGGATATGTATGTCCTTGATCGATGTATCGCGCCATGGGAAAAAGAATGTTAGTCCGGTCTATACAGACAGCAGTGGCTCTGACCAGCCTGCGTATCTGCGTAGTTTGACCAGATTTACACTAACATAATATTCTGTTGACTTTTAATAAAAGTTCAGTTGTTGAACAAGAGTAAGAGACGCACATAATCTCTGTCCAACAGATCCTTTTTTTCTAATACCCCGGCTTCACGTGATGACAAGCTGCCTATATATTTGAAATCATTCTGGCTGCAGCGTTATTAGATTGAAAGAAGTCATGAAAGCCTAGTTCTGTATTCAACATTTTCTAAATACGTTATTTCTTTTTTTGTGGAAGTCGTAGTATTAAATAATTGAGGTAAGTGACATGTTTCTCAGTTTTACTTTTGAAATAAAAAAAAAAATCTCGCCCACGGAATTCAGCGAAATGCGTTTATTATTATTATTATTATTATTATTATTATTATTATAAGTGATGTCCCTCAGACAAACTTAGAAGATAAATATTTGTGTGTTTTCCTTGGACAAAGAAATACTTCTTTAGAAAACGTTTCGTATGTAAAAAAAAAAAATGAATAATAAAAATAAACTTTGCTTATTTGAAAAAAAAAAAAAAAAAAAAAAAAAAAAAAAAAAAAAAAACATATGTAGAAAGAAAAAAACAGAAAGGAAATCAAATAAAATCACAACAACAATAAATAAAAAAGAAACAAATAAATAACTAGTATTTTACCAGGTCGCGATTAGATATCATGTCTAATGAGTTCCAGGTACTAACGAGACAAGTTTTCCTTGTGAAACAACGTATTCATTCTAAATATTGGGATCATCCCAGTAGGCACACAACGATGAAACAACGTCGAATCAACGTCGTTACAACATTGTGTGCCCGCTGGGAGACTTGTCTTAAAGTTAAACCAAGTCCGTTTTACTACTCATGTCGCTTTGATAAATGGCAAAAAGTATAACCCCTGATCTGGATCTATACTGTCTGCTCAGGCCTGGTTTACTGTTACAGGCATTCGACCGGATAATTCAGCAGACGAGAAAAAAAAGATATTTGTTTTTCTTGTATTTTCCAGAAAACAGTTATTGACCTTTCGACATCACTAAAGACGTTTTTTGCTTAGTAGATATATTATATTTTTGTTCTGATTGACCATAGCCTGGCGCCACGCTGTGAGTTTTACTCGTACATTTCTAATCTAACAAAGGTAAAAGACTCCTTCTTCCTTGACTGTTTTTGTACTCATATCATCTCCCTTTCTAGTCAGAAACTAACTGGTTGGACAGATCAGAGAGGACATTCCGAATGATAGGATTTTTTAGTAAAATATATATTGATTTTATGCCGATTCATATATCATTTAGACAGGAGCCAGTCTAGATTGACCATATCTTAGAAGGAAACAAGTTGTCTTTTCTGTTTTATTCGGATATGTAGATCAACCCTAAAATTAAATTTACGGCCAAAAGTTGGTCTGAGCTAGACCCGTGGAATTTCTATAAAAGTGATTTTTTTTTTTTTTTTTTTTTTTTTTTTTTTAATTTTTGTCGAAGATTTTTTTTTTTTTTTTTTTTTTTTTTTTTTTTTCTCACTTTTCTTTGCTGAATTTGAATAATTTTCAGTTACCTATCCTACAAATTTCTGTATGATTTGCTGTCATTTTACTGTGGGGGAAAAAAGGCGATTGTGTGTGTGTGTGTGTGTGTGTGTGTGTGTGTGTGTGTGTGTGTGTGTGTGTGTTTGGATAGGTAGAAACGCATTAAAAGCATGACAAACGTTTGCAAAATTATTACTTCTGTATAAAACGCCAAGCCAAAAAAGAAAACAAATAAATAAATAAATAATAATACTAAAAAATAAAAACAAAATAAAATAAAAAAAATAAAAAAGACTTTCTGAAAGATATCGAAAGCACAGTTTATCCATTTCTTGCAAAGTGTCTCTATTTTGCATGAAATTTCAGCATTGTTTCTGATTGATTACTTAAATTCTGATTGATTCTTTCAAAATGTTCTCTGCTGAGTTTTTTTTTTTTTTTTTTTTTTTCCGCACAGCATGTTAACCGTATTAACGATTACCATATATGTGTACCTCTGACATTTTCCCATAATTTCCAAAAGCTCCCATTGGAGGCGTTGTTTCGAGTCTCTTATTCCAATAAATTAACTGATACCCCTTTGAAACGGTTCAGTACGTACCTTGTAAGCCTAGCCACCGAGAACCAGTTCAGATAAGGTCCCGCCTACTCATTAACATTCCAGATGCCCCGGAAGTGACGTGATATTTTCTTGTCTGCAACTTTGTCTCGTTTCATTTGATCCCGCCCCGTCAAAGGCACTGTGAACCAATTGTGACAGGACTGCTGATTGGTGCAAAAAAAGTGTAGGGAAGCCCGTGGTAGTTATTTTGTGTAAGGCGACTTGTGATTGGTTAATTATAAAGATGAATTAAAACTTATCATTCTATTTGAAGAAAAAAATGTCTGTGTGTAATTTTCTGATTGTATCAAAGAAATAAATGTTTCTGTGTGTGTTTGCTGGAGCCCAAAAAAGAAGTGGTGAAATTGTTAAGTTTCAATTTTTGATACCTGCCAATTGAGGGGTTGCTACATTCAGCCTCCAAATATCCCAGAAAGTACTGGTGATGGTGGTATCTCCTTGTTTATTTTGCTATGCTAAGTCTGATCTTTGAATTAAAACAAAATTGAGAAGCTCAGCCATACCCTGAAATGAACCTTTAACCACCAAAAAGGATGGAATTACTATAGAGCTCTATGGGAAAAATAACTAGTTCACTGTACCCTCAATGTGTTAACACCTACTGATAGCGTAATCAAGAGGTCTAATTTTTGTTCGACGAGGATTTCATCCCGAGGAGACAAAATCTGCAGACTGATCGGAGTCTACGGTGATGAGACAGGGTATTGTAAGAATGGCTGCGCACTGTTAGGTATTGATGAGAAGAAATCCAGTTTAAAGGGTTTTTATTTCATGCTAAGCGTCAGTGAAGATAAAATGTTTCATTCCCGAAATGTCGTTTTTTTATTATCATATACTTGGTCGCTGGGCCGACCTTCGCCCTCTTTATTTATATGACATGAACCCTGTGACGACAGCTGTTGACCGAATCTTATATTAACCCATAAAGTGCTGACCACATCGATTCCACATCAGCAGACGACATTTTTTTTTTTTTTTTTTTTTTTTCGTTTAATTATTTTTCAGAGAAAATAGAACTTGACAAGTAAACGCTCTGCCTAGCAGACGATTCAACTGAAATGCCAAGTCTTATTTTCTCTGAAAAATTACCAATGACAATGTTAGAATGTCATCTGCTACAAATGTAATTATCTTCACTGTAAAACCGACAAATTTTCGTTTCGTCCCGCATAATGTTTCGTGATCAACCGACCAGAGGTATATATTTGCCGCGTTGTTTTGCAAAAAAAAAAAAAAAAAAAAAAAAAAAATATGTGTGAAATGCCAGATGACCAAAATTAACAAAAATTCAGCAATTTTAGAAAAAATCCCCAACATATAGATCTATAAGCTAGACCTAGGTTTGGAATATTTCTAAAACAGCCGATGTTTTGATTATCTGATAAATTTCACACTTTTTTTTTTGTCAGAATAACCTGCCAAACTATACCTGTGCATCAGACTAGTGATCAGGAGGTAGCGGCTGGATCCCCACCGGGTCGTCAACATTCGAGCTGAGATTGATCATGAACAATTTTCTACCGTCATCCTCTCCTTCCAGCCGGCCTCGGTGGCTCAGTCGGACGCACGACAGATAGTGATCTGGTTACTGGTTCGATCAGAGATACTTGGGGTCAGTGCCGGCCTCGGTGGCTCAGTTGGACGCACGACAGATAGTGATCTGGTTACTGGTTCGATCACAGATACTTGGGGTCAGTGCCGGCCTCGGTGGCTCAGTTGGACGCACGACAGTGATCTGGTTACTGGTTCGATCACAGATACTTGGGGTCAGTGCCGGCCTCGGTGGCTCAGTCGGACGCACGACAGATAGTGATCTGGTTACTGGTTCGATCACAGATACTTGGGGTCAGTGCCGGCCTCGGTGGCTCAGTCGGACGCACGACAGATAGTGATCTGGTTACTGGTTCGATCACAGATACTTGGGGTCAGTGCCGGCCTCGGTGGCTCAGTTGGACGCACGACAGATAGTAATCTGGTTACTGGTTCGATCACAGATACTTGGGGTCAGTGCCGGCCTCGGTGGCTCAGTCGGACGCACGACAGATAGTGATCTGGTTACTGGTTGGTTTAAACATATTTATTTCCGAAATGTTTACATATACAACACATACAAAAGTACAACAATAGGATTAGAACGAAAGCATAAAAGCTTATTTAGTTCCTTTCCTAGGATGTGATCATTGTCAGAAATATGAGTATACAAGCAAATCCTGAATGGTTAGTTTCCAGTGGTCCTCTTCAAGTAATAACAATTTATTAATAAATAATAATTGTGAAGTTTAACATGAAGAGATGAGCAAACATAAAATGAGAATAAGAAGAGAAAAAAGAAACAAATTACACAAGATGTAATGAAGAAAAACAGAGGGAGGGAAAGAAATGAAGAACTATGGAGCAGATTTTACGAAGACTATGAATACAGTAAGAAGTTACTGGGGACTGTGAGCGGTGCAGGAGAGATCCGAGTGATGTCATCGATGTATGCTCCGAATCACTGTCACTATTTAAAGTCCATTTAGTCTGGTACAAATAATGACTGATACGAGTGTGACCGATTAACTTTCTTAAAATCTTTTCGTTCTTTGGATATACCTCTGTACTGCTTCAAAAATGGCTATATTAGCTTCATTAGGTAAATTAAGATCGCCATTGAGGATTATGTTTAGGGTGATATTGCCATGTTGTGATAGAGTATCCATTAATACCTGTCTATGATTTTGGTATAAATGGCACCTAAAAAAGAAGTGGTCTGCATTTTCTATTTCACCACATCTACAATTACAGAGAGGAGATTCTATGATGTTTTTCGAGTAAAGATCGTAGTTGAGAGAGCTGCAACCAGTTCTAAGTCTAGTATGAAGTATCTGCATGCTTCTGTTGCCTGCATAAAAGTATTTTGGAACAATTACTCTGCCCTGACTTAATTGTCTCTTAAAATCATCAACTGTATCTACAATCCTGTCAGAGCAGGGAAGATCGTTCCAATCACGAATGGCTGCAGGAAGAAAAGAATTATAATATTGATTAGTACGAGATTGTATTGTTCTTATATTATTTGCGTTACGCAAACTGTAACGTGAAGCGTTCTGGTCAGGTCGAGGAACCAGTGAAGAGAGATAAGAGGGGGCAATGTCATTATACATTTTATAGAATAGGACTAATTTATGCTTTCTTCTCCTTACATCTAGTGTTTCCCATCCGATCTCATCATATAGTTTTTGCACAGAGACTAGTTTAGTTGTTCCGGTGGCTATTCTAGCAGCCTCTAATTGAAATTTTTCTATCTCATGTTTCTCTTGTTGAGTGCAGTTGTCCCAAACTACATCGCCATATTCTAGTATTGGGCGAACAAAAGCAATATAAATTGTTTCTAGGGACTTTCTATCCAAGGTATATTTAAATTTCCTCATGACATTTATTCTGGACCATGCCTTACTCTTGACATACTCTATATGTTTATGCCAGGAGCAGTCTGATGCTATATAAATTCCCAAATGTTTATGAAACTGAACTTCGTTAATTTCTTGATTCGACATGAAAACCGGAGGATGATCAGGTTTGTTTATTTTGCGAGAGATAATAAGAGATTCATTTTTATTTGGGTTAAATTTCACTAACCAAGACTTTGCCCATTTTGATATTTTGTTAAGATCTGTATTAAGGATTTCAGCAGCAGCATCTGGATTGTCTACAATAATATACAGACTAGTGTCGTCAGCAAAAAGTCGGATGTTCAATCGAATTTCAGTGACAATGTCATTTATGTATAGTAGGAATAATAGAGGGCCTAAGATGGACCACTGCGGAACGCCAGCTTTAATATAACTCCAGATAGACTTGACCCCAGATAACACAACAAGTTGTTTTCTATTTTCAAGATAGCTTGTAAACCAGTGTAGTAAATTTCCAGTTACTCCTGCTGCCTTAAGCTTGTGAATTAGTCCGCTATGCCCAACCCTGTCGAATGCCTTGCTGATATCACAGAATACTACTCTGATTTCTTTCCCTAAGTCTAACGCGTGGCAGAAAGTATCGTATAAATATGTTAATTGATTAACAGTAGAGTCGCCTGGTCTAAAGCCAGACTGAAACGATGTAAGGATATTGTTATCAAGGAGGTGATTGTATAAATATTTAAAAACAAGTCTTTCTAAAGCTTTGTCTAAGTTACTCAAAAGTGAAATTGGTCTGTAATTAGAAGGAACTGCCGGATCACCACCTTTAAGTATTAGGAAAACATGAGTTTCTTTAAAACATTCAGGTACGGTCCCATGTTGTAAGGACTGATTAAAAAGAGCACAGACAGGAACAGAAAGTTCATCAGCTAGCACAGAGAGAATACGATTACTGAGTCCATCGGGGCCAGTAGCTTTCCCAACAGGGAGAGATTTTAAGATTAGTTTAACCTCATCTGGTGACAAAACGAGAAAACTTAGACAACGTTCAACCAGGTACGGAGCAATTTCAGGAAGTGCAGCATCATGATCATTCAGTAGAGTTTGGTCACGGAAGAAGTCATTAAGAACGTTAGCTCTCTCTACCTCTTCGACGAATACTAGACCGTCCTTCTCTAATGGAGGACTTGAGGTTGAGAAGAAAGGGAGATAAAGGACTTGAGAAGTGACCACCACTGTCTTGGTGATAAAGAATCAGATTTAAGTTTGTCAGATAAAGACTCATTAAGTGCTTTTTAGACTCTCGAATCATAGATATAGTTTTATTACGAAGCCGTCTGAAAGTATTCCAATCATTCATGAAGTTAGTTTGTTTTGCCCGACGGTAAGCTCTTTTGCGTTTCCTAATATATCTTTTGATTGATGAAGTCATCCATGGTGGATCAGACGGTCGTATTGTTACTTTTTTATTTGGAATGCAATCTTTTGAAATTTCGAGTATCTTGTCAATTAGTCTCTTAGCATAAACGTTTATATCTGGGTTATAGAGAGCCTTCCAGTCTGTTGACGATGCCATTTCCTTTAGAAGATCATAATTCCCTTGTTCGTATCGCCAAATGTGACGGGTAAATGATCTACGTATCGGCTTACAAAATTTAAATATGGTTACTGGTTCGATCACAGATACTTGGGGTCAGTGCCGGCCTCGGTGGCTCAGTTGGACGCACGACAGATAGTGATCTGGTTACTGGTTCGATCACAGATACTTGGGGTCAGTGCCGGCCTCGGTGGCTCAGTTGGACGCACGACAGATAGTGATCCGGTTACTGGTTCGATCAGAGATACTTGGGGTCAGTGCCGGCCTCGGTGGCTCAGTTGGACGCACGACAGATAGTGATCTGGTTACTGGTTCGATCACAGATACTTGGGGTCAGTGCCGGCCTCGGTGGCTCAGTTGGACGCACGACAGATAGTGATCTGGTTACTGGTTCGATCACAGATACTTGGGGTCAGTGCCGGCCTCGGTGGCTCAGTTGGACGCACGACAGATAGTGATCTGGTTACTGGTTCGATCAGAGATACTTGGGGTCAGTGCCGGCCTCGGTGGCTCAGTCGGACGCACGACAGATAGTGATCTGGTTACTGGTTCGATCACAGATACTTGGGGTCAGTGCCGGCCTCGGTGGCTCAGTCGGACGCACGACAGATAGTGATCTGGTTACTGGTTCGATCAGAGATACTCGGGGTCAGTGCCGGCCACGGTGGCTCAGTTGGATGCGTGTCTGACTGGAGACAAGGAAGTCGCGGGTTCGATCCCCGCCGAAGTCGGCAATATTCTTTTGTGGAGTTTGATCATAAAATATTTTTTACGGTCATTCTCTCCCGCTGATTCAAGAAGGGCAGTTGTCAGTTTCTGGTGAAAGAATGTGCACGATACTGGTTAACCACTTGGAGGACTAAGCCTGCCTACTCCTAGTAAATGTGTGGTTAGCTGGACATGACCCCATTGGGTAAAATATTTGGGTTGCCTGGGCCGTAAAACCTCAACACAAAACGAAAAACTTTGGGTCGGTAGAGCTTTCATGCAGTTAGTAGAGCGGATGGTCCAAACTGATCCCCTCTTGGATTTTATTTTTCACTATTTTGCATTTCGTAATTTTATCCTATCCATAAGTTATCATTATTTTCAAACGATTTCTAGACGTGACTGTCATTTGTATGACTTAAGGTGGTATTCAAGTATAATAAAATGCAAGAATAAGAAATAGAGAAAAAAATCCAAGAGATCAGTTTTTGACTATCCGCTCTACTAACACGGGGTTTTCCTTGTCCCTCAGAGACATGAGACTTGGTTCCTTTTTGAAACCTTCATCTTTAGAGAGACATTGATGTCTCTTAAAATTTGCAATATTTTCTATAAAATTCAAACAATTAACCCCTGAAATTATCCCATATGACCCTAAAATATGGGTCAATAGAGATATGTCCCCTTTAATAAATTTCTGAGGGACGACTCTGAGGGAAGACTCTGCTAACCGCAAGAAAGCACCACTGACCCCAAGTATATAGAGGTGGGTTTGATCCCCGCCAGGTCTGGCAACATTCTGTCGCAGAGATTGATCATGAAATATTTTCTACAGTCATTCTCTCACTTCTGCTGATTAAGAAGGGCAGTTGTCAGTTTCTGGATAAAGAATGTGCACAAATACTCGGTTAACCTGCTCGGGTCACATGTGGGAAAACCAAGTTCTGCTTACGGATGATCAGGTGGCTTTTCCCCTGGTTCTCCGTTTTTTTTTTTTTTTTTTTTTTTTTTTTTTTTTGCCCACATTCGATGAACGATCGGCTCGATATAAGTGAAATATTCTTGAAAGGGCCGTAAACCCAAAAAAATAAATTAAGCCTGAATCCAGGAAGAGTGTGGATAGGTCAGCTGACCAGCTCGACATAACCTTAGTGGCTTGACTGAGCTGTAAAACCTCAACTCGATCAACTCTCTCCTTTCTGCTGATTAAAAATGTGCAGTTGCAAGCCTGCCCAGTAAACGAGTTTAGGTGAACTGAACGTGCTCGACATGACCCCAATGGGTTGAAAGGGCTGTGAAACCTTTACACAAACCATGCATATTTTCTTGTTTCTAGTTCTCAGGTTTAAAGCTTCCTCGTAGCAGAACCGTTATTGCTCTCCATGAAAGATAATTAGGTCCCTGCTTTGAATCCTGTTGGAGGCAGATTTCAGTTCAAAAGTGTTCGGCATGTCATTGAAAGTATTCTGTCTTTTTCATTTAACTTAGCTCTCAGGGTAAATTATTCAGCAGATATTTTTAAATAGTTTTCTAATGACGCCCGCCGACCCCCCAAATAAATAAATAAATAGATAAATAAATAAAAGTTTGTTTTTTTTTTTAGTTTCATGCAAATTAGAATTTGCATGAAATGTCAAATCCTGATTTCAAAGAAAAATCAGAAAATTATCAGTTTGTCATCTGCTGAATTAGCCAAGAGAATGATATAGGTTCTACACTGTCGAAAGAGACGTAAAACACACAAAAAATCATTATCATCATCTTACTTCACTCTCCTTAAGGTAAAATGATAAACTTTCAAGAGAGATCAATCCGTTACGTAAATATTAACCTCCCTTCTCAAAATGGGACTAAGTACTGTAAGTCTGTTAAAGACATGAAGTAGAAACGGACACTTTTTATAAAGTCGAGTGATAATTCTTTGGGAAGGGAGTTAACTTTCCATTTAGAGTGATCTCTCTCTGATTTGTCTATTAACCTTAAATGTCATGTAATGTCCACTGTGGACTGTCAATTAGAAAATCAAACAACAATATGTATGTAAAATCGTCAAGCATTTTTTATACACCGCCACACGATAGTGGCGGGGTATTATGGTTTCACATTGGACGTCCGTGTGTCTGAGCATCCGCCTGTCTGTCCATCCGGTTTTTGTTTCCGGATGATAACTTGAGTAAACATCAATGGATTTCCACCAAACTTGGTATGTGCATTGATATTGTAGAGATCTGGTTTGGGATTGCTGATGGGCAAATTTCATCAAATTTTGACGGAGATATCTGCCCGCGACGAGATGGTGGTGTATTATAATTTAACGTTTTTATTGTTTTATTGCTATAAGTTTGACTAACAATGTGTTCATTATTTCAGAATGGCTGGCCTTGCTATGGATGCTTCTGATGAACTGGGACAACCTTGGTGCAGCTCGTGTTTCGATAAGGAGGGTGTTTACAGACCAGCGATGAGCTTCTGTAACGACCTCATAGAATTTTATTGTGAGGGTTGTTTTGTGAGTTGAGCACCAACACATGATAACATCGTGAAAATATCACAGTGGCCCGTACATCAGGAGAAGAAACTGGCTGTACAGTGTGTATGTAGCCAACATGAGGGGGAAGATAAAGTCCAATATTGTCGTGATCATTGCATCCTGGTTTGTGCCGGTTGTTCTGATCAACAACATAAAGAATGTCAGGTAATATCCATTCAAGAAGCCTGTACAAGTTCCAATATTGCCACAGACAGACAGACATTTTCAAGTGACGTAGAAATATTACTGGAATACGTAAAAAATTCAAATAAATCCTTGCAGATGAACATCAACAATTTAGCAAAAGAAACACATAACGCAATAACAGAAGCAAATAGTATTCGCGATAAACTAATTCAACAAATAAATGAATCATATGAAGAACTTAGAAACAAAATAAGTAAATTACACACCGAGCAAAAGAGAATTCTATACAACTGTCAATCCACTATAGAACATACAATGATTGATTTAAAAGAAATTTCAAACAACTTGAAAAAATTATCAAATGAGTCACATCTGGCTAAACTTTTTCTAGAACTCCAGACGTATTCTGCGAGTTTTCTGCAATATGAAGACAAAATTGCAAGTCTTCATTTATCTCATATCTCACTGAACTATGACTTTAATCTCGCTACACGCTGGCTGTCAGAGTCAGGAAGTATGTTAGGAGACGTGTCTGTCCGTACGTCAGAATTCAGATCTGATACACAGCTTCCGCTGATTCATTACACTTTTAGAAGAGAAGGGGAGAATGGCCAGGGAGCGAGTGGGTCATTTAGTACAGGGGGTCCAGTGTGTCCTGGGATCCTGACCAGACTGGGTGAGACTCCTGTGAACATCTCTGGTGATAGGTATACATGTCATATAACTGGACTAGATGTTACTGTAGATGGTCACCTGATTGTCTCAGATCTCAGCAATAGGAAGATGAAACTGTTCTCCCTGGATGGAGAGTTGTCATCATCTCTCAAACTATCAGGGGAACCTCGGGATGTAGCTGTTGTTGACAGGTCTACGGCTGCTGTCTGTATACCGTACAAGAGTAAGATAGCAATCCTAGACCTAGGACGTAGGGGTAAACTATCTAAGAGAAAATCCATCAGACTAGACAGACTGGCCTGGGGAATCTCAGTTTATAACAATCAGCTTATCCTCGCCTGTCTCCACTCAGTTCTAATGATCAACATGCAAGGTTGGATCCTGTGGTCCACTGACTCTCTTCCTCAACAACTGTTTAGTTGTGCACGGTACCTTACAGTCCGGTCTGGGTCTGGTCCGGACACTGTCCTTGTGCCAGACTGGAAGAAACAGACCATAACGGTGCTAGAGGCTGACACGGGGAACCTGGTCAAGGTCTGTGATGTTGAAGGAAGGGGGCCCCGGGGACTGACAGTAGATGATAATGGGAATGTGTTCGTATGTTACTGGTCAGGAGAGATCAGTGTTTGGTCGGGGAATATGGAAGAGAGATCTCTGACAATTCACGGAGGGTTGAAGTTTACCCCTAACGCAATAGTGTATAGTAGGAGACATCAACAACTTATTGTAGCAAATAAGCACGGTGATAACTGTATTTATAATTACAAAAAATCAAGTGGTATTTAAAGGAGAAATGGAGGAGAGATATTCACGGAAAGTTAGAGTTTAATTTCCTTTGGACAATAGTGTATTGTAGGGGACGTTAACAACTTATTGTAGCAAACTATCTTTTTGATGACTGTATTTATTGTAACAAGTTGGAACTCTAACTGTTGATATTCCCTTTGGTCAGGATTTATGGAGGACAGATGATTTATTGTACAAAACGTCACCAACTTATTTATTGTAACAAGTTGGAACTCTTACGTAACTGTATTTTTACAAAATATCAAATTGAAATGGAGGAGAGATGTTCACGGAGAGTTTATCCCTGAGACAATTATATATTGTAGAAGATGTCAACAACTTAATTGTAACAAGGTATGACTCACTTTTATATTTATAATTACAAAAAATCAAGTTAACATTCCCTGTGGTCAGGAGAAATCCATGGAGGAGTGATATCTGACAACGCAGGGAGTTTGGGTTTGACGCCGGGGCAATAATTTTCAACTTCAACAACTTTTTCTGACATTTGTTAACTTCATTTACATGTGTATCACTATAAAATGGATTCTGATTCTGTGATCGTACCCCCACCCCACCTCTTTTCTGTTCTCTGTATATTTTACACATGTATGATGCCTGGACGGCTGATACAGAGCCAGATTAGATTTTGTGGGTGTGTGGGCTGGTTCAGGTCTATACTGTTAGCTATGTGTAGGTTCTGTGTCGTGTAAATATTGTCTACTGTCCTTTCGACATCCCTCGGAAAGACGTTTTTTGTTTTGCCTTTTGTTTTAAATGAAAACATTTTGTTCTGATTGGCCATATCTTACCAGGAACTATTTGTCTTTTCTGTTTCTGTGTTCTAAAATGTTTACAGTAAAATTGAATTTGCGGCCAAAAATTGGTCTGATCTATGCGATTTCTATTAGTAAAGTGATTTTTTTTGTCTAAGAATATATTTTTTATTTTTCTTTGCTGAAGTTTAATTTTAATTGATGTTTTGCAACAACATTGTGAAAATTTCAGAAAAAATGAACAAGCTGAACTTGTTTAAAATCTGCCTCCAGGTTACCTACCCCTCAGATTAAATTTCTACATAATTTGCATTCACTTTTACTAGGGGAAAAATTGAAAATATTTGATTTTTTAAAAACCAACGACTAGAATAAAACTTTCCGTGCATAGGTATTTACGACAAATGGTTTTGCATTTAATCATGACATAAGTTTGCAAATTTACTTCTTCTGTGTAAAGGAAAAAACGACTTTCTGAAAGATGTCAAAAGCACAGTAGGACGAGATAACAATTTCTCTGGCTGATTAGGGTCCTCACTGTTTCCATGTAGAGAGATACATTGTGTATTTTGTATTTTATCAATGTTTTTGTTAAGAGGGAGGGAGGGGCGGCGGGGGAGCGCACTATGTAAGAATGGGTAGGGATGTGCGACGTTTGGGGTTCAAACATACCTTGATGTCCGTCTGGAAAGGGGATGGTAAACTGCCTTAGCCTGGAAGGTGGAATATCATAAATGGATTTTTGTTAATGATACGAAGCGCCAGAAGTAAATGGTCTAGTCTGCATAAATGTGCTTCATTCAATCCCTCAATTTCATTTTATAGCACCATTAGGCACTCCTGAATATTATATGCTTGATAGTACAGAGTTCAGTGCCCTCACTCATATTGTTTAAACCATCAATATTACTTTATAATTGTATTTGATAAAAATTCAAGCATTGTATATACCTTAGTTAATATTGATATTGTGACTCTTGTTGTACATAAATTGATAATATGCAAGTAAATCCTTGTCATTCCGGGTAAAATAGATGTCACACCCACTTCTAATTGTCAGCCAATCAGATTCCTTGATTCAGATTGTTGATATAATTTGATATACAGAATGGCAAACAGTGCCGATCCAGATCAGTTGGAAGCCAACTGATCTGGCTCTACACTGTTTGCAAAGGTAGGGTATATCTGGGTTCAGCAGGACAAAGGTTAACTGATTGGGCAAATGAGTATTATATTGTTTCTCTACAACTGTTATATGTTTGTCTCACTTTTGTCTGGAAAGGGGTCTCGATCATGTCTGGAGAAGGCTCCCCGGGGGCGTGGGGTTGGGGGGCGGGGGGAGGAGGGTCCCGGTCTTCTGGCAGCACACCCATGACCCCTGCCCTTTTCGATAGTAAGTGCGCCGACATATTTGATGTATAGGGACGGATCCAGGATGGTTTCGGAGGGGGTTTCGATTTGATAAAATTGGGCACTTACTCTATGTAATCGGACAGACAGGCCTTAGTATACTGTATAGACACTGATCAGATGCTGCATTCTTCTGCGTCTGATCAGGGTCTGCACTGTTTGCTAGTCACTCAGCAGTTTTACACACATTCATTTTCACAGGTAGTCAAAATGGAAATTCTGAGACAAAGGGGGCTTCAGCTGAACCACCATCCCCTGCGAACACCTGAATCCGCCCCTTTACAAGGCATATATACAAACAGTGAAAGCCCAGATCAGCGTATGCCTACATACAGTCTGATCAGGACCTTCTCTACCTACTTACAGAATCCCCGGATAATATAGACGGACTATGAAAGTAATACATTGATGAGACTGCAGATGTGCAGGATGATCTGAATGGGGATTTTGCATACAGTATTCGACCTTATTACCGCACTGTGTGGTTATTTTTTTTTTCTTCAAAATAACGTGATAATTAGAGAAAAAATATTGTAAAATATCCACCTAATAAGGACACACTTTAAAAGATCAGCAGTGGACTTATCCGATATTTTTTTCTGATTTTCTATATAAAAGCATATGTTGTTGGTAATCATTTGAACTGCCTCGATACGTCTATAAACGCATATGCTATTGGTATACTCATTTGAATTGCCTCGACAAATGGGTACCAGTGTTCAACATAGGCTTTTATAAAGAAGCAGCTAAAAATACAAGGCTGTAATCTGAATACTACGAAATGCCTGACTGTGCGCTTATAGGGGTATGTGCAGTAATTAGATCGAATAGGGTATGTTAGAAGAAACCTTTTTGTTTAAGGCTGTCATATTGTAGTTAACCTCAGATTTCTTAAAGTAGCATGTTGTGGGTTCTCCAATATATATTCGGGGTAGGATTTTTTTTCATTGAGTACATGGGCTGTACAAGGTAATTTAATGAATTTTCTGTTTGTATATGTTCTGCACAAAGTAAGAATCGGTACAATTCCTGAATTGTCCTGCGCAAAGTAAGAATTCACACTTTGCCGGGCGAAGTAAGAATTCTTTCTTTGCGCAAGACGATTCCGGAATTGCTCCTGCGCAAGGTTGGAATCGGGACAAAGTAAGAATATTTATCGTTGTACATTTATTTGTAATTAGTTTTTCTTATGGTAGTAAATCATACTTTTATAAACTTCTTTCGCATTTGAAAATATAATAAAAGGATAAGATCAGATTTTTTTCTTTCATACTGGTTTTCTTCAGAAGCCAACTAATCGGGATCTACACTGTTTGCAAATGCAGGGTATATCCGGGTTCAACAGGACAAGGGTTAAAGCTGCATTCACACAGAGTCAGAGGGCCATGACAGAAGAAAAAAAATAATGTTTTTAATTCTAATGCAGTTTTTGACATTAATGATGATCTCAAGGGGATGGAATCAAGGCATCTGGTTTTCATTCCAACTATTTTTGGAGTGACATAGAGATCACATCCTTACTTAATTGGACTTACATTAGCTCACCTGAGCACACAGTGCTCGGTGAGCGACTTTGACTGTGTTGCGTCGGTCCTGTGGCTTCAAAGAAATTGCTTCAAAATACTAGTTCACACACCCCTCGGCCAACTGACTCAAAACTTTATAGGAAGTATCAGGTTGGGGTGATTTATAGATCTAAAATAGCTAAAATTATTCCAATCAGAAATCCAGCACGGTCATCATCTTGAAAATCTATTTTGCTTTGCTTCTTCTGAACAGAATAGCAGGGGTGAGTCGAAACTTGGTAGGAAGTATCAGGGTGACTTGTAGATCAAAAATAGCTTAATCTTTACGATCATAAATCCAAGATGGCCGCCATTTTGAAAATCTATATTGAACCTTCTCTTGAACAGAAAAAGCCAACTGATTCGAAACTTGACTGGTAATCAGGTGAGCTATACAGGGCCATCTAGGCCCTCTTGTTACCTTAGCTAACCCAAGCATGCTCAAAAAGTCACTCCAAAAGACAGTCCACTCCAAGGCTCCACTCCAAAGCCTGGCTCCATTCCATGTATTAGTATATGCTCTCAAACAAGCTTGAAATTGCTGTAGGCAAAAGTGAAATTTATAATTTAGCGATATCATTATAACCTCTAACTGTCTAGTTTTGGAAATATTGGCTTTGCTCCCCTAAAAGTAGACCCCTTTTTGAAAGGGAGGCAAAACAGTTTTGACAGGGTTGCCTCCCTTGAAATTTCTCTTTTTACAGTATTGGGTTTTACTTTGCCCAGGTAAAGGACGTTAGTATCACAATATGAGATAATAAACATAATTCGGGGGAAATGCAAAGTTTCAAAATTGTTGAAATCTTATTGAATATTCAGAATGGCGGCGCCAAGATTGGCCATAAAAATCTTCAAAACAGTAACAACTTTAACGGATTTTGATCAAACTTGTATCAAATTTTATGGTTTGTTAAGCTCTTCATTGTGAAACATATTTTATATTAGGGTTGCATTATCCTTTAAGTATTGGGGCAAATAACCATTATCATATTAAAGTTTCGGGGCAAACTGGGCTGAGCAGTGTAGACCCAGATCAGATAATGCAGAATATGACATGTGATCAGGTTCTACACCGTTTGCCTTTGATACAGCAATATTTAAACATGCCAACTGGTAGTAATATAGACTTCATATTTTCAAGTATAAGAAGTTAAGGTGTCCAATTATTTACGGTAATGGTTAGTGATATGCCAAAAAGTGAAGGTCTAGATATACTACACGTCCGCACATTTTGACCAGGACCTTCTCTCTAAGTTTTCGGTGCACAGAAAAAAGTGGCTGGTCAGACTAGTGGGCAGCCCAGATGTACAGATTACTGTCAAGATACTAAGACAAAAAAAAAAAAGAGTGATTCTGTTATGTTCTAATGCTGATGCCTATTTGTTAAGCTTTTTTTATACACCGCCACATGATGGTGGCAAGGTATTATAATTTCACATTGAATGTCCGTGCGTCTTTCAGCTGTCGGACCGTCCATCCTTATTTTCGTTTCCAGATGAGAATTGAATTGAATAAATGTCATTGGACTTTCACCAAACCTGATGTGTACGTAGATACAGTTGAGATCTGGTTTGGGGTTGCTAATGGGCAAATTTCTTCATTTTTTTAACAGAGTTATCTGCCTGCCACACGTCCATATTTTCTTATTCGGACGATAACATGAGAAAACTATTTCAAGTGATTTTCACCAAACTTTGTGTTTGCATTGACATTTTGTATATCTAGTTTGGGATTGCTGATGGGCAAATTTTGCCAGTTTTGAGCGTTTTCTGCCCACCGCATGTCCATATTTTCATTTCAAGGCAATAACTAAGTAAATATCAATGTATCTTCACCAAACTTGATACGTGCTTTGATATTGTGAAGAGCTCTTTTGATGTTGCTTATGGGCAAATTTTGTCAACAGCTAAAAAGGGAAACTTTTACTTTGTAACAAAGTATGTACACCCTCCATGTGGTTTAGGTCCTTCATTAAAAACAGACGCTTTGCAGAAAAAAAAAAAACAACACTCGAGAATTCAGCAGTAATCACTAGAACTAAAAGTACCTACCTATTGGCAGCAAATGCCATCTTTCCGGAGCCCGTTTCATACAAAATCAAATTTCAGAGGTAGGCTCCTTTGCAAAAGCACTGCAAAGTAAAAAAAAATTGTGAGCTAATTGCCGGCCTTTCAGTACTTCCAATACTTTGAGTTTGCTTGTACAATGCAAGATATATGATATGCTTTGACATTTTGGTGACAATTTTGAAGTCATTGCCAACAATGAATTGTTGCACTTGAAACCGGACTAGTAGTATATACTGGCATGTCCACACTGTTTTCCTACATGTATATTAAAATAAATTATATATATACCATGCTACCAATAAAACTAGCCAGACACCTCATCTACTGGAAATCGGTCAGTGCATAGAGATGAGGTTGAAAAGTCCAACTGGAATATATAGGTGGAAAAAAGAGGCACTTTAAGAGTTTTCCACCATTTGTAAAAAAGCAGACTAAATTCGTGAATTCCTCTTTACCTTTTCTGCACGCCAAGCCAGGAGTCTACTTTGAGGAACGCCCTCTGGAGCGAATTCTTACCTTTGTAGTAAATTTCTTTTTCGTAGGAAGTCACTTGTTTTTTTCAAATTTAAGCATTAAGCTTAAAACTTAAGCAGTATAAATTCATGCAAATCCATGACCTTAATCTCAAGATGACTGATAGCTTGACTTGCGGCGAATAAAACACTGGATTAGAATCTGAGCAATACCTAAGTATTTACTAATTCCATTCAGACATTAAGCAGATATAGATTTTTTTTTTCATCCGTTTACATAAAACTTTAACATAAAAGTTCCAAACCCGTGACCATGAACTTTAATCACAATCAGGGTAAGAATTGTTCTGAATACAACTTTGGATCAATAATAAAAAAAAAAAAAAAAAAAAAAAACAAAAAAAAAAAAAAACAATCCTAATCATGAACTAAAGATAAAGATATTTATTCACCAATCATGGACCATTATAAATGGTATACAATCTCATAGTACGTTAGCCTTACAATTTTATGATTCTGAACAAACAAGAAATCGATCTGAAAGTATACATAAGATAAAGCAAAATAGCTTAAAAATTATTCCAAAAATTCCGGTTTTATCAAAGTTGTCAATATTTTACCATAAAATGAGTGTTTTTGCACCTTTTTTTTCTTCATGCACAATCTTTTTCAATTACAGCATATTTTCCTCCTTCGACTCCATCAAAAATACGCCAGGGAGTGGGGAGGGCGCTCCATGTAGGGTAGATCCCTTTTTTGAGCGAAATGGCCCCAGTGGTGGTAAATTAATATTATCAGACAATTTTTAAGTCAATGTATGTATGTTCTGGATAGTCGTTTGGCCAAATTTAGGAAAAGAAACTGTCCTTTTGGCATTCTGCTTGTAGTGTTTTAATTGTTTTTTTTTTATAGTGCGTCCTTCTTTCTCTTTGGTGTCTTGGATGGAAGGTGGCAGGTATCGATTCTTGATCATTGCCTTGAAGTTCCTTTCTACTCACCGAGTAGGGAAAAATACCATTATTAATGGAACTCTCTCTCTCTCTCCCTCTCTCTCTCTCTCTCTCTCTCTCTCTCTCATTGTCTCTCTCCTGATCTCTCTCTCTCTGTCTCGGTCGGTCGCTATCTACCTGTCTCTGTCTCTGTGTGGTCTGTGTGTGTGTGTGTGTGTGTGTGTGTGTGTGTGTGTGTGTGTGTGTGTGTGTGTGTGTGACCGTTCTCAGTTTGCATTTCTGATGTATTTCGTTCTGTGTTTGATTTAGTGCCTTTTAATGATGTTGTTTTGTGTCATGTAATGATGTAAGAAAAGGTACCCTGGAAATGCCACAATATCACGAAGCACATTTCTCCCGAGAAATCAAATGAAGAGAAGATGAGGGACAGTGATGACCAAACAAATGCCACATATGATAAAAAGGTAAGAGAAAAGTCCAGGGTGAGCCACAATCACAAACCGCAGCCCTTCCCAGGCACGAAGAGGAAGAGGAAACAGACAAAACCAAACAAGCGCAAATCTAACAAACGTACGAAAAGCACCAAGATTAGCTCTCTCCTCCCCAAGCGAGGTAATCGCAATGCTCAAAGGACTGAAAAACACAAGAACACAATAACACAAGGCTAGACATAAGACAAATCGCCTCATAGCATAAATCACAAAGCAACAAAGAGTAAGACAAACACCGGAACCACCGCCTTAGAACGGTCAGAAGAATAAGCCACCTGGGGTGGGGTGGGGCGGGGTGGGGTGGGGATTTAAAGCAATTTTACGGCCAGCCAACTTCACCCTGGGTCCCGATGCAACTCTTTAATTACAACTAGTAAATATTCGGTTCGCATAAAGGCTCCCAACTCAATCGATGCATCAAAGCGAAGACATAAAAATCAAATTCATCACTATGATAAACAAAGACGAATACTCTTAGCAAATTCTACTGTGTGAAAGAGTAAATGAAAACCAATAGGTGAACCACGCAGGCTAAGCCCAAAACAAATCGTCAAGCCCCAACTCACTGGTTAAAGTGTTGATAACTAGGAATGCAGTCTGCCGCATAATAACCAGGCTATAATCACTCTTTTATAACGGTTAATTAATTTTCTGAATTGCTCCGAAAAGTTAGATTTTCCCACAATTTTTCTGTCTGTACACTAAGGTACCGGACAATTCTGGTTCCGATATACCTGTTGCAGAAGTGTTTCAAACCAACGTTATATTTTTCTACCAAGGCATTGTGTCTGCAATAGAATTTCGAAAACGCCTTGCGAAGTTCAATAACGATAGCCCTGCCTAAGAAGTTTGGCAGTGAGAGCTTTATTACGGCAGTTAAAGTCACTTTGAAGAAGCTCTGGCGAATTCAATAAGCTGAGATATGTATACCCCATATGAAGTACACCGGGGGACATCGCCATCCAAAAAATGAAATTGTTTATATCGAATGAAAATCGTCCCGTTTATCGTAAAGTTTGGTGGAACCTGTGCCATTAGATATACATAGATTCAAATCCAAAAAAGGTGGCTCGGTATCGAAAGAACTGGCTTTATCTAACTGACACAGCTGAAACCACAGACACACAAAGAAGAACTGCAACAGGGGTACCTCGTTGGAACGGTCAGTAGAACTACTGGGGCAAGGGTGTGGAGCTTATCAGTTTTATTCCCGCTAAGCTTCACCAATTCTGCTACAGCTCCAATTACAAATATACGTAAAGTCTGCATAGGGGTCCTCTACCTCATCTGTGAAACATCATAGTAAAACACATACATTGTGTATAATAATAATAATAAAAAAAATCCGTGACGAAACAAAGCAAAGTGATCAATGGCGAGCTGAAGCTAGAACACGAGCAAATCACAACCAAGACCACAGGGTGATAAACCTTTTGAAATAGCCAAGAAAAGAGTTAACAGTACTGTACGACTTCACCATGTCATAGATGTCAAAATTACCAGGTGCATTCCGGCAGCCCTCGTATAGACGAGATTCGTCTATATTAAATTCATTGAGCGTAGATATTATCATACCATAATCAAAATCCTCTTGAAAATTTATACAAAATTGTACACTGCCTTTGGCCTGCTCTTTCACATGCAATAGATGTTTGGTGATATGTATTTTCAAAGTGCTTGTCCACCACATATACATACTGAAATTTAGTCGATCTTGTAGTCGCATACACCGTACCACGTGACAGAAGTCCACAAGTTGACCCACTTTTATGTTCCACGTCGCAGAAGTTTACGGTAGAGTCTTGTCCAATAATGAAAGCAATATTTTCTTCCTGTGTTTCAACGGAACCCAAAAAATGCAGGCAAGGCCACTTGGTGCTAAATAGTGTTGATCCGTCGATCTGAAATGCAATGACAAGTGGTCAGGTGAGACTGGGGAAAGCGTTCTCTTGCAATATGGACGTCGTGTTCTTTTATATTGATATTCTTTACCTGTAGAGTATACTCTAAATAGTTCTGAAAGGAAATAAGAGGTGAATGCACTTTTTGAATCGATTGTTTACAATCCAGCCATAGTACACAAACGCCAAAATTCCTTAAGGTAGTTGTCCACGTTATCATCATTGACCAATGTAATCAAACCGCGCGTAAGACGACATCCAGGTAAGTTATTTATAGCCACGTTATATACCTTTACCGTGGCTGATTCGAAAACAAATTATTACGGTCTTTTAGGCGTTTCACACAACATACACACTTATAGCTATAAGACTGTTACGACATAAAATTATTAGTAACGTGTCCTGATAATTCATGCAAAACCTGCTTAACCCAGGTATAGTGTAGCTGAGAACCATATTATATCTGATCGGATATGATATCATGTTTATTTTCTCAAAGTTCGCCACATGTGATTCGGTTTTTTTTTTTTTTTTTTTTTTTTAAACCTTGTCTTGCTCTGAAACTTGACATTTCAGCCGCTTTCAGTTTTGAGAGTGTGTTCATTTCCCTCAACACCCATTCCTTTTCAATCTTTTTTTTTTTATGTTAATTAAAAAACAGCCGGTATTAGTACCGTTTAGCCGCCGTAAAACGTCCCCGGACTTCACTATAATGTACATTTTATTTTCTGCCCTTTGTGATCATTGAGCCAATTCCGGGATTTTTTTTTTTTTTTTTTTTTTTTTTTTTTTTTAAATTATACCTGAGTGTCACTGATGAGGCCTAACTGGTCGAATGGTCGAACTAGCTAGTCTGGTCAAAACCTGTGCTCTATTTAGTTTTTTGTGCCCATTCCTCTCAAGTGTCGCGCCTTTCACATTCTATTGCTCCTTTTAATTACAGCTCTTGAAGGTTGCCTTGGAAACAAGGACACAGTACAGATAGACAATGGGAGTATCGTTTTTTAGTCCCTTCAACAGCAGTTATGTCGTCTGCAATACTATTTACGCATTCTTGCGTTTACATGAGCAGAACTCCATTTTCAAAGATACCAAAACTGGCCCAATGATCCCAAAAGAAATGATAATATAATCTGCGCTATGTTGATGTACGGGGAGATATCAAAACTGGCCCAATGATCCCAAAGGAAATGATAATATAATCTGCGCTATGTTGATGTACAGGGAGACGTTTTACTACAGACGCCACTGGCACTAAAGGCCAGCTGCAGTAAAGTAAAATAAAAATCAAAAACGTTGCCCTTGGAAACAAAAAACACATTACAGATAGAAAATGGGAGTCTCGGTTTTATTGAGACTCTTCATAAGCTGTAATGACGTTGCAACACTGCTTACGCGCTCTAGCGTATACATGAGCAGATCTCCATTTTCAAAGATAAAACAACGGGCCCAATGATCCCAAAGAAATTGAAAATATAATCTGCAGATCGATGAAGTACGGGAGACATGGTATGTGATTATGGCCATTTCATTTTATTTTCCTCTGGGTAGTTTCATTCTATTTTGAATATCTGGACCCAGTTGTTCAAAGCATTGTTAGCTAAACGTGCTCGTTAATGAAAACTCGTAAACTGTTGTGGATAAGATAGTGTAAGAGTCAACCCAGTAACTGACATCAACATAGTTCTATTGATATTCTCCCTATACAAGCACCCCACCAACCGGTAAACACAAGAGATCCACGTTGAAACTGACTGTGTTAGCCTTTGAGATGTTAATAAATACTTCACTTACAGATTAACTATGTGGCCACAAATATTTCTAAAGGATATTTGACACAAGAGATTCAATAATTACTTACTGACACTCTTCCGAATTTCCTATCGCAACAGCTGATTGTCAGAACTGTCACAGAACTGTCCCGTTTAGTGTCATGTTTACTAATGAATTATAAACTTATTCAAATGCCTAAGACACATCAGAATGAAGTCTCAAACTCCAGAACATTCGTAGAATTTAGTCATTCTCACTGTTTGTACCTCCAATGTCCTTTTATTGTCATATTTATCCAGTTTCAACCACATTCGAATTGCTGCACAAATATAAACTTCAGCCGATTTACCTTGACCTTTGCAGCAAGCGTCTGTTACTAAAAACTGTTCCTGCTCAATATTTGCGTCCGATAACGGAAGACCGTTGGTTGTCTTTTATTTGACAATTATTTATAGAGCAAAGGAGTTCCATAATTTTGAGAAGTACTTCGCAAAATCATCTTTTTAATATTATTTCCGCAGCTATTTGTTTAGCGCAAATTCAGTCCGTACTACACATATTCATGCGCCATTATAGCCTGCCTTTGATGAAGGTCCTTTCGGTTACTACGAGGTCGGATGGATTATGGTTAGAGTTTTGGACGCCGATTTATCATAGTAATAAAAGGACTTCCATCCCCTACTTTCATACCTCTTAGATTTTATTTAAAAAGGGGTTCTTTCCGAGAGCTGCGGTAGTGCATTTTAGCTGTGATATGATTGGCTGATCTGGTCACATGGTACCCTCCTGGAAACTATATAAGGAGGTGAGCGTCGCTGATTCGCTAGCCAATCTCAAGTTCGAGTAGCTGCAAATTCAATCGATAAGGGAAATAACCCTATATCAAGGTACTTAGACATGACACTACGGTTATTTCTCTTACCTACAAACAACAGCTCCCGCAAATACAGTGCAGATTACTACTTTACAATGAGACCTTATCTGTTCCTGCTTGTTTACGAATGGAAAAGCCGCCATATTGTTTATTTGTAAACAACAACAAAAATTGCAACTTACTTGTCCCCTTTTAACCTTGCACGGATTTTATAGTCTACAATTATTTGAGAGAAACTACTTGAATTTGCAAAGTTTACACAACAAACAGATCTACAGTCGCTTATATTTGCACATTTAGAATTTCTATACATGTTTACTTGATCTTACTTGCACGATTGGATCCTACCACATACCTGGAAGTAGAAATATAGTACCGCCAACGGTCATCCTTCTACATTCGCGATACGCGTTTCATTTGCAAAAGAGTACCATGTCATTAGACCAGCCAATATTGTTGTGACTATCTGTTATTTATTTACTATTAACACTAGCAATTTAGTGCAGTGGCGTATCTGGTTATACTGTTCTTGCTGAAGTTATGATGGGAGCTCTGTGTGGTTGTCTCGAGTTTTAGATTGATGATTTAGATGTCAGACAACCACCTGAGAGAATGAGTACCATGTTTTTGGTGCAGAACCAGTTATGCCGCTGCCCGGGTGTAAATGATATTATTAAAAGCTTGTGAAACCCAATTTGAAACCTGAATAAATGACTGTGTGAATGTACTCCTTACTTAATTGTGATGTTTTTGAGAAATAATTATTCAAGCTTGGTCACCCCTACCCGAGGTGCCTTGCAATATTTTCAAATACCCTCATATTTTTGCTGCAAAAATGTCATTTTTTTTTTCAGCAAAAGCTATCAAATTGAATGTATTTGCCATATTACATGATAGAAATAGTAACGTTTCGTTAGCTAACAACTTCGTTAAGTTTTGAACAACTGGGGCCTGAAGTTAAAGTTGATCTGTAGTTTTGATAGCTTGCAAAAGAGTATTGCAATGTAAAAAAACAAAACAAAAAACAAAGGAAAGCAAATTCTCGGCCCGAGTTCCTTCTGACGGGAGATCTGGTTTACAGGTAAGGTGTTGACTCTCCTGAACCTTTCTGAAACGGAATATACTTTTGCTCCTAAACACATTCGTTTCTTTGAAAGTAGACCTGCTTTTCAGAAGGGAGTTTTCATAGAGTTGCCTCCCTCGAAAAAATGTCCATTCCCCTTAATGTGACCTGAGGCATGTCAAAATATAATAATATTTTTTTCTATTAATAAGCCATAGAGTGCATGCGTCTTATAGGCTCCGTAACGTCAGGTAACCTACCTTCGAACATGTGCGCCGTGCGGAGGTTCAGGTCAGCCTGCGCATTCGCGCAGTCTGATCAGAATCTTCACTGGACGCATTTTGGATAGCCAAGGGTACACATTTTCTTCATCCGAACAACGAAGACTCTGATCATTCTGCGCTGATGCTCAGACTAATTTGTCTTCACTGAGAGCACAATTCAGAACGTACGTGTTCCCACAAGTGTTGCCACTGATGATCGATTATAATCGATCATCAGTCACTTTTGCCTCATGTGACTGATGATTGGAAAGACTTTCTATAGTCTACTAATCGGATATTTCTTTTTTTTGGAAACATATCTTTCTCACGGTTTATTTTTATAAGCAAGTTACAAAGAAATGAAATTCAAAGCTGTGTATTTGGGTCATTCTAGATTTGTGATCAATAAAAGTGAAGAAATTTGATAAAATAGCCTCAAATAAGTCAACCCAAAAGTATTGATATTTTTCCTTTTTCTTACTTGTCCATGAAAACATATGTTGTGGGACCTCATTAGAAGCACCTCGCGGAGGCGCTTCTAATGAGTACCAACAACATATGTTTTCATGGAGAAATAAGAAAAAATATTATCAGGATACCCTTCTTAATGATCTGGAGCTGTGAATAAGTACCTGGAAGAGGGTTTATTTAAGAGGGAATATATTTTCTACAAGTCGATTATTAATCGATGACCAGTCGTTTTACAAAACCGATGATCGACTGTGAAATTCTGGTCGATTTCCAACACTAATGTGTTCTCACGTTGCGGCTCTATGCCGACATGTAAATGAATTCTGCGAGAGAAAGAAAAAGGATATTAATGTACAGGATTTTTGCCAGTTTTACGAAGAGGACAACTTTTGAGATTTTCTTCAGGATCCCTTTTGTCTATATACCATATATGCTATGGTCTGTTTTGTATCTTCTTTAAAGAATTATACAAATAAAGTACTGTTTAAACTAATTAATAAGGAACTTGGCGGGTTTGCATGCAAAAAAAAAAAAAAAAAAAAAAAAAAGTAATAATAAAAAATAAAAAATAAATAAATGAATAAATAAGTAAAAATAAAAATGTTTTATTTGTTACTGTACTGGTATATGTAAAATAAAAGTAAAAAAGGATTGCTTTTGAAAAAAAAAAAAAACAAAAAAAAACCAAACAAAATCACGAAACGCGGAGACTCGGTTTGTTTGAGTTTCTTCATATGCAACACTGTAGTCTGCGAGGCTGCATATATTTGTTTTCTTGAGCTACTGTAGTATTTTGCAAAGGACTAAAAAAGCCGAGCTCGAATCAGCCACGGTAACGAGTCATCAGTGTTCGAGTCATTGATGTTTTACTATACTTTGATGGCAGAGCGCAGTTTGGTAAGTTTGAATATGACCTGTAGTCCATCTCCACATTCTCCGCCTGATGCACTCACCCTGTAGATTTACTTGACATATTTCTTAGATTTCATAACGGAATATAGCCTAATTTACATATCAGCTCACGTTTTAAACCTAATCTGAATGCTATTTATTCCGTTATGGCTAGAAGTCATGTTTTGATGTTGAATCGACGTGTCCCAGTTCTTTTGTATTACACCAATTGTAAAACAATAGAGCCTTCAGCCAGTGCAACAGATTATTAACCCTTAAAGCGCCAGGTTAAATCTGTAGCAGACGACATTCTTTTTATTATTATTATTATTTATTTTTTTTTTCAGATAAAACAAGTCTTGGCATTTCATATGAATCGTCAGCCTCAGCAGACAATTCACATGAAATGTCAAGATTTTTTTTTTCGAAAAAATAAACGAAAAAAAAAAATAAATAAATAAAAATGATAAGAAAAAATAAAAAAATAAAAATAAATAAAAAAAATGTCGTCTGCTGCAGTTGTGATTGGCACTTTAAGGGTTAAAGGTTGATACCTGAGCTACTTTAGATGTAACAAAAAGTCACAGGAACCTTACTTTTGTTCAAAAATATCTCAGACAGTGTTTTAGCTCCCCTGAGCTATGCTCAGGATGAGCTATAGTGATCCTTTGTTTGGGCATCGTCCGTCCGTCCGTCCGATCGTTAACACTTTAAAACGACAACTCCTCCAAAGCCTCTGACGCCATTTGTTCCTTAGGTATGTTGTTGGCAGCGGGATTTGTGAAAATAGCTCAAATTATGATGATCTTCCTTTTCGTTTGGTTGCTATGATAACTGAAAGGTTCCGTACACTTATAAAGGGAAAATGGTTATATTGCGTTTTCTCCATAACACGTGAAGTGATGTGAACCATATTTGGCAGTTAAAATCATTTGATGATTGTCTACCCAGTTTAAACGTTTTATAACCAGTGGCCGTTGTGTTTGGTTGCCATGGCAACATTTTAAAGTAGGAAATTTTCGAAAGACCCTGTAAAACAGCGTCAGATAAAGGAGACTCTGTTGGGTGTTTTCCACTAAATATTTTTCATAGCCCGCAATAGTAACATTTTGCACTTTCTTTCAAAAAAACTGTACATACAAATTTACCCATCACTCTGTAGTTGATAAAACAGCCTTCCCTATTTATTGTTTTTTTTTTTCCAATAACAATATCAACATGAATCCCAACTCAATCAGGAGTTAATGTGGTTGTAGTTCTTTTTACAAGCAGGTCCGCACTAAATTTAAAGGTATATTTTTTTCCATAAGGGTAACCGAATGAAATTATTCCGTAAGATTGATTGTTCGCTTTGCAGATGTAACTCGGATACAGCCGCCACAGATTAAATGTTTTGCTTAGAGCATTTTAGCAGAAGTGGGGAAAGGGCGTGTGTGTGTGTGGGGGGGGGGGGGGTGGTTACCTGACGGGGCTAATCGTCCGTCATCGTTTGGTGCTGGTTGCTGGTGGTTACTATTGTTGATGTCGCCAGCAGTAGCAGTAGCTGTTGTGGCGGCTACTAGACTATATACTGGTAACAACATGCACTTTTGAGGTATCGTATACTACTGCTAGCCAGTGAATGCTTACAATATGTTCATGGGTACAGGGAACTAATAATTTTTCGCACAGAGCTCCATAATATTTCGACTTTTTTGTAGTTAAGAGTTCTTTCCATAGTATAGCTGGGCTGCCAAACTTTGCTTTTATTTAAAGGTAAGGCTTAGCACAGCAAAATAAACGAGGAAAACACTACTTGCACAAGTCTAGCACTTTCTGGCAGGTATCAAACACTGAAATTTTGAAATTTTACCACTTCTTCTTTTGGTTCAGCAAATACAAACAGAAACATCTATTTTTGAAACATTGGGAAAATTACACACAAACAGTTTTCTTCAAATCAGAATGATAAGTATTAATTTGTCTTCACTATTAATCAATCACAGGCCTCCTTACATAAAATAACTACCGCGGCAGTCCTGACACAATTGGTTCATTGCGGCCAATAAGCTATTCACGTACATCCTGTCAACCTAAACCGGTCCGGGTTTTAAGATGAGCAGAGTATTAAAGGGGATGGGACATACGTGGTAAATTCCCTCCTGCAGCCCCTCCCCCCCCACCCCCCGCCGCCCCCGCACCCCCACCCTGTCCAAGGGAGACAACTTTTGCAACTTTCTGTTTGCTTTCGTATGCACCAGGCCCATTCTGAAAAAACAAATGCTTACATTTGTTTTTTCTCGAAAAGGAAACAATTTGCTCCGAAAGGGAGAAAAGTATTTTCTATTATAGTAGACCAGAGTCTTCGTTATCCGTACGAAGAAACTTTGCATCCTTGGCTATCCAAAATGCGCCCAGTGAAGATTCTGATCAGACTGCGCGAATGCGCAGGCTGATCTGAATCTTCGCTTGGCGCACATGTCCGAAGGTACGTCTTTTCATGTTGCGATTCATCTGACAGGATTTGCAAAATGCGAAGATGCATATAAGACGGATCACAATGATCATACACTGTTTAAATATTCCAGTAGTGTACAACTTCATACGATAGCATCTCATGGATCTGTGAATGGATCTGGCTGTAGCTGTATGGAGGTGGCAAATGTAGAGAGGTTAAAAGAATTGTGAAACTGCGCTTAATGGTAGGATAAAAATGGCTGATATAAAGAGGCAGCTGTATGTGAAGAGTTGACAATTATTGTAGATTCTAGGGGTTAACTTATTTACAACAAATATTTTGTCGCAGGGTCAGAAACTATACAGCCGTACCGGGGCTCAACCCTGGACCTTCGGATTACCTATCCGATGCTTAACCGACCGAGCTATCCTGCCGCCATTGTCACATTGTCCCCTGCTTAACTGAGTTTCGTGCCGAATCTCTTAAGTCCTCTCCAGGCCGAATGAGGGACTTATTTTCATGCTATTAGACACGGTCCTGGAGCCACACTGGCCACCAAACGTCACATGGTGAGAAAAATGTACAGCCATAACGGGGCTCGAACTCTCGGATTACCATTCCGATGCTCTACCGACCGAGCTATCCGGCCGCCACTGTCTCATTTTGTTTAAACTTTGTGAACCTGAATTTGGCGTACTGCAAATCAGATGTTAAGGGAAGTAACCCTGTTGCCATTTAGTTCATTTCTAGTGCTTTTTACTTCCCTCGTTACCAGTTGTATATGCACAATCTATAAGGGCTACAACTATTAAAGGAAAGAATATGCTCCCAGAGGGACTATTTTACTTCATTGTTTTTTTTATCTGCTAAACGACACATCATTGATGTGAGAAAGTGGAATTCAAAGAGAAAGAGTTTTTTTTTTTTTTTTTTTTGTTTTTGTTTTCCTAACAGGACCATTTTCTGATCTCCGCAGTTCGCGAAATAAAAAAAAAAATAAATAAAATAAAAATAAAAATAAATAAATATATAAAAAAAAGTAAAAAAAAAAAATGTATTTAAAATAGAAAAGCGAAGTGCACATGCCCTGACCAGCTAGTCCATGTGTAAAGAAGGACTATTTTATGCACATATCAATAAAAGACCAGTTTTGTTTTAACAATTAAGCGCACTCAGGTTGGAAAATTCAGATCTATTCGTAGGAAATAGTCGATGTGTATATGTGACTGAGGGCTTGATAAGATTGCGCATTCGAGCTATCTGACTAGGTGCTTCATTGTTCATTTTTATATTGTACAGTTTCAAAATATCTGAAACCAGGATCTTTTTTTGCATATGTGAATAACAGCTGATCTGGGCCTCTGTTGTCCACATATGCAGTAAGAGTTTTTTTTTGTTTTGTTTTTTGTTTCTAATATGGTCGAATTAACAATTAATCTGAGCCGCAACGTTAGAAAACGTCCCTTAAGCTTCTTGAATTATTTTTATTTGCCATCAATCAGTCCTAATGTGATAAATAATCAAAATCGCTCTCATTTTCTCTGTTATATAGTGAAAATGTCATGGCTTAAATACCTCTTGTTGAGAGGGTAAATACCTCTTGATAAGAGGGTATAAGGATAAATATTACCTTTTTTTCTCATTTCTCTACAAAAACAACAATAACACACACACACACACACACACACACACACACACACACACACACACACACACACACACACACACACGTTAGAATTCGGTCAAAAGAAAAGAGCTTCAAAACGTGTGTACACCAATGCAAAATGTAATATCACACTTGCTCAATCGTGCCACCACACCGGGAGAGCAGTAAAAGGAAACCAAAAAGAACCAACCTTACGTCCGGTGATGGCACCTCCTCCTGTTCTTCATCACACCAGCAGCAAGCATTGGGTTATCCTCTCCGACCCCGACGGCTCTTCGTAGGGTCATCCAGCCATGGACCTTTCGGAGACTCGGTTAGTAATGTAATGTTATCAGATTTTTAACGCTGCCAGGCAGCTGAGTCACATAGAGGCAGCGCCAGAAAAATCTGGATTAGTTTATCCTTGACCTTGGCTTGAAACGGCGTTCACGCATAATTCATGCGCAAACTACCTCGCCTGATCAGACTTATCGAACCTTATGCATAAAGGTCAAAGTCAGTATGTTACATAATTTAGAATTCGGTCAAAAGAAAAGAGCATCAAAACGTGTGTATTACCAATGCAAAATGTAATCTGACACTTGCTCAATCGGGAGACAAGTAAAAGAAAACCAAAAAGGACCATCCTTACGTCCGGTGAGGGCACCTCCTCCTCTTCTTCATCACACCAGCAGCAAGCATAGGGTTATCCTCTCCGTCCCCGACGGCTCTTCTTAGGGTCAGCCAGCCGAGTCCCGTACACCGACCCGCAGGACGCCAGCGAGCCCATGGCTGATTCGTCGGTGTTTGGCCCCGTCGACACGTTCGCCGCCATCTTTGATGTCGTTGCCGCCACCACACCCCGCTCCGAGGTGTGTCGTCCGAAAGTTCTTCGTGGACTCGGTTAGTTCTAAATTTCATTGAGCAAATATGAAACGCGATATGAGTGCAAGCCAATCGGTGGCAGCGTTACTCGGTAAAACAGGAGCCATTTTCAGTTACCTGTTGATCTTAGCGCGCTGCAAGGAAAAACTTAGTCAGTCACTGTTACAGAGGATTAACGGGGGTGGGGGTGGCGGGGGGTCAATTGACAAACAATTATCAATCAATTAAGGCACACATCACTAATATATGAAAGGTGGGGAAAAGCGTCGGTGATTATCTTGATAATTAACCACCTGCTCTGCTGTCTTAAATTCTCGCATACCAGAAACGTTTGAAAAATTTACAATGTAGACATTTTATTTATTTATTGATTTATTGTTTATTTCTTATTTATTTTTTTTTTTACTTGTCTGGCTGGGCGTCAGCCTTGGAAACGGTGTCTGCACGGACCGATTTTGAGCTTGTCCCGGGCTTTCGGGCAATGGATTTGTCAGCCCCTGGCCTCACTCGCTGGACTTTTCTCTTACCTTTTTTAGTATTCAGTAATTCGTAAAGCGGACGCGGAATAGCCTGATGAGACTGTAAACGTGCATGCAGAGTTGTTCTTTCGCTGTTCGCTTATGCAGCAAGGTCATTTTTTGTCATGCCATGCAGCGGCCATTTTTCTTCATTCCTTTTGGAATATATAACTTTTCTTTTACGCATTCGAAAACGTAGAGCAGTACGAGGTCTTTGTTTGACATACAAAGAACTGATCCAAGTTTAGATTAGTCATTTGTTACAAAAAGGAAGTTTTAAACGGGTATTTTAAATATTTTAAATCTAGGCCATGAAAAAAAAGGTAGTTATTGTAAGCAGAAAATAAACACACGTTATCTGATACTTATATAACTTTGACAACTCTATGGGCAAATTCAGCAGACGACAAAATGATACTTTTTTCTTATTTCTTCCCATAAAATAGTCTTCGATATTTCATGCAAATTGTCTCCTTAGGAGATAATTTGCATGAAATAGTAAAGCCTAATTTCTGGAAAGATGAGAAGCATATTTTCAAATGTCGTCTGCTTATAATTATTACTCAGCACGCGAAGCGAAAAAGGCGTTTGTGTCCAGTAGTATATTCCCTTACCTGCACAGAGTAATAAAAGATAGCATGACGAAGAGTTGCAACGTTTTTTTTTTTTTTTTTTTTTTTTGCTTTTTTTTTATACTTTAAATGTTGTTTTCTCGACCTGTGTTAGAGCATACAGGTATAATTAACACTTAGCTGCCTGGGTAAAATTTTCATCAGATGACATCTTGAAATATTTTCTTTTATATTTCTCAGAAAACAGGATTTTACATTGCATGCAAATGTCTCCACTTGACTTGAAAGAAATGTAGTTTATAGACTGTTTGTATTCATTGACTCTGTATACGGACAACGCCGACCCAAATCAGCCTGCGCATTCGCATTCACGCAGACTGATCTGGGCCAGCGTTGTCTTCAAATTGCATAAGGACCCTTTTCCGTTCGTTGTGCATCAATTATTAAAACACCTCAGAGTGATATTTCCTATTTGTTAAGATTATTTTCCTTGACATACAGATAATTTATATTTTGTGTAAAAAAGCGATGGCCTAGGACCGCAATATCTGATCAGAGTCTCCGCTATTTTTGGTTATTGCAGAACCTTTTTGCCAAATACGTAAACCCTGATCAGGCTACTCTAATTCGCAAGCAGGCTTATCTGGGCTTCACTAGTAGGATCTGTGCAAAGATCCCTTTAGGCGTCAACTGGATTGTTTGTCCTAAGATAAAATAACGATAATTCGACAACGTCTCAAAAACATCTTTTCGACATCGCCGCGACCGAAACAGCGTCGTTAAAATGCTCTGTGTTTGCTGTGATAAGTCCCAGACGGCTATGAGTTATGCAGTTAGACGGGAGCCAGTCTAGGCACAGGGTAGTTTGCATAGTTTTATATAGTCTCGTCTGGATTTCCGACAGTCGCTTCCAGTGTAGTTAAAACTAGTACGTATTTACGAGTTAGCATTTGTGCGGACTTCTCTGGGCATTCGCAAGGCCCAATAAAATCATTTCATATATTGTGTCCATGAAGCGCTAATCACACACTAACACAATTACCCAAGTTATCCCGAGGCATTCTCAGGGTCCAGTAAAAAGCGTTTCATATATTGTGACCTTGAAGCGCAAATCGAATAACGCCTTAAAGTACAATCTACCTGTCTGTTGATTTCTGAATGTAGAGACGACGGCTATCATTTATCACTTTGCTTGCTAGGTACAAGTTTCAGCAGACGACATTTTGAAATATTTTTCTTACTTTCCTAGAAAAAAGCATTTGACACTTTATGAAAATTTTCTCCAAAGAAGACAATTTGCATGAAGTGCCATATCCTAATTTTTAAAAAGAATACGAAAAACAGCATCAGTTTGTCGTCGGCTGAATTTGCCCACAGCATGGTTAGTGTCATTATTTGTGTTTTTCCATATTGTAAAACACAGGGAATTCCCCTCAATCTTTCAGGAAGTGAGCCGTTGAAAAGACAGTCTTGCTTGGGTCTCGTCTGCTTTGTTCGGAACTCGCCTGTGATCATCATGAACATACAGTAAAACATCAATGACTCGAACACCGATAGCTTGTTTACCTTGGCTGATTCGAACTCGGTTTCGATTCCCAAGGAAAGTCTTCCGCTAGCTCAAGAAAACAAATATTGTTGCAGTTAAGTTTGTTTGTTATTGTTTTTTTTTTTTTTTTTTTTTTTGTTGTTGTTGTTGTTTTTGTCTCATTTTATCACAAAAATGTACTTTGTACTCATAAGAATCACCTCGATTCGCTTCATCTAAACGATTCTAATGGAAACTCTCAATATGCTATTATTTTATAAAAGATGGAAAAAGGCATCCATAACATATCTATTGGCCTCCTGACCTGGTGCTATGATTAACCCTCAGTGGCTCGAGCTACCCATGTCTAGAATAGATTTCCATGGTCAAAAGGATTGTTCGAGCCATTGTAGTCCGCCTGTAGTAGTACTAGTCAAGACATGGCCCAGCTTAGTATAATAAATACTCATAGTTGCTGATCAGTAGACGGCTTTATACTTACCTTCTGTTCTAAATAACTAAAATACAGTTGACGGACCACAAACCACATCAGTATAGAGAATACCTCTTTAGTACCATTTGAAGTTGTACCTTACGCAATTTATTTAACGAATTTTATGTTTTGCAGTCGGTACTAAATAACTAAATGCAGTTGACGGACCATAAATTACTGTTACCCCCAACCCCTGCCACCGGTACTGACCTTTCTAAACGGGTAGTTCCAGTGTTGTTTGTTCTTTGTGTGACGTTGTGTCTACTCGCTGTGGAGAGTTTTTCGTGTTTTATTCTGCTCGTTGTCTTATTGTTGTGTGGATCCTGTCTAGCAATATGACCATCTTGCCCAGTAAACACACAACGTCATAGTAACGTTGTTTCGACGTCGAATCAACGTTAATACGATGTTATGTGTTTGCTGGGTTGATGGCGAAGACAGAGCTGGTTGCATCGCATTTCTTTGGCTTTTGGCTTGTGTACTGTCTATCATGGTTTGTTTGCTCATCTTGGTGTCATTGGTAGGCTATGTTCTGTGATTGTGGTTCTTCCTATACATCTTCAATACTATTTTACAGCTCCTTTAATGAAGATTTCATTTGTTTAGGTCGACAGTGTGAATGCACGCGTGCAGGTGTTAGCTTTGTTTAAGTAGCTTGCCCATGCACAGGAACCAATTACATTGTTCTGAAAGTTGTATTTAGCAGACGGCAGATACATTTTAACTGCCACAAATTATAGGGCTCAACATTGCATGCTGAATTGTCTCCAAAGAAGACAACGAATTGTCTCCAAACAGGAGACAATTTAGGTGCAATGTTGAGCCCTATATTTTGTGCAAAATCTGCAAAAAATATTTCAAAAGCTTGTCTGCTAAATTATATGCACTTTCCAGAATGTGATGGCTAAATGTCATTATCTATTACAAAGTTTCCTCCCACATTACTCAACCCAGGGTTCACTGAATGAGTTTGGTCTGCTACATTTAACAAGTTAAAGCAAGAGGCCCATGGGCCACTATGCTCACCAGAGCTCAAGTGGGCACAGCCCACTGGCAGCCATGTATTTTTATAAACCAGGGCAGCCCCAGCCCAAGGATGCTACAGATGAAATTTGGATGCGATCGGCCCAGTGGATTCAGAGGAGATATCGTTTGAAAGTGTTGACACCAGACAACAGACAACAAAGGACAACTGCCCATCCTATAAGCTCCCCCGGAACCTTCGGCTCTGGTGAGCTAAAAAATACAAAACCTGTAACGGCTAATATGGTTAATATTTCTATAAAGTCTCAAGCTAAGAAACAAAACTTGTAGCGGCTAATATGGTTAATATTTCTATAAAGTCTCAAGCTAAGAAACACAAAACTTGTAGCGGCTAATATGGTTAATATTTCTATTAAGTTTCAAGCTAAGAAACACAAAACTTGTAGCGGCTAATATGGTTAATATTTCTATAAAGTCTCAAGCTAAGAAACACAAAACTTGTAGCGGCTAATATGGTTAATATTTCTATAAAGTCTCAAGCTAAGAAACACAAAACTTGTAACGGCTAATATGGTTAATATTTCTATAAAGTCTCAAGCTAAGAAACAAAACTTGTAGCGGCTAATATGGTTAATATTTCTATAAAGTCTCAAGCTAAGAAACACAAAACGTAGCGGCTAATATTGTTAATATTTCTATAAAGTCTCAAGCTAAGAAACACAAAACGTAGCGGCTAATATGGTTAATATTTCTATAAAGTCTCAAGCTAAGAAACACAAAACGTAGCGGCTAATATGGTTAATATTTCTATAAAGTCTCAGCCTCATACAGCATATTGTTTCTGAGGAGATGATTTTTGAAGATTTTTTTTTTTTTTTTTTTTTTTTTTTTTTTGCATTTTGGTTTCTGTCGCCCGTCGCAAAAAAAATAAAAATGAGCAGTAGGCCTAAAAGCATATGGCAGATAGGACATTGCTTAAGAAACATTTCTATTAAACTTTTGTCAAAATATCTTGAAAGGCTTGGCAGTAAATGCCGTTTTTCAATTTTCCCCATTATAAGTCTATGGACACTCTAAACTGCCATAGCAAACAAATTAAAGAGCTGAATTTCATAAGGAACACAAAACCTTTAAAGTGTATTATGGTGAATATTTTCATAGAGTCTCAGTCTCATTGAGCATATGGTTTCTGACGAGGTGATAGTTTAATTATTTTTCCTATTTTTTTCTGGCATTTTGGCAACCAATAAAAATGAGCAGCAGGCCTAAAATGATATAGCCGATAGAGGATTGCTTAAGTAATATTTCTATGAAGTTTTGTCAAAATATCTACAATGGCTTGGCAGTAAATGTCATTTTTTAAGTCTATGGAAACTCCATAGCAACCAAACTAAAGATCCAATGTCATAAAAAAAGAAAAAAAACTGTTAAGGCAAATATTTCCATAAAGTCTCAGCCTCATAGAGCATATGGTTTCTAGGAAGATTATTTTTTTAAGTATTTTTTTTCCTACCTATTTTTTTTTTCATGGATCCATTAACAAGGGCAGATAACACCAAAACTAAGGCAGTTAGAATGATTCTTCTTTGTCGCAACATATCCTGTCATCAAGCTAAGTATATTTGAGAATTGTCATGAAATCATTTCAAACCATTAAAGGAGTTAAGCCTGGACATGAAATTTTGACAAAGATAACTAAAAAAATTAACACTGGGCAGAAGAGTCATCTTGCCTGGTAGAGGACCACTCAAAGAACATTTCTATAAAAGTTTTGTCAAGAATGCCATTTTTCTATTTTCCCATTATAAGTCTATGGCAACTTTAAATTACCATACAAAACAGAGCTTTTGAGCAATAGCAATGAAAAACACAACATTTGCAGAGGCTTATATTACAAATATTTCTGCAAAGTATCACTCCTATATTCCATATGGTTTCTCAGGAGATGATTTTTATAGATATTTTTTTTCTTCTATCTTTTGCTTCTATATTGCCATGGCAACTAATCAAAATGAGCACTGAGCAAAATAATCATCTGTCTAAAAGAGGACCACTCAAGGAACAATTCTGAAGCAGTTTTGTCAAAATATCTGCAATGGCTTAACAATAAATGCCATTTTTCTATTTTTCCATTGTAAGTCTATGGCAACTTCAAGTTACCATACAAACCAGAGCTTTTGAGCAATAGCAAAGAAAAACATAAAATTTGTTGAGGCTAATACAAAGAATATTTCTGCAAAGTCTCAGCCCTATGTTCCATATGGTTTCTGAGGAGATGATTTTTAAATATATTCTCCCTTTTTTCGCATTTTGGTTACCATGGCAACAATCAAAATCAGGACTGGACAGCAAAATCTTCTGCCTGGTAGAGGACCATTCAAGGAACATTTCTATAAAAGTTTTGTCAAAATATCTGCGATGGCTTAACAATAAATGCCATTTTTCTATTTTCCCATTATAAGCCTATGGCAACTTTAAGTTACCATACAAACCAGGGGTTTTGAGCAATAGCAATGAAAAACACAAAATTTGTTGAGGCTAATACAAATAATATTTCTGCAAAGTCTCAGCCCTATGTTCCATATGGTTTCTGAGCAGATGATTTTTATAGATATTTTTCTTTCTATTTTTCTGCTTTTTTGTTGCCACGGCAACCAGTCAAAATGAGCACTGAGCAAAATAATCATCTGTCTAATAGAGGACCACTCAATGAACATTTCTGAAGAAGTTTTGTCAAAAATATCTGTGATGGCTTAATAATAAATGTTGTTTTTTCTATTTTCCCATTATAAGTATCGCAACTTTAAGTTGCCATAGCAAACAAATTTGACGGCTGATTTTCATTAAAAAAAAACAACAAGAAAAAAAAAAACAAACTTTAAATCCCGCAGTGGATAGATGCTTCAGATGAAATTTGGTCTTGACTGGCCAAATGGCTTCAGAGGAGATGCCGTTTGAAAGTGTGAACGACGCCGACGACGGACGACGGACCAATGCCTATCCTATAAGCTTCCCCTGAGCCTTCGGCTCTGTTGAACTAAATACAAACCTGAGTGGACTGAACACATGGGCCTTCGATTGAAAGTCAACCTTTTCCACTGGGACATAGGATCCACTGGTAACCTTTGTCATTTGTATTCCGTGGAATGCCGCTTTTAACGCAAGCAACCTGGGTAAAATTTCAACAGACGATTTTTTAAAATATTTTTTTTTTATTTTCCCAAGAAAATTGACCTTGATTGTGCATCTTCTTAGGAGACAATTTGCAGCAAATGTGAAAGCCTATTTTCTGCAAAAAAAAAGGTATGCAAATATACTACAACTTGTCATCTGCTGAAACTGCGCTGAGCATATAATGGTTTGAGGAATGCTCGAGAAATAATGTGAACAGCGAATGTCTAGACCAGCCTGTCCAGCAGTATGCATCTTAGCACGCCTGGTAAACTATCACAGGTACCTCCGCGGAGGTACCGATTAAATGGTTGTGACAGATATCCGGAGCTACCTGTGATGGTCAAAAACTAGACATAAAAAGATAGGTGTTCGTCTTTTTTGATAAAATACACAATAACCAGAGAGTTTACTGAAAATCAAAGAGTGCTATTCGACCCTTATAGGCATAAAGTTTTGTCACACGTCATATCCCCTAGAACTCTCCATATTTACCAAAGATATGACCTTTGAAATGGCTTCGAAGTCAGCCCGAAGTACGCGAAACAGAAAAATACCGATCGTTTTTGGTTCTAAATGCGGATATCTTGCATACAAATCTGTTTATCTTGGTACACTGATATAAAGTTAACCTGTTTGCCTGAATAAAGCTATCGATAAACTCCAAATAAGGCTGGATTCTTCAAAAACAGCTGGAGGTGCCTGTGACGTCGTGGAGGTTCCTGTGATGTAAAGAAATATAGTGAAAATCTGAAGAGTGTTTGCAGCTGCAAATATTGATATAATTCTTCTCTAGATTACTGCCTGGAAAGAACCATTCATTCAGCGTCGCAATAAGCTATCATAATGGGTATGTCATGAATTTCCATGTTCAAGTTATAAAACATAATCTCAAAGAATTATTGGTGCTTTTGAGTTAGATTGTCATAGAATGCTCACTGAAGTTAGACTTTTTTTTTCTTGAATGGTGATGACTGTAATCGGGAGGTGCCGCCTGTTCATCATTCCAACTCGTAGAAAATTGTCTTTGCTAAATATATCACACGCCATGCCATCTACACATATGGTGTACCAAACGTATAAAAAATGCCGATGCCTGTCACCGTAAATTATGCAGTTTAAGCATTACTGGAATACCTAAAATAACCTACGTTGTTGACCCTTTTGATCGGAATTTTACAGTAAATCATCTGAAATTTAGTATCCAAATAGCCACTATGTGCATCCAATATGCTGACAAAAGAGCAATTTTCCGACATATTGTTGATTGTGCAAACGCTTCGACAAAATATGTTCATAATGGTTTATTTGGTGACTGAATTTAACACAATTTACAGTAAGATTCCGATCACTTTATTAAAAGATGTAATGTCGAGATTATGTCAGGTGTTCATGATGTAACACCAACCCTTACGGGTGTGTTTGAATTCTAGCGCTGGCAATATAAAACTGCAAGAGTGAATCACTTGCAACACCTTCGAGTCCACTCACCACAAACTTAACATAAACGGCGAGCTAGGCCGCGTAGCGCAGTTGGTAGAGCGTCTAACTCAAGAGCCAGAGATCCCCACTTACTTTTCTTTCTCCTTCCGCTGATTCAAGAAGGGCAGTTGTCAGTTACTGACGAAAGTATGTTCATTTATTACCGGTTAACCCCTTAGGTCTAAGCCTGCCCAGAAATAGTGTGGTAAGGTTAACTGACAGTCCCGCCATGATTTTAGTTATTTACAGAGGACGTAAAGAAACAAAACAACAAAACTACAACAACACATACAGCGAGCGTCATACGACATATGCGAGCGATACGCATACGAGTTACCAAAAGGGCCAACAACCGAGGTTATTTTAGGTGTTCCGGTAATGCTCAAATTGCATCATAATTTACGGTGACAGGCATCGGCATTTTTTATACTTTTGGTACACCATATGTGTAGATGGCATGGCGTGTAATATATTTAGCAAAGACAATTTTCTACGAGATGGAATGAAGAACAGGCAGCACCTCCCGATTACAGTCACCACCATTCAAGAAGAAAAAAGTTTTACTTCAGTGAGCATTCTATGACAATCTAACTCAAAAGCACCAATAATTCTTTGAGATTATGTTTTATAACTTGAACATGGAAATTCATGACATACCCATTATGATAGCTTATTGCGACGCTGAATGAATGGTTCTTTCCAGGCAGTGATCTAGAGAAGAATTATACCAATATTTGCAGCTGCAATAGCTCTACAGATTTTCACTATATTTCTTTACATCACAGGCACCTCCACGACGTCACAGGCACCTCCAGCTGTTTTTTGAAGAATCCAGCCTTATTTGGAGTTTATCGATATCTGTTTTCAGGCAAACAGGTTTACTTTACATCACTGTAACAAGATAAACAGATTTGTATGCAAGATATCCGCATTTAGAACCAACAACGATCGGTATTTTTCTGTTTCGAATATTTCGGGCTGACTTCGAAGCCACTTCGAAGATCGTATCTTTGGTAAATATGGAAAATTCTGGGGGATATGACGTGTGACAAAACTTTATGCCTATAAGGGTCGAATAGCACTCTTTGATTTTCAGTGAACTCTCTGGTTATTGTGTATTTTATCAAAAAAGACGAACACCTATCTTTTTATATTTAGTTTTAGACCATCACAGGTAGCTCCGGATATCTGTCACAACCATTTAATCGGTACGTCCGCGGAGGTACCTGTGATAGTTTACCAGGCGCGCTTAGCAGTTTGCACATGGAATGTTGTATTGTTGTTTTTTTTTTTCGGCTTTTACCACAATTTGTTACATGAATGAGCATGGCGAAGACTTAGACCAGCCTGTGCATCTAAGCAATCTGAACAGTCTTCGTAAGGCACGGGTACCCAAGGATCCAAGGATCTTCATGCGGACAGCGAAGACTAATTGTTCAGACTGCGCGGATCGTCAATCTTGTAGGACCGAAATGCTATGCCTCGGCTTATGTATTTTCTTTTTTGCGAAAGTTACCTTAAAAATTAAGGAAGTCGGTTACGGTTATTATGACCATAACATGAAACATTGCAAAATATGACATGTGCACCCATTGAAAACTCAATCAGCTTGTGCAGTTTGATTCTGGGCCTTCTCTGTTCATCAATCTATTTTATATAAGTATTCAGTGATGTTTTAAGCTGACGAGGAAGATCCTGATCAGACTGATAACGTGCATGCCAAGCTGTTCTTTTCTTATCCAACAAGGTTCTTTTTATACCTCGCCACACGATTATAGTTTCAAGTTGGCTGTCTGTGTATCCGTCCGTCCGGCCGTCTGTCGTACAACCGTCCGTCCGTCCGTTATTTCGTTTTCGGGTGATAACTTGCGTAAATGTAAATGGATGGATTTTCACCATACTTGGTATGAGCATTGATATTGTGGAGATCTAATTTCGGATCGCTAATGGTCAAATTTCGTCAGTTTTTGACGAAGTTATCTGCCCGCGACACGTCGTATTTTTGTTTCCGAAAATAACTTCAGTAAATATCAATGGATTTTCACTAAGATTGCCATATGCGTTGATATTGTGGAGATCTGCTTTGGATTGCTAATGGGTAACTTTCGGCAATTTTTGGCAGAGTTATGTGCTTGCTACATATACCTATTTTCGTCTCAGGACAATATCTTGAGTAAACCTCACTGGATTTTCATCAAACTTGATGTGTGCATTGCCATTGTGGAGATCTGGTTTGGGATTTGTAATGAGCAAATTTCGTTAATTTGTGACAGAGTTATCTGCCCACGACACGATAATGATGGAGTATTATAGTTTAACGTTTTTATTTGTCACGCCATGGTGCGCCATTTTTCTTCCTTTCCTTTAGAAATATATTTAATGCATACTAAAAACAGACAAGTTGTATTTGCTTGGATTACATAGAGTTGATCCAAGTTTAGATTAGTATTTTATCACAAAGAGGAAGTTTTGAATGGGCAGTGCATACTTTAAATCAAAGCTTTGAAAAGAAAGACACGCTATCTGATACTTATGTAACTTTTACCGCTCTATGGGCAAATTCAGCAGACGACAAAATGATACTTTTTCTTATGTCTTCCCATAGAATAGGCTTAGATATTTCATGCAAATTGTCTCCTCAGGAGACAATTTGCATGAAATATCAAAGCCTAGTTTCTGGGAAAGATAAGAATCATATTTCCAAATGTCGTCTGCTTATAATTATTACGCAGCATGCTAAGCGTTTTTGTCCATATACATGTAGTATATTCTCTTACCTGTACAAAGTAATAAAATATAGCGTGACTATTTTAAGTATAAGTAAAATGTTACGTTCGTCTCAACGTTTTTTGACTTTAAATGTTATTTTCTCGCCCTGTGTTAGAGCATACATGTATTATATGTATTAACACTTAGCACTCTGGGTAAAATTTTCAGCAGACGACATCTTGAAATATTTTTCTTATATTTCCCAGAATACGGGATTTGACAGTTCCTGCAAATCGTCTCCACTGGATTTGAAAAAAAAAGGTAGTTATGAGACAGATTGTATTTTTTATTGATTCTGTAAACAGACACCGCCGGCCCAAATCAGCCTGCGCATTCGATAATTTAGATATTTAATTTATTCGAAATCTGCAAATGATGTAATATTACCTCATTGTTATTTTCCATTTTATTCCTTATAAAGAGCGACATTTCTTTTCAAAGCAGTACATATGTCCTTGTACATGTGCACAAACAATTGCCTGGCTGATGCAGCTGGTAAGATTGAAATCTTTATTTTGCACATTGTTCAGACAACATTTTTCTTACACCAAAAATATCTGATGTCATAGTTTCTAGGTTCTTATTTTATACGCGGCGTTTGTTTTGACATTATTTGTTCTTCGGCCCTCTTTCTATTTGTGCTTCGGGAAACCTTTGTTTCGTGATTGTGGCATTTCCTGGGTATAGTCGCTTATATTTTTGTTGTTAATTCCCATATAAATCGTAAGATTAACCTCGCTGAAATGTTTCCAATGAGTAACCATAAGTTGTTTTTATCATGAAATTATAAGTACGGTACTGAGCAAGGTCAAAAAAAAAAAAAAGAGTCATTTTCGTACATGCATAAGATGAAGGCCCGATTTGACTGCGTGTATGCACGGACTTATTGCAGAGTTGGTTGCTTGCATATAACAAAGAACTTTTTACCTTAAGACATGCCTCTAATGCTGTATTTTCACTCAAACACACATATTACCTGGACTCCTGAATATGACCTGTAGCAATCAGTCAGATTGGCGATGATGTTATACCTACCAAGACATTATAGGTGTATCTGAGCTTGCTTGTTCTTGTTTTCTTACTTATGTATTTTTTATGCTTTTATTAGAAGCATTGTTTTTTGGTTTTTTTAACCTGTAAATATTATTCTTCTTGATATAAAACAATAAATTATTAGAAGCTTATTTAAGGTTTTAATATTCCATCCACGCTACAAACAAACAAAAAAAAAAAAAAAAAAAAAAAAAAAAAAGAAAAAAAAAAAAGAAAAACAGTAGGGATGAGAAAGAATGTCAAAGTCAACAAGAACAAGAAAAGTTCTGTATAGTGGAATGATTTTCGCCACAAAAACAAATCGGATAAAATAAAATAAAATAGCAGACTCGATTATTAGCAGGGTCTGTCGGAACATTTTATGATAATTAGATTATTATCACGGGAGAAATGACTGTATCCTGTTTGTTTGTTTTTTTTTTTGTTTTTTTTTTTTCAATTATTAATCGATATAATGGGATAGAATATAATGTAGATACTATGCGACATACTCCATGCCAGTCGCGGTTAAAAACGTTATTGTCCTCATTAACTGTATGACGGTGGGTCGTGCCGTAGACTCAATGACGAGTCTAAAATGTTGCCACCAATCAAGTAATTTAAGACGCATCAAAGGGTAATACGTGTAAATGGACCTGTTCAAATTTTAATACAAGTACAGTAAGAATTTGAGTTGCCCAAATATTTAGGGTGAATACCGTATTTCTTTTGACGGCTGATACCTGTGCAATAATTGATAAAATAAAGAGACCGGGAACACCACTGATTAAAATGTGATTCAAAATTTATGCCATTTAACGGCCCTAAAACGTCCCCGTACTTCACTGAAGTATAATTTTCTGGTTATTTGTGATCATTAAGCCCATTCAGGGATTTTTCTCATTACGAAAACACGCCTATTCAAATATATTGAGAATTTTACCATCAAAAACGGAAAACATTCAGATGAAAAATTCTGGTAGTTTTCTTATTGCTGCTCAAACATAGATTGTGGGTTCTCGTATGAACCGCCTCGGCGAGGCGGTTTTAACGAGTACTCACAATCTATGTTTTTGAGCAAAACAAGAAAAACATCTATCTATCTGCCGTAACACCTTAACCTCCGAAGAGGACTTCAGATGGGGTTCCGGTAAAATCAAGTGCTAAAGGGGGTTAGTTGAATAAAAGGGGAGAAAGAAAAGTAGGTGAAATGAGTTTGTACAGTACGATCAAGAGTGTTAATATAGTTAAAAGATAAAAACAGTTTCTGGTATCTAAGTTGTTGAATGTACTACCTGGCAGACAGCTGTACTTAACTGTGCCAGGGTAGGGAGGACAGGTATGTGGGCTGGTAGGGCATTCCAGTGGATGATAGTGCGGGGAAAGAATGTGAACTTGTAGTAGTCTTTCAAAGTCGAGATCTGTATGCAAGAGGATGAGTTCTTGTAGAAGGATGGGTGTTCCGGACCAGGTAGTCAGCAGCAGGTATCGCAACAAGGTCACATGTGACCTTATATAGAAGGACCAGCCGACTGTCAATGCGTCGTTGGTCAAGGACGCGCCAGTTGAGACCCTGAAGCATAGTAGAGACGCTAGATGTATATCGGTAGTCTCTGGTTACCCATATAGCGGCCCTTCGCTGGACTGATTCCAGTTTGTAGGTGTCTGAAACCGTGTAGGAGGACCACACAGTAGAAGCATATTCTAACTATGGACGGACAAGAGTTTTGTATGCAGTGGCTTTCAGGTCCCTGTTGTGGACCCGAATATTTATATAGCCTAGAGTCTGGTTTGCCTTTTTACAAATGTTATTAACATTGTACCCCTTTAACATGCATAAATTATATTGAGGAATAGACAGATTCTAAAAGGGATGATCATGTCCTTCAGAGCAAGGCACACACACACAACACTGAGAAAAAAAAGGTTGTATGTCACGTTTTCTGGGTTAGAATCCCAGCTAGCATTCTTCATAAATCTACAGCGGGCCGTTATACAGACAGATAACGACCCACTGTAGATTTATAAAGAATGCTTACTGGGATAGTTTCAGGCAATTCAAATATACATTTTGTTGATTTACGAGCACGTTTTACATATTACATCAGTTTTTCAATCATATGATACAATGTATTAGTCTTTGTTTCTTTTGAAATTTAGTAGTGTTGCGTTTCCTTTTTTTTTTTTTTTTTTTTGATCAATATAAAGACCATACAGTATGGGGTACATTAAATGTAACAGCCAGATGTCCTGTCTGCACTTTATATACACCAATGCGTTGACAAATTAGTTTTTGTTATATTTATGTACAGTCATTTATGCACAATATCAAGCACGTATGCACTGCATGGACACCAGTAGAAAATGTAGGTCATCCCCATGTGTACAGGTAAATATTGATATCTACCCGGCTGTTACATAAAATAGTTAGTACTCTCGTGTAATAAACAGCACAAATGTGAAATAGTGTCGTTTTGAAAATAAATGTTTTATTTCTGCATGTATTCTTTTGCAAAAATATGCTTAGTTATGTATAGTGACAGATATTTTCTTTTTTTCTTTTTTTTTCTTTTTTTTTTAATTTTTTTTTGAATATTCAGCAAAATGGCAGTTTTTTTGGTCTGATGTCTTACCATATTCACCCTAAGGATTAGGACAGATAAACAGTGTAGTCCAATATCAGACACCACAGACGTGGCGTATATTCAGGTTGTACGCTGTTTGCCACTCATCAAGCAGAGTTTGGACCCAACATAGGTAGTCAAGTGGACTTGTCCCAATTTTAAGACAAGTATAGACAATGTGTACGAATGCTTAAGTTAAATTCAGAACAACAACAGTCGTAATTAAGGAGGTTCCATACACTTGAAAGATTTCTATCAATCTGTACATTTTTTGTGACTTCATATTGGCTTTCCACGGGCGGGGTGGGGAAGGGGAGGGGGGAAGGGGCGGGGGAAGCGTCTTAACCTTCGATATGATACAGACGTGCGGCGGCTGGAATATTTATGACCCTACTATTTTGTCATATATTCTGCAAATATCAAACTATATACCTATAATTCGTATGTTTGTTTGCAAAAAGCACCCTATGCATATACTACGAGGATTTCATGACAATTCATATGTTTCATGTCCTTTTACTTTAGATCTCGCTTTAAATCCCCCTCTCTCTCCCTCTCTCTCTCTCTCTCTCTCCTTCTGTGTGTGTGTGTGTGTGTGTGTGTGTGTGTGTGTGTGTGTGTGTGTGTGTGTTCCACATAGAGTGCTGCAGTAATCTCAAGAGTCAGTGCTACCTTAGTTGTTGATTTTTGTTGCTAGATGAAAAACAGATAAGAGGGCTATTCACATACAGAGCTGGGAGAAAATAGACCTAATCATATACAAAGAGCCTGAAAACCTTACCTATTGATATATATATAATATCAACAAAACGAAGGCTATTCCAGCGGCACGGCTGAACCATACCTATTAATGGAACAGCGCCCCCTGCCCCACCCTACACCCCCCCCCCCCCCACACACACTATGTCGTCTGCTGAAAATGTTAGTCAGTGTTCTTAGTGCTAAAAGCATCTTATACAGGGACCTAGCAAACAAACAAACAAACAAAACAAAAGTGTTATTCTTATAATATGAAACAGCAGTACTGGATTGCATTTTCATATTGACAGTTGTTATCTTTTAACATGATATCTTTTAAAATGATTATCACACGTACTTTAACAAGAATTAATGGTAGACAGCAAGGCTAAGATTAGCCTGCGCAGCTGCTTTTCATATGAGGGTTTAACCCATTTTGACAGTTGCCTCCCGATTAAAGTGTACTTTTTTTAAGCTTTAAATTTCCAGATGATACTATTATGTTGTTTTTTTTGTGTGTGTGTGTGTTTTGTGGGTTTCTCTGTGTGTGTGTGTGTGTGTGTGTGTGTGTGTGTGTGTGTGTGTGTGTGTGTGTGTGTGTGTTGACACACAATTTGTTAGAAAAAAAAAACAATAGGTCTTAAATAGGCTGAATATCATATAGACTATATCCCGTCTCATCTGAATCTACATGAAAACGGTAAGCTGATCATTTTGTTGTGTTGATTTTTTGGTTCAAAACCGGAAATCCTTAGAAATGCAACAAACATAACAGAACAAAAGTTTATCTTTTAACAAAAATCCACTTAAACTACATTTGTCTTTCTTTGTCTGTCTTTTGTCTCTATTGTTCTTCTAAGAAGTGGACAAATGAACAATGGAAACATAATTGCACCCTCCTTGACGTCAGTTGTCTTCGTTCTGAGTGGCACTTCTATCACAATGGTGCACATTGCTGTACTTAAGTGTCATCTTAACAAGTGGATACCAACATGAGAAAAGGGTACTTAAATGAAATACGATAAGAGGAAGCTCTTATCAGGCATCAAAATTTGGAGTGGAGTCAGTCAGACTGCGTGTTCGCGGAACCCGTTCAGGGCCTTGTCTATTTGTTGATAGTATCCAAGTGTCCAAGGGTTCTGTAAGCTGAAGCTGACACGAATGCACAGATGTGATTGTGCAAACGCACAGGTTGATTTGAGTTATCGTTGCCGTTTTTATTTTTATTTTATTTATTTATTTATTTTTATCTTAACATTGCGACTCAAATCACAACTGAGCAACACCTTCTGGAAAATAAGTTTTACCGTTTATACGAACAACAAAAGCACATATTTGCAATCGCAGTATTCGCTTTTGTGTGCGCAATGAGCGCTGGAAAACAAAATCATTGTGGCACTATTCGAAAACCTAAGGCGTTGATCAGCCTTGTATTCCACTTATTCCATTGATTTGGATTCTACACTTTTCACTGATTTCCTAAGCTGTTTTCAGAGGTCCCGACCAGACAAGACTGGCTGATAGGGACCGTCTGATTAGCCTTTACAATCCATATATGCTCGCTAGATGTCTTTTCTTGTTGTATACTTTAAATTCCTAGTCAGAAAATGTTCTACCCCAAACATTAGTGAGTAGTTTTTTTTTTTCGGTTTGTTGTTTGTTTGTTTTTGTCCATTTGATGTAAAATTCCGAATCCCTCACCAGTATCATCATTAACTGGGTCGCGTCAAGCAACAAAGTGCATTCGAGCATGCGCGAAAGCAGATTCAGATCATCTTGCGCATGAGCAAAGTCACCCTGTCATTTGCTCTCCATTGATGCATTCTTTATGGTCGATGTGCTTCTACCCGTTGGTATCTCGGACATGTTTGACATTCTGATCTCCTGGACAGGGGATTAGAGTTTTGGTCGATGTGCTTCTACCCGTTGGTATCTCGGACATGTTTGACATTCTGATCTCCTGGATTGGGGATTAGAGTTTTGGTCGATGTGCTTCTACCCGTTGGTATCTCGGACATGTTTGACATTCTGATCTCCTGTATTGGGCATTAGAGTTTTGGTCGATGTGCTTCTACCCGTTGGTATCTCGGACATGTTTGACATTCTGATCTCCTGGATTGGGGATTAGAGTTTTGGTCGATGTGCTACTACCCGTTGGTATCTCGGATATGTTTGACATTCTGATCTCCTGTATTGGGGATTATAGTTTTGGTCGATGTGCTGCTACTCGTTGGTATCTCGGACATGTTTGACATTCTGATCTCCTGGATTGGGGATTAGAATTTTGGTCGATGTGCTACTACCCGTCGGTATCTCGGACATGTTTGACATTCTGATCTCCTGGATTGGGGATTGGAGCTTTGGTCGATGTGCTGCTACTCGTTGGTATCTCGGACATGTTTGACATTATGATCTCCTGTATTGGAGATTAAAGTTTTGGTCGATCTGCTGCTACCTGTTGGTATCTCGGACATGTTTGACATTCTGATCTCCTGGATTGGGGATTAGAGTTCTGGTCGATGTGCTTCTACCTGTTGGTATCTCGGAAATGTTTGACATTCTGATCTCCTAGATTGGGGATTAGTGTTTTGGTCGATGTGCTGCTACCAGTTGGTATCTCTGACATGTTTGACATTCTGATCTCCTGGATTGGGGATTAGAGTTCTGGTCGATGTGCTGTTACCCGTTGGTATCTCGGACAGGTTTGACATTCTGATCTCCTGGATTGGGAATTAGAGTTTTGGTCGATGTGCTGTTACTCGTTGGTGTCTCGGACATGTTTGACATTCTGATCTTCTAGATTGGGGATTAGAGTTTTGGTCGATGTGCTGCTATCTGTTGGTATCTTGGACATGTTTGACATTCTGATCTCCTGTATTGGGGATTAGAGTTTTGGTCGATGTGCTGATACCCGTTGTTATCTCGGAAATGTTTGACATTATGATCTCCTGGATTGGGGTGTAGAAGTCTGGTTGACCTGCTGATTGGCATGGTGATCTTCTCAACTAAAGATTAGAAGTCTGGTCGACCTGCTGATTGGCATGGTGATCTTCTCAACTGAAGACTGGAGGGCTGGTCGACTTGCGGATTGGCACGGTGATCTTCTCAATTGAATACTGGAGTGCTGATCGATATGCTGTTCACCGTGGGTATCTCAAAAGCCATAAGGCAAATTTTATTTAAATCGGAAACGTATCAACAGAGTCACATTAGCTATGTATGACTATTAACCGACTTAAAAATTAGACAAACAAAATTACATACAAGATTTAAGACAGATCACAGCAATTGCATATATAGAAGTGTTGCACGCGGCAGCAGTACTGTATCTCATTAGCTGACATATAACTAAAATACTGGGGAAAAGACAATTTAACAATGAGGTCAGCAACAAGATTGAGGCAGCATCCATGCTGCAAATCAAAGGGCCATGGGAACGAACCTGGAGTTTCTACTTATCGACCAGCCCGGACCTGGGCACGTCGAGGAACGGTGTTTCCAGAGCAGATCACGGCCCGAAAGGCATGTTTTGCCTTGTGCTCTCCTCCATATAAGACTTAGGGGCTGGTCAATATGGAGTTTGGCATTGTGAACTCCTCAACTGGAGACTACAGAGCTGGACGATATACTGCTCCTTCGTTGGGGTGGTGGGGGAGGAGGGAGGGGGGAAGGGTATCTGGGGCATGTTTGGAATTGTGATCTCCTCAATTGGCGACTAGCGGGCTGGTCTACATGCTGTTCGTGCGCTTATTTGTGTATTTAATATGCGCTGTATTCTCTTGTGCAAGGCGTTTTATTGTGCACTGCATAGTATTCTTATTTAACATTTTGTAATCACCAATTTAATTTGCATCAATTATCTAGCGATTTCTTCCTTTACCCAAACTTGAAAAAGGATATCCGTGGACTTCATTTCCGGTCTGATGAAGAAGTCGTGACGGCAGTTGAGGAGTGGGTCAATGGAAAGGACCCTGACTTTTTCAGTTCTGGGCTGATGACACTTGAACACCGTTGGTCTAAGTGCATCACACTAGAGAGCAATTACATCGAAAAAGAAGAGGTGGATCTCAACCAGAAATAAGTTAGGCTGGTTACTTATTGACTCACCCTCGTAGAACAGGTACATCATTGGGATCGGGGAATGAAGTGATTAGATTTTGATGACATTTATCTCGTTTTTATGGTCACATCGGTACACTGAAATTTTGACAGAAAATTTATTTGGTGCACACTATATGACTAGAATTTTACAAAACTAGCAGAGGCATCATTAGAACACGGGAAAAATATTGTGCCTTCAACTCATTTTAAAGGTCATTACATATTAACTTTCAATGTCATTACATTATAATGACTAAAACTGAGCCCTGTGTGCCTTCTATCTCATGAATCAATAGTTAGAATTTGATCAAACTACGAGTAGCACAGATACTTCATTGGGATAGGAGAAAGAAGTGATTAGATTTTGGTGACTTTGACCTCATCTTCAAGGTCACACCGGCACTTTTACACTCTATCTTTTTTATAGAAAATGTGTGTGTGTGTGTGTGTGTGTGTGTGTGTGTGTGTGTGTGTGTGTGTGTGTGTGTGTGCTGTGCCGGGGTGTCTAATAAGCATTGCTTAGTGACACTTTTTTCATTGAATCTATGTATCGTTTCTGTTCTGAGTCAGTGTATTTACTCACGTTTAACAGTTTCCTTAGATGAACCTATTTTCATTCGCCGTTTAACTACATTCGTTTACACGACGTTATGCGTGATGGACCTAAAGTTCGATTGGTGTCGTGTTGACTGCTGTTGCGTGTACAGGTAACAACCGAACACCTGTTTTCGTTTATTTTGAACAAGATTATTCCGAACTTCATTAATGCTGGACAAAATCCATGTAAAAGAAAGTGTTAATATAAGAGGTGAATTTCATTCTGACTGACGTTCATCGAATTAGGCGTAAAAACAAACAAAACAATATGTTTCCACTAACCCGATCGACCGTGTTTCAATCCCCCGACTCTGTTTTTATCAGTAAAAATGCAAAATGAAAAAGTTAAGCACCGCCCTCAACAAAATACATGTATTTTCATAAAATTACAGGTCAGACCGTGTTCTTTTCTGGAGAAAAACAAAATAATAAATAAAATAAAAATATCCATCAGAGGAGATAACAAATCCCCCGACCAAACCGTCATTTCTAAATTTAGTGTATTTCAATCGATGCCATGGATATATTGAGTGAGAGCAAAGTAAAAAGATGCAAAGATAGTATGAAATGTGACCAAAGTAATGAGTAAAAACATAAATAAGTGTACTGTGAATTTTATTTTTGCGTGTTCTTTTATCATTTTTTATCATTTTTGTCAAAATCATCTCATAATTATTTCTGATGTGATTTTTTTTGTACAGGACACACAATATTATATAATATTGAATTTGTGAGTGTACATATTCAGAAATAATAGCAAAAATAAATGCCTTGTAAAGGTAAAGGAACTTGCTGTATGTTGTATGTTTATTAGGGTAAAAAATTAATAGAGTAAAAGTTGTCTTTCTTGCATGCTACACACCTTCTTGACCTGATATGTGTCCCTACCAAACAATTATCAAGTTACCTCAAACAGTATGGGAGTTATGGCCTGCACAAGATTTCGGCATGAGAGGAGATAAGTACAAAATGGAGAAAGTGACAGTACTTTTGAACACGACATGCCTACTGGTCCTTATACCAAATATTATCAAAATATTTCAAACCACATACTCAAGGATTTACTTTGAAATTCATTCAGGGGAGGTCACTAGAAAACAACCATGGCAGATGTTGTCTCTCTTGCATGTGACACGCCTACTGTTCGATACCAATGCCTCTACCAAATGTTATCAAAATATGTCTAAGGGTATCAAAGTTATGGAGCGTACAAGATTTTGGCTTCAGGGGATGAAGAAGAAACTAAGAGTTGTTTCTCTTGCATAGGACATGCCTACTGGTCCTCCCCTTCATCTTTACCTAATATCACAGTATTATCTCAAACAGTATGGGAGTTACGGCCTGCACAAGATTTCGGCTTCAGGGGAGACAACTACATAACAGAGAAAGTAAGAGTTGTCTACCTTGCACGCGACACGCCTACTGGTCCTTCTCTTCGTCCCTACTAAATATTATCAAATTATCTCAAACAGTATGGGAGTTATGGCCTGCCTAATAATTCGGCTACGGGGGAGATAACTATATAATGAAGACAGTGAGAGTTGTCTCTCTTGCATGCGACATACCTACTGGTCCTCCTCTTCATTTCTACCAAACATTATCAAAATATGTCTAAGGGTATCAAAGTTATGGCCTGCACAAGATTTCGGCTTCAGGGGAGATAACTATACAACGAATAAAGTAAGAGTTGTTTTTCTTGCTCGCGACAAACCTACTGGTCCTCCTCCTCATTCCAACTAAATATTTTCAAATTATCTCAAACAGTATGGGAGTTATGGCCTGCACAAGATTTCGGCTTCAGGGGAGAAATCTTGCACGCGACACACCTACTGGTCCTCTTCTTCATTCCTACCAAATAGTACCAAAATACTAAGGGTGTCAAAATACTAAGGGTATCAAAGTCATGGAGCGCACAAAGGGCCATAACTACATAACGAATAAAGTGAGAGTTGTCACTCTTGCATGTGACACACCTACTGGTCCGCCTCTTCATCCCTACCAAATATTATCAAATTATCTCAAAAACTATGGGAGTTACGGCATGCACAAGATTTAGGCTTCAGGGGAGATAACTATAATAACGAAGACAATGAGAGTTCTCTCTCGTGCATGCGATACGCCTACGGGTCCTCCCTACCAAATATCATCAAAGTATGTCTAAGGGTATCAAGGTTATTGAGCGCACAAGGATGAGGCTACAATTTCTGTTTCAGGGTAGATAACTACATAATAAAGTGAGATTTGTCTCTCTTGCACGCGACACGCCTACTGGTCCTAAAACAGTATGGGAGTTAAGTCCTGTACAAGATTTCGGCTTCAGGGAGATATCTACCTAATGAAGACAGTTAGAGTTGTCGCTCTTGCTCGGGAGACACCTACTGGTCCTCCTCTACGTTCCTACCAAATATTATCAAAATATGTCTAAGGGTATCAAAGTTATAGAGCGCACAAGAATGCGTCTACGGACGGACGGACGCCATGCTGATCGCTATCGGTCTGGGGATAAAAAAAAAGTTTCTCCAACCTGCCGACCAATTATTTTTTTCAGCATGTTAGTGGAAACACAGCTTTTATTACGCTTTAGGTTTTGGTTGAAGTATTTTGAAAATTTATACCTGTTGAATCATTTGCCCGGATGTAAAACATTGGCACTTATTTGTTTTATACTCTATGTGTGTATCCTAGTATATGCGCCAACTTATCGGGCTACACTGGCCTAAAACGTCACATGCTCTATCCCGACAAGTTTTGGTGGCTTTTTGGTCAAGACAGCTGTATTTGTTTCACCTTGTTATGCATTTGCATCAGACGGATGCGTGTGTGACAAAAATCGAGTCACATTCCACAGTAATGCGGTGGTTGGTGATGTAATCCATTTAAGTCCAGAAATGTGATACTTGTTTATTTCATATAAGGCGCTATCAGCAAGATAACATGTCCCACTAGCATGATAATGTGACCTTGGTCGCTTAACCGACTTAGTGTACCTAAATTTACCTCTTCCTAGAAATCCAAGTGTCAGCCGACAAAGGTTGTTTTCCACATTTTGTTATTGTGTTTGTAATGCTGACCTAGTTCTGCTCCAAAAGTTTTACGCAGGAGGCTATACGTTTCCTTTAATCAGTCTAATAATATGCGCTATGAAAATCGATCGATCTAAATGTACCAAGTGGCGAGTTTCGATCTACTTTTTGTCTCCTTGAGACACGATTTCTTTGCATCCTTAAAAAGCCTCTAAACACGACAAACGTTATGCTGTCTGCCCAAAAGTAATCCTGTAAGAGGAAGTCAACCAAAGGAACTCGTAACTATGGCATCAACAGACTAGTCTCCACTTGTCAGCTTGTGAGCATTTAATTCTATTAGGTCTTATAAATATAACCGCCATCTTGAAAAGAACAGCGGCCATAAAACCACCTAGACAAAAGTTTGGCGATGAACTTTTGGACAAAGTACTTTTATTTTAAACGGAAAATAAGGAAGAAAATTCGTGGTATGCCAAGTTGACATTATTGGCGGACTGTCCAAGGCAAACAAAATTAAGCACGACCGATTTAATCCTACAGCGGGCCCCACGACTTGTCACATGGTCGACGGTTTAAGCTTACATAGTCGCCCTAGAATTTACAACGTTGAGTTGTGACGTCACCAGAGGCGCTAGTGCAAAGGGACGTTACTATTACTGGGACATTAATTTTATATATTGGGGTGGTAGGGTGGTGCGAAGGTGCTGTGTATCTTACATCACTGGGGCGTCCAACTGATATTGGCTTACAGTTGGGCAAGGCCTGCTATCCTTGTAGTGGGTAAGGGTAGAGGGGGAGTGATTTTATTTCTTCTTTTTCTTCACTTTCATTCCTGTTCCTCTTTCTTCCCTGTCCCTCTCTTTCATCTCCTCTACTCTCTCTTCTATCTCTTTTCTCCCTTTCTCTGGGAGACGACACAAAATGACCCTCAAGGGTTGACGTGTCGTTAAACCCCAACACAATCAATCAATCAATTTTATATACACCTCGCCAAAGGTAAAGCGTATGTTAAGTGTAGATTTCGTGGCCTTCTTTATACCGTATATCCCACCTTCTTATCATACTTGTCATAACATTGAACAAAAGTCTATCTTAGTACATCTTAATTTGTATAAAAACTGGTGAATTATTAGTTAACAGTGCAGACGCAGATCAGAGACCGAGTTCTGTAACGTAGGAAAGGGGTCAGTACTGCACTGAGGTACTACATGATTTCTCAGGTCTGGCTGTCAATACAAAGCGTTATATACAGTAACTCACGTGAAAAAAAAAAAAAAAAACATAAAGTAAACAAAACCTTAAACTTTAAGGGGCCATAAAGAAAACTTCTTGCATGTCATGCGTTATACTTTTGTTTGGCGTGTCACTCTATTACTTCTTAATCCCCTGATTTGAGTTTTAAACTATTGATCTCTAGCGTCCCATTAAAGGGATATTGTTTGTTTTGAGGTTTTACGGCCCCGGCAATCCAATGGGGTCATGCCGAGCGCGGTAAAAGGGACACTAGCAGACAATGTAGACCCAGATCAGACGCCGCCTTATGTGATGTTTGATCTTGATCTACATTTTTTGCTAATATCAGGGTCTACACTGTTTGCATTAAATACAGGATATCTTATAAACCATACTATTAAAAAAATTAGCCAGACTCCCCTTCTATTGGAAATGGACCGGTCCAAAGAGTTGAGGTAGAAGAGTCCATTCGGCATGAATCGGTTGAGGGGAAAAATGCACTTCGTGGATTTTCTGTCATTTTTTTATAGAGCAGAATAATTTTGTTACTTCCTATTTTGCTTTTCTACACGCCAAGTTAGTGTCTACTCTAAAGGAAAGCATTCTTTCCCCTTTTCCGTAGGGAGGCACTTTTTCTTATTGTTACCTCCCATGAAAATGTACACATTCACCTTATGAATCAAAAATAAATAAATAAAACAAAATAAATACAATAAAAAATAAAAATAAATAATACTAAGTAGATGAATACATAAATCCTTCAGTTTGTAAGGCTGGAGGAGATTAAAAATAGAGTATTATAACATTTCAGAAAGTAGATCTATAGACCTGTTGAGTACCACTTCCCATCCTTGGATAATATTAGACCCATCCCTGAAGAGTAGTAGTCCTTAGTTCTGGTCAGTATCACTTCCTATCCTTGGAAAATACTAGACCCACCCCTGGAGAGTATCAGTTGCTGCCTCTATGTAACTCAGTTGCCTGGTAGCGTTAAAAATCTGAACTGAACTGAGCTGAACTGAGTATCAGTCTCCATGTCCACATCATTCGACCCTCGACCTTCCAAGTGTCAACATCGTCTAGATAACGACTAACGAATAACCATGGCTGAGTCCGTTATTCCTGCAGTACTACTCAGGGCCCTGAGTGAGTACAAGTTTGTTGGTCATCCTCTCTGGAGGATGGCTGACGGAAAGAATCCTGTTTGCGTCGAACTGACCTTTCACAAGACGCCACCAGTCTACAAGATGAGGGCCGAAAGTAGGAGGCTGCCTGAACCCTCTGCTGGCGAGTGGCCTATAACTGCTAGACGACCGCCACCACCGACGACCAGATCGCCGCCTCCAGCATGCCGACAACCGACAACATCGGAGAAGGAGACATCACCGCCAGCAACAAAGACACTACAGATCGCCACACCGACTACCATCACAGTACCAAGACCCCCGTAAACGGCACAGATCACTTCATCACCCATAATCCATAAACCAATTACACCACCTTCTCCAGAGTCTCCACGTACTAAAAAACCAAGGATCAAGTCGCCGAAGTACACGACAAGACAACAACACGGTACTTCCACGTCAAGATGAAGGAAGAATATTCCATTACACGACCTCCAGGACGTGTACGCCACCACGTACAAGCTCATCGTAGAACCACTAGACAGCCTAGAGAAAACGAAGAAATCAACAGTGATCTCCCGGCCTTCTTCATCTACCACAGGGAGAACAAACACTGGATTTTCATCAAGGGGCATATAAGCAAGTACTACGATGAACCATGTTACAACAACATAGATATGCTAAATGTTGCAACCGGTGTTCAACAGACCAACACAGCGTATTGGTATGACGTACTTGACTTGGGTGGGGACACCCAACAGGCTCTATGGTGAGGACATCTTTTCGGCACCCGGGTGAGGACACCCACCCTGCATCCTTTCCTGCGGCAACCGATATGTGGCTAGCGAGTGTAACTTACTCACGACTCGAGCTGTGTACCTTAAAAGCTGACTTTTCGACTGACTGTCAAAATTCAGCAACTTGAGTGGTCCCGGTGTTAGTCTTATTCCTTGTTGCTTTGTGGTTTATTCTATGAGGCGATTTGTTGTATGTCTTTCCCTGTGTCATTTTGTTCTTGTGTTTTTCAGTCCTTTTAGTATTGCGATTACCTCGCTTGGGGAAGAGAGAGCTAATCTTAGTGCTTTTCGTACGTTTGTTCGGTTTGTGCTTGTTTAGATTTGTCGGTTTCCTCTTCCTCTTGGGGGCTGGGAAGGGCTGCGGTTTGTGATTGTGGCACTCCCTGGACTTTTCTCTTACTTTGTTTTTACAGGCAAGACTACTATTCTCACACGAGGTCTGGGCACACCGCCCGATGTCTGGACATGCACGCAGTCCGTGTCTTGGCCAGATGACCCAGTTATGAAGTATAACTAGGCACCGTTTCAAGCCAACCCAGTAGTCCAATGAAACCAGATTTTTTCTGGCATAATCACTTTGTGACTCAGATGCCCGGCTACATTAAAAATCTGACTGATCGACTGATTGATTGAGTATCAGTCTCTAACCTGAAGAGTATCAGTCCCTACCGTGGAGAGTGTGCGTACCCATCCTTGAAGGGCATCAGTCCCCACCCTGAAGCATATCAGTCTCCACCTCTGGTGAGTATCACTCACCGTTTTCTTGCCCCCACCCCACTTCCCCCACCAGCCCCCCCCCCCCGGCCCCGCCCACACCTCCCCACTTGCCTCGCAGTTAATATCAAATGATCAAATGGTCCATCCCTAAACAATGCATTTTCAGATGACTAGCACTGCATAGGATATGTCTTTTTGATTTGCTTTATACATAAATTGTGTGAAAATATATTAACGAAAGTAAGCAAAATACAGATGTAGATTAATATGATGTTCGTCTGTCATTACTGACAATGACCAATCCTAATCAACTGTGTGATGTGGTATTATTTGTGTATTCTAATATGGCTGATGAGACCAATCTTAGCTCTAAACTGCCTGTTGCAGATAGAACAAGAGAGGTCTGAGGAAGAAAGCTCTGTTGGTGATGCCTTAGCTCTGGCTTTCCGCTGTGCACGTTTCTGCTCGGCTTCGCTGATTCTTTTTGCTTCGTATTCACCAGCTCCCCTTCTTATGAGGCCTCACCACTTTGTACGGTTCTGTACAATCTGTTCCCTTGACTCTGTTGGTATGCTGAAGTCTTTAAGGAAGGCTTTGAGGGTGTCCTTGTATCGCTTCTTCTGACCACCATGGGTGCGTTTTCCAACTTGTAGTTCTCCATTCATCTTTGGCAAACGTTCATCAGGCATTCTGGTAACATGGCCTGTCCATCTTAACTGTGCAAATTTCAGAAGAGTATGTACACTCTGCATCCCTGCGCTTTTCAGGACTTCTGTGTCTCGAATACTGTCTTGCCACTTGATCTTTAGAAGTTTTCTAAGACAGCTTGTATGGAAGTGGTATAATCTTTTTGCATGCCGTTGGTAAACTGTCCAAGTTTTGCATGCGTATAATAGTGTTGGCAGCACCACCGACCTATATACTTTCAGCTTTGTGTAAAGTCTGATTCCACTTCGGTCCCAAATACTTCCACGTAGGCGGCCAAATGCTGCACTAGCTTTGACAATTCTAACATTGACTTCATCATCAATTTGCACAACTCTAGACAATGTGCTTCCAAGGTAGGTGAACTTGTCTACCACTTGCAGTCGTTGACCTTTCACTTTGATGGTAGGCCCCTTGTAAGGCTTTCCAGGTGATGGCTGATATACTACCTCAATCTTTTTGATGCTGATTGTGAGATCATAGCTGTCACATGAATCAGATACTTGATCCACACCTTTTTGCATATTCTCTTGGAGCACCCTTTGCCATGTCATCAGCAAAGAGCAACTCATCAAGCACCTCTGTCTGCACCTTAGATTTAGCTTGCAACCTTCTTAGGTTGAAAAGTTTCCCATCAAAGCAATACCTGATAGGTATACCATTGCAACTATCCTGGAAAACATCTGTAAGCATGGCAGAAAACAGTATGCTGAACAGTGTTGAAGCTAGTACACAGCCTTGCTTAACTCCATTTGTCACAGGAAATAGATCAGAAAACTCGCCATCATTTTGGACCCTTGCAAGCATACCATCATGGAATTGCCGCACCATTGCTATGAATTTGGCAGGACAGCCAAACTTTGCCATAATTTTCCAAAGTCCCTCACGACTGATTGTGTCAAATGCTTTGGTGAGGTCGACAAAGGTCATGTAGAAGTCACATTCTGTTCCTGGCATTTTTCTTGAAGCTGTCGTGCTGTAAAGGTCATGTCCATTGTTCCTCTGTTTTTCCTGAATCCACACTGGCTTTCTGGTAGAAGCCCTGACCGTTCGAGGTGTTCATTCAATCGGTTCAGTAGGACCCTAGCAAAGATCTTCCCAGCAACTGACAATAAAGAGATGCCTCGATGATTGTTACAGGCTGAGGATTCCCTTTCCTTTTGAATAGGTGGATAATTGTTGCATCCTTGAATTCTTGAGGGATGGCTTCTTTTCTCCACATAATGAGAAATAACTCAGTTTCTCTGCAACTGGAGGACCTTCTGCTTTGTAGATCTCTGCTGGTATTGCATCTGATCCTGGAGCCTTGCCAGATGACAGGAGTTTTATTGCTTTCACTGCTTCAGAGATGGGTGGGAGCTCATCAAGCAGCGGATTTCATTCCACCTGTGGTAGTCTGTTGATAGCTTCAGCATTGATAGATGATGGCCGATTAGGGATAGCTTATTTGTCAGTCAGAAGACTACAGTCAAACCTGTGTTAAGCAAGCACCTATGGGAAAGCCAAAAATTGGTTGCTTAAAACAGGTGCTTGCTTAATACAGGTAGATTTTAACTTCTTTGCCTTTAATGGGATATCATATAGTGGCCTTTAAAGGCAGGTGATTGCTTAATACAGGTGGCCTTTAGGACAGGTTTGACTGTAGTTCCATCTGCACTAAGGAGTGGGGTGGTTCCTGAGCTCTGGGGACCATATACTGTCTTGAGTGCATCAAAGAACTTTTTCATATCCTTTCTGTCTGCAAAGGACTGGATTTCATCAGCCTTTTGCCTCAGCCAGGAGTCTTGCATGTCTCTGAGCCTAGTCTAAACTGTCTTGAATATGTTTGAATAGGCAGTCTTGCTAGATACTGAGCTGGTATTTCTGAGGTAAGCCTTGTGTTTTTGGTGTTTCTCTTCAAGGAGTCCCTGAATTTCTTTGCCATTCTCATCAAAACAATCTTGGTTTTTGCGAGATACTAGTCCAAGGGAATCTATTGCTGAAGAGTGAACGGTGTCTCTGAAGACTGTCCAGCTCTCATCTACATCTTCTGAACTGTGTTTCAGTGCATCTAAACGGCTACAGAGATCGTTGACGAATGCTTGCCTCTTGCAGAATTGTTTCAGCTTGGAGACATCTAATTTCTTTGGCACCTTCTTGCCTTGTGGTCGTCGTACAGGCTGAATGCACAGGTTGAGTTTGCTGACAACAAACCTGTGATCGGTCCAACAGTCTGCACCACATATAGTCTTAGTCACTCTGACATCCTGTCTGTCCTTCCTTCGCACTATGACATAGTCAATGAGATGCCTGTGTTTGGAGCGAGGGTGCATCCATGTTGTCTTTCTGCGAGTTGGTAGACGGAAGACTGTGTTGGTGATCAGTAAATCATGCTCTGCACACTTCCTTAAAAGGAGGAGTCCATTGCTGTTGCACCACTACATCTTCAGATCCAATCACTCCTTCCCAGGTCTGGTGGTCTGTGCCCACTCTGGCATTGAAGTCCCCGAGGAAGATGACTTTGTCTGTCTTGGGTGCTGCAGAAATCACAGAAATCCAAATCATCATAGAACTTCTTTAACATCATCTGGGTTGTTCATTGTGGGTGCATACGCACTTACAATTGTTGCATGCCTCTTGCCAGATTAGGGAAGTCTCAGCGTCATCAGGCGGTCATTTATGCCTTTGGGAAGTCCTGAGAACTTGCTGACGAAGTGTGACTTGATGGCGAATCCTACTCCTGCTTCACGCCGCTCCTCTTTCTTGCGTCCACTCCAGAAGAAAGTGTAGCCAGCACCAATTTCTTTTAAAATCCCTTCTTCTGCAAGGCGAGTCTCACTCAGAGCTGCAATCTCGATTTTGTGTCGGTCTCTACCAACAAGAGCTGTTCTTCGCTCAGGTCTGTCAGAGCCAGAACTGTCCATTAGGGTGCGTATATTCCAAGCGCCGATGGTTAGAGGTATCACCTTCATCTTCTTTTTTCTTGTTCGACCGCTAAGTGGAATTCCCGCTGATCGCGGTTAACCAGCCAGGAGTTTTGAAGCAGACAATTGTTTAGGGCACCTTTTCTAGCCCCTTCCCCATGTTACGGGGGTGAGCAGTGCGATCCTAAAAAGGTCTGCTCAGTCGCTCAGTTCGGCTGCCGAATTCCCCATACTGCTTCGCTCTTAAGGAAGGCGACCATATAGAGCCAAGCCGCCTGTGTGCAGGTCCGCAACTACAGCTTCCAGTATTTCCTCACCTGCTGCTTCGCCGCTCGCCCATCGTCACAGGGCTTTGTATGATTTGCATATATGTGCTTGCTGTGAATGTGTGTTGCTGATTAAGATGACATGCGCTGTGAATTGGATTATAGTGCGGGAGAGGCGCGCAGAGTCAATCTCACTCTTTCGTCCTGACCCAGCTGGATCCAGAGGCAAGACAGTGTCAGGGCATCTGGAGCTAAGCCTGGATGCATTGGATGACCATGACTTCTGTTGTGCCTTGTCATGCTCTTCATGCTCCGTTGAATCATAGTAATGATTTCTTCCGCCCCAGCTGCCGAAGCAGACTTTACATAACTGGAACAGGCAAATCCAGATATGCAGGTTTTTGTTTGAAGTTGCCAACTCCTAGATGGATTGCCGACCAGGGCTTGAGAGCTCCATCTACCCTAGATATTGCTACACAGATTCTGTTAACAGCTATATAGAAGCAGTAACTTAAATGTCATATGTAGCTGAGATTAATATATAAGGACATACTGTAACACAGTAGGCTATACAGCATTGTTATGAATGATACATTGTTGAAAAAGACATAAGGCCTGATTTAATCGAAATGTTGTAGAAGGGTCGTGATGTAGTGAGATAGAGTGTTAGTAAGGTTTTGTTCTACCTACAAAACATAATCATTTTACAAGCTTAAAATATTTCTCTATAACTTTGAACAATGTTATTTGGTTTCACAGTGTACTTTGGTTTATACTTGGGTAGTATTAGTGTTTGTGTTGGCAATGAATCAAGACAAATAGTTACTAGATATATCATGAGAATCGGGTGACTGTGACATCCCATGATCGGTGGAAACTTTCTGAATCTGATAAAAACGCAATTACAAATGTCAACTTATTAGTGCATAGGTCAAATTATGACAGATAATTTACAGTTAGGGCTTATTTTTGGCAAGAGTTGGTGAGAAAGAATGTGAATGATTTTGGGTAGGGTTTGACAGACGGCTATAGACCGTGCTCTTCAGTTCAATTCAGTTCTGGTTTTGAAATGCTTCGATACGCTTCGTTACATTAAAGATTTGAAAATGCAAAATTGAGTTTAATATGTCTGTAAAATACATAATGCACTTATAAAATAATAATAAAAAAAAAAGAATAAATGTATACGATCACAAGCTAGATTCGTGTGATTACGTACGTTATAATATCTATTACATCATATTTCTCATGTACACTGTCCAGCTAGACTGTCACCAGTCTCCAGTTGCGAAATATGTATTCTTATAATCCTGCTTGATAATCCACTAAAATAAAACCAAAATAATATCATGAATATAAAGACCGGTCACTAGTCTAGTGATCAGCCTTTATAGTAATGATATTTTGGTTTTAGTTTAGTGGATTATCAAACAGGAATATAAGAACAAATATTTAGAGTCGGGAGACAGGGGCCAGTCTAACTGATCAGCTAGCTACATACATTTAACAAAAGATAAATCTTGTAATTTCGAATACAAGCGCACAAAGCAAATGGTTCAAAGGTATTTTTGGCACATTTACGAGAGGCACTCAAATTTGTTTTAAGATTTTTTTTTTTTTTTTTTATGTTCTACACATTGTAATGTTTGAAATACAGCCTACGTTACCAAATTTACAACAATCACAAGAATGTCGTTTGTTTAGAACATTTACTTCCAAACTACAACATGATTAATACTCTTTGTCAGAATCGGCGCGCGAGGTCATTAATTTGTACCGTCTAAATGTGAGGGATTTTACGTAATGCATACAATTTCGAAAGGGCTCTCTAAAACCTATATCCTTCAAAATTATTTTTAATGGTATTGGGGAGGGCGCGAGGCGTGGCTGCGTGGGGTATTGTATTGGCACTACAACGTATGGTCTGTCCATCTCTTTCTTTCCCTTCCTTCCTACTGTCTCCCAGCTCTCTGCTGTGCGTCTCTCCCTGTCTGTTAATCCCAGACACGTGAGGGTGGCTTCATACCTTACGGTACCCTTTATAGGGGTAACTGACCGAAGATGCAAGATAAAGAAAAGGAAGCTGGCCAACGGCTTGAAGACCGGCCTACCTGTTATTTGTCTGTCTGTCTGTCTCTCATTAGGAAGAGACAATTTGGGAGATGGCGGGATGATTTTTGAAAAATAATAATACTAATAAATGCAGGACCCTCTTTTGTCCCCCCTCTCCCCCTCCCCCAACACACACACACACACACACACACACACACACACACACACACACGCGCGCGCGCCAAAAAAAGCCAGGATCAGGGTAAATGCTATTGTACGCGTTGTAAAACGTGAATAAAAAAAAAACGGGCTCGCGTCGCGGTTAAAAAGAAAAATCCAGGACCGAAAACATTCCCCCCTCTCACCCCACCCCCCAACACACACACACACACACACACATAAAAATCAAATGGTCGGCCCTTAGATAACATATTTTGTAACTGACGAGTGATTAAAATACCGTCAACTCTTGGTACTTCATATTTTATGTATGCCCAAATGTATGTCAAAGGGCTTACAAAACATTAATAGGATGATGTTTTCGTAAATGAAAACAACATTTTTTTAACAAAAGTTCCTTCAAAAGAAGAATAATAAATTATAATATCTTTATTGTTTACTCAATTCTAGGAATGTCGCGGCCGAAACGTTCCTAGAATTGAGTGAACAATACAGCTATAAGGAAACAACAGTGTTCCTAGAATTGAGTGAAAAATAAAGCTATAAAAAACAACAGTTTCTTTTTTCTATTGTTTTTTTTTTTTTTTTTGTTGTTTTTTTTTTTTTTTTTTGTACTACGACCTGCTTTATACCGTATTTACCATAAGTATTCGAACACTTTGCTCAAAAGAGGCTACTCTTACAGGATAAAAATGCTCCATTGTTTTCCTTTAAGAGTGGCCTCTAGTTTGGAAGCGATCAATTCTTTAATTGTTTCCTTTAAAAGTAGTCTCTGTGGTAAAGAAGAAACATATTTGATTAATGTCTCTTTATTGCAATATTATTTTTTCTTACATATGTTACCGCACATGCAAATTTGTGCTGAACGGCCGCTACGCCTATAGAATCCATATAGAATTTTACATTTTGTTGATTTGTCTAAAAACTGCTGCATGGGTGAGAAACAGTTTAGATTCTGTGTATTTCTGTAGCGTCTGATCTGGGTCTGCACTGTTTACTCAGGTCTGTCTGTCCCAATACCAAGGGTTATTTACGGTCACTCCTACTTGATAAATCTATTTTATACTGAGGGGCACATAAAGGTAACTTGTACACTTTTTGCTCAGGTCTGTCTGTCCCAATACCAAGGGTTATATACGGTCACTCCTACTTGATAAATCTATTTTATACTGAGGGGCACATAAAGGTAACTTGTACACTGTTTGCTCAGGTCTGTCTGTCCCAATACCAAGGGTTATCTACGGCCACTTCTACTTGATAAATCTATTTTATACTGAGGGGCACATAAAGGTAACTTGTACACTTTTTGCTTTTCCTCGGTGGCTCAGTTGGATGCGCGTCCGACTGGTTATCAGGAGGTTGCGGGTTCAACCCTCGCCGGTACGGCAACATTCTTACCTGGAGATTTGATCATGAAATATATTCTACGGTCACTTCTCCCTTTCGCTGATTCAAGAAGGACAGTTGTCAGTTTCTGGCGAAAGAGAGTGCACAATACTGATTAACCGCTTAGAGGACTAAGCCTGCCCAGTAAACGTGTGGTTAGGTAAACTGACTGCGCTCGACATGACCCGACTGGGTTGTCTGGGTCGTAAAATCTCAACACAAACAAACGAACGCGTTTTGCTTTCATATTTTTCGGCGGGCTTCTCTGTTGGTTTAAACATATTTATTTCAAATCAATCATTTGGCATGCATATGATATTTACATACAATGACACATTAATAAGATTGGAATTGAAGCAACATTGCTTCTCTGTTGTTTCTGACTGCCTTGATTTCAGCTTTAGTTACGAGTGTTTTCGAGAGCAAATAATAGAGCTCAGATACTCTTTTTAGATAGATAGATAGATAGATAGATAGATAGATAGATAGACCTGTTGTCATAGTTTCATGTTAAAACAGGGACCAGATTTTCACTTCGAGATAAGCAATAATTCGAAATAAGCGAGTTCGAGATAACGAGATTCGACAGTATTTAAATACTCTTAACGTCCTCTATAACACGGTCGGTAACCCGTGTGGCTGCAGATTCAGGGATTTCAAAGTCGAACCAAGCTTGGTCACATGACGATTATTCTTCCCCTCCGCTGATTCAATAGGACAGTTGTAAGTTACTGGCAAAGTATTTGCACAAGGAACTGGTTAACCACTTAAAGGACTAAGCCTGTCCAGGAAAAAGTGTAAGGGAGGTATGTTAATTGACCGCTCGACATCATTTGCACAGTGTTGACACTATCAAGAGTTTACTATCGACTGTAACTCCAACTGGAGCATTAGTCAAAATTTGTAACAAATGAAACACATATAATAAAACATCTGAGGAAGGTTGCAAACTATGGTATTGAAGAATATTCTAAACCATCCTCATGGACACATGGCTGTGACCAAGAGTGTGTATAAATCAACACCAGAGAGTACAACCCTGACAAAACTGATATGGGTTAGTAGTAGAATACTGTCCATTTAACTAGTAGTTTCATAAGCATCCTAATGTCCCAGGTTCATATGTACCCAGTTCAGTAACTGGCATCATACAACAAAAATCCAGAATATCCGGACGTGAATGCTGCGTGCATCATCTATAAGATATGCATGTACAGTCTCAGATCAGACTGCTTCCAAGAGCAGCCAAATTCAAGCCTATATTAAAGCAAAAAACACAGACCCAGACCGGAATGATCAATACCGCGCACCCAAATCCGGGCCTGCACGATTCATTATGGCAAACACACCCGAAAACCCATGACCTTCTATGATATTAAGTCAATCTAAACTTAAATATTCCAGCCATTATTTATGAATGGCTTAAAATGCTGATCATGACCAAAAGTGTTAAAATGCCATTTGACTAGTAGTTCAGTGTTCCTTGTGTTATCATAAATATTGAATTGCACGGCCAATTCACCTAGAAGCTCAGTGTCCTGTTGACTAGAAAGCTGCAAGTAATTATTACAAATTGTCTTTTAGTTAGCACGCTACAACAAAAATCCATAACATCCGCTGCCCGCAAACATCATAAGCGTCTATGAAATTAAGTCAATATATGCTTAAATATTCCAGCCATTATTTATGAATGGCTTAAAATCTTGACCAAAAGTGTTTGAATTCCATTTGACTAGTAGTTCAGTGTTCCCTGTGTTATCATAAATACTGAATGGCATGACTCGTGTCCAGTTCACCTAGACGCTCAGTGTCCTTGCAAGTATTTATTACAAATTGTCTTTTAGTTAGTACGGTACAACAAAAATCCAAAATATCCGGACATGAGAAAGCTGCCCGCAAACATCATACGAAGATACCAGCAGGAGTACAGCCACAGATCGGACCGCTCCCAAGAGCAACCAAATCCAGACCAATACCTGGCAAGTAGCACAGACCCAGATTGTAATGCTACACGAAACACTCCAATCCAGATCTGCACCATTCACCATGACAGACATATCCGAAAATCTAGCACCCTTAGAGTTGTTAAATTTCTCCACCACCACAATAATATCCGGGGCGGTTCGACTGGCTATAGTCGATTTTTGAATTGAAGAGCGCCCGGTAAGGGAGATAACAATGTGAAAAAGGTCTATTAAACAATGACTGCGTCAAAACTACAATATCTGCATAGACGTAGTACTCATAAAGCACATTATGCATGTGCGTAACATGATTTACAAAAATATTATTTATTTGCAATAAACAAACACCAAAGTATGGAAAATATTTTTGCCTTTTTTTACCATAGGGACTGTTCTTAAAGGAAATTCTTGATGGAGGGGTGGGGTGGGGGCGGTAACCGACCATTTGATTTTTATGGGTGTGTGTGTGTGTGGGGAGGCGCGGGGTGGGGGTTTGGGCCTGGATTTTTTTTTTCTTCCGCGACGCGAGCCTGTCTTTATATTCACGTTTTTACAAAGCGTACAAAAACATTTACCCTTGTCCTAGCTATTTTTGCGGGAAAAAGAGGGTCCTGATTTTTTTAAACAAAATCTTCCCGCCATCTCCCTCTCCCCCTCTACCCCCAACGCTCCCTCTCCCCCCCTCCCAAAAAAAATCAAATGGTCGCTCCGGCCTTATTGCTTCCAAAATAGAGGCTATTCTTAACCCAGCGGGCATATGACGTTTATACAACGTCGTCGCAGCCACGTCGATGCAACATCATGGCATTACATCATGGCATTACATCGTTGATGCGACATTGTCTCAACGTTGTGTTCCCACAGGGAAAGGAGAGAATTTGCTCCCTCTGAAAGCAAATTCTTACCTTTAAGAGGAGTCCCTATTTAGAATAGATACTAGGGAGATTTTTTAAAAGATTTTTCCTAGGTCTGTGTGCATAAAAATAATCGGAGTGGCTATTTACAGTCAGCTGTAAATAGCCACCCCTCCTCCCCCCCCCCACCCCCCGCCCCCCCACCGCCCTCCCGCCAAAAAAAACCTAAATTGGCTATTTACAGTCAACTGTAAATGGCCAAAAAAATGTTCAATTGGCTATTTACAGTTGACTATAAATAGCCATAAAAAACGTTACATTGGCTATTTACAGTCAACTGTAAATAGCCAATAAATGTTGAATTGGCTATTTACAGTCAACTGTCATTAGCCAAAAAACGTTAAAATGGCTATTTACAGTCATGTGTATTTTTTCCCCGAAAGACGGGGTCCTAGAAATTATGTAACTTCTTTTTACATGGATGGATGATGTATAGTATTCTTTGATGTTTAAGCATTTATCAGTATGTGTGTAATTGAAATAATATTTAGCTCAAAGATGTTGACTGGCTGGTCATACCAATAAAAATGGCATTCTGAGTCTACTTTGTCATTATCATCACCAATGAAAAACATTTTGAAACATAGTCCAGTCCACAAAGGGGTCATTTGTTTCAGTCGTTATGGACCGCAAGTTATCTCGACATTGTGATTCTCTCTCTCTAATTGTCGCTATGGAATGATGTGCGACTTGGTCAATATATGCTGATTGTTCACCAAGTATACAAGTAAAAAGAGCACAACGGCTTAGATCAGACTGTATATGGATTGGTTACTAATAAAATATGCTGAGTGTCCTGATCGGGGTGTTTATATGCACTGTTCGTGTTCCTAGTTGTTGTTGTTTGCGTACTACCTCACAAAACACACGTCACTACTTTCAGTGCTCAAGTAATGCAGGCTTGTGCTTGTGGTACACGGATCATTCTAACACATACGGAAAATAAACGTTTAGAAGTTCGTGTTGCTACAATTGCGAATTTGCTACAAAAATAGACGTCGTCAAAACTGAATGATACTGTAGTTACTATATAAAGTGCGCAGGTTGGTCTGGACAAAATAAATGCCTAAAAACGTATGCATAATATGCTCCAGAGGCGAATTCAGAGGGGGTGGGGGTGGGGGGGGTCCGGGGTTCAGACAAACCTCCTTTGGCTCAAAATTTCATTTTTATGGGATATTTTGGATAAATTTGAATTACCATATTAAACCTAAATGTTCCCACCCTTACTTTTTACCTTACATTTCTCTTCAACAAGTCAATTTTGTTTTCTATGAATGTGTGAAAATTGCAAACTGTGTATGTAAAGTAGGTTAATGGACCCGACCCTGTGACGAGAAGACATCTTTACACTTGATGTTGACTTATTGAAAGACCGCATAATCCTATGCATGTTCTTGTAGTTTTAGTAAAAGCACTGTCTAATCAGTATACTGGATTGGCGATCTGTGGGTAAGGAAAGATTGCACATGCTGGTCTGGGCCTTTTCAGTTCCCACATAGGCATAGTTAATACAAACATACTATTTGTAAATAAAAAAAAATGCTAAAACATATTTTATATAAATAAATACCATAATATATATATATAATGTAAGTAATGTTTTGTCTGCCTATGTTTAAATTCAGTGGGCACATTTACGAGGTGTGATAATCTCCTGCGTTATAATCTCATTAATGACATCTGCTGGCTCGATCCTCAGTCAACACCTTTGTTAAGAACACATTTAATCTATGCCACTCTCGGGGCTATTTCAGCAGAGACAAACTATATTTACCAACCCGAAATTATTTTTGATCAAAATGTTCTTAAATGTTTTATATCTGTAAATTGTCATATCATCACGAAAACATGCCTATACAATTTTGACCCACGTAAACCCAACTTTTATATAGTAAAACTGGGGTTTACAGGGGTATACATTAGTTTTCTTATTTCTTCTCAAAAACATAGATTGTGGGTACTCGTTAGAACCGCCTCGACCGTCTCGTGAGCAGAATTATGAAAAATATCAAAAATTTTTATCTGAAAATTTTCATTTTTTGGTGGTAAAATTTTCAGTATATTAGAATAGGCATGTTTTCGTAATGCAATATGTTTCATTCATTTATTTATTTTTATTGGTAAGAATGATTTTGTATCTATTCGAGAGATTAATCTGAAAATGATTTGTTCCAGAGATTTGCATGACATCTCAAATCCTGTTTCATTACGAAAACACGCCTATTCAAATGTATAGAAAATTTCACCTCCAAAAACTGAACATTTTCAGATAAAAAAAACTCTGATATTTTTCATATTTCTGCTCAAAACTTAGGTTGTGGGTACTCGTTAGAATCGCCTCAGCGAGGCAGTTCTAACGAGTACCACAATCTATGTTTTTGAGCAGAAATAAGAAAATTAATGTATACACCCCTGTAAACCCTAGTTTTACCATATAAAAGTGGGGTTTAATGGGGTCAATATTATATAGGCATGTTCTCGTGATGTCAGGGAAAAATAAGAAAAACATATTTCAAAATTCCGTCTGCTCAAAATTTTACCCAGCATGCTAAGCGTTAACGCCATTAGAAACGAAAGGAATATTCTCATATACTTCTTTCAAATGATTCACGCGCTTTGAATGAATGTATGCGTTTATTTAACGCGAGTGGAGATGGTCTCCATTGGACCCAGGGGTTCGTTCCCAAGTCAATTCGTACTGAAGTCAATTCGCTCTCATTTTGGTCAACTCGTACCCATTTTTCTGTCATTATGTACTCATAAAATTTTTCTTCGGTCAATTCGTAGTCATTTGGTCAATTCGTATTCACTTTGCTCAATTCGTTCTCGTTTTGGTCAATTCGTTCTCACTCTAAAATCGACTAATTTCGAAGAAAATATTGAAAGATAACAAAAAAGAAAACACCCAAATATAACAAAAAAAGAAATGTTACATGAGAAATTCGAATCAGTTCACTTTTCTAGCTTTTAATCTTTGAAAGAAAGATAGAAAGAAAGAAAAACATCAACAATACAACAGAAATAAATCAACTTAAGTTAATAAACAAGTAGTTATTTTTTATTGATTGCCGATAGAAGTTGGTTTCCTTTTATTTCACGTTGCAATCGACTTATTCGAAAGAAAACCAAGAAAGACCAAAAGGCCCCTAAGGGTCTGAATCGCTCTGCTAGCAAGTACAGTGACTTTCTTTTCAGTTTTCATCACCGATAAAAATTCTTTGCAGGTAAAAGACTGTTTCCACATGAGAAATGTTTAGAATAACCTCTCATACAATTTTCATGACTTCAACCAAAAAGAGGGAACTATCGATAGTAATGTGAATATCATATTGTGTCATTACACTGCATGGAAAACAAATTTCACAAATAGGAAAATCGCTTATTATTAACAATGTCTACAACACTTATGTTTTCATGAATAGACTACTGAATAAATCTTAATAAACATTAATCTCTTACCAAACATCACCAAAGTTCAATGTGTCTGCGCAGAGTTCTGTTCAAAACATTGCATGACAATGATAAACCGCTAATAACATGCAATTTTACCTTATCCCACATTGTTTGCTACCCTGTCTGTAAACTATTTTATTTTGTTGTCAGCATAATCTTACAACAGTTTACAATTCATAGTTTGGTAATAGATTAAAGCCTTCCCTGCATCAGGAGTAAATGATATAATGAGGTACAGACAACAGGTGCAAAGAGGGATGGATGCAAGGACAAATGGGAACCTCGTCATGACATCAGGTTATTTGGCCAGTTTAGCAAGAAAAAACTTGCCGCCAATTGGAATTGTACATAGCCATATTTATAACGACCCTAATCAGTAATTCGTCCTAAAACCTATACAGGGAAAACAAACACTATTTAGAAAAACAAATAAAATAAAAAAAATAAAAAACCCTCCCTTTCCCAAAGTCAATATCCGATTTTTCTCCAATTCTGTAGGGAGTTCAAGTACTTCATGATAAAATGACATAGTGATGTACGAAGTAATAAAGAAATAAAATGATTTTGTTTCTTGGCTCCACCCACGACCCTCAAGTTGTAAATGACTGTTGTATATACAATAGGAAAATTCAAAATTTCAAATGTCTCTTCTTCTTAAACTATTGAACAGATTTTCTTCGTTTTCAATAGGGTTAATGTCTATGAGATACAAACAATTTGAGCAAGTTTCAAAATAATTGGATAAAAAATGTGGACTTCATCGCGTAAACAAGAAGAAAAAAAATTGAAATGGTTCTTTTTCCCAAAATGTTTGACGGATTTTCTTCACATTCAATAGGCTTGATGTTTATGATGATAGAACTTCTCTGTGCAAGGTTCAAAAAAATTGAACGAAAACCGTGGACTTAATCGCGTAAATGAGAAACATAAATAAATAGATAAAAAATAAATTAAAAGGGCCCTTTCCCCATAATGTTTAGTGGATTTCTCCATTTTCATTAGGGTCAGTTTTTACAATGATACAAACAATCTGTCAAGTTTCAGAAGAACCGGATGAAAATTGTGGACTTGATTACGTAAAGGAGGAACAAATTAATAAAAAATAATAATAAAAAAAATAAGTTCGTCGGATATCTTCATTTTCCATAGGGTTAATCCTTATAATGGCACAAACAAATTTCAAAAGAATCGGTTTTAAACCGTGGACTTTATTGCGTAAAATAGAAAAGTTGACGGACGGGAACCACGCCATGACATCTCATCTGAAGCTCTGCTAAAATCGAAAGAAAAAAAAATCCAAATATAACGGAAACTAAAGAAATGAGAAATTCTATTAAATTACTTTTTTAAGATTTTAATCTAAGAGGAATGAAAGAAAGAAAAAAAAGAAAAAAAAAACAAACACTACATAACCAATTAAACTCGTTTTCCTTAGATTGTTGTACATAATTATCATGTGCATAGAAATGTAACAAAAGTACATGTATTTAAATAAATACAATGGATTATTGCAGCGATCTTCTACTGCGTAATTTGTCAACTATCAGGAATGTAACAATTTGGACCAATCTGGTTGTGTTAAGTGGATCGCTACTATTAAATGGTGGATTATTAATAGGATGAAAAGGTAATTTATCTTTTCAAGTTATGTAAGCTTTAATGTGTGTGTGCGTACGGACGCACGGATGGGTGGGGTCATTCATGACCCATTGATGCATATATCCCAAAAAAGAGGTCCCAAAATGAGAACGAACTGACCAAAAACATGAGTACGAGTTGACCAAAAGGAGGACGAATTGACCAGAATGAGAACGAATTGACCGAACAGTGAGTACGAATTGACCAAATCGATGAATACGAATTGACCAAAATGAGAACGAGTTGACTTGATAGGAAGCATCGGAGTGACTAGTAGAACAAAATAGCTAAAATCATTCTGATCGGAAATCCAAGATGGCCGCCTTGGCTGCCATCATACAAATCTATTTTTCGCTTTTCCTCCTGAAACTGACTCCAAACTTGGTAGGAAGCATCAGAGTGCCTTATAAATAAAAAAAAGAGCTAAAAACGTTCCGATAAGAAATACAAGGTGGCGTCGTGGCCGCTATCCTCGAAATCTATTTTGCACTTCTTCTCCTGAACCGACAGGCCACTTTATCTGTTAATCAGGTGAGCGATACACGGCCATCTTGTCCATCTTCTTTTTTTTCTTTTTTTCCCCCATGATGACAATATCTATCTACTAAGCAAGAAAATTAATTCGGCAACACTATGTTTTGAAAGTGGAATTTCAGGAACTAAAATCTTCTCTTATACAATATGATTTTTTATTCTTGTAAGTACGGTTATTTACTATTAAATTATCGGTTGTCTGTCTGCGTGATCTCTCTCTCTCTCTCTCTCTCTCTCTCTCTCTCTCTATATATATATATATATATATATATATATATATATATATATATATATATATATATAACCTGTCTGCCTTCTGTCCACTATTTCTATGCCTGCTTTCCGTCGGTGTGCGTGCGCTCTCTCTCTCTCTCTATCTCTCTCTCTCTCTCTCTCTCTCTCTCTCTCTCTGCTGTTTAACCTGACTGTTAGACTGGCTGCAGTCTCTAGTGACAAAATATTTTTTTTCTTATAATCTATTTAATAATCCACTAAAATAAAACCAAAGTAATATCATGACTATAAAGGCTGGTCACTAGTGACCAGCCTTTATAGTCATGATATTTTTTGGTTTTATCTTAGTGGATTATCAAACAGGATTATGAGAAAAATATTTAGTCACTGGAGACTGGAGCCAGTCTACCTGTCTGTCTGTTTTCCACTCTCTCTGTATCTGCTCTCCGTCAGCTTGCACGCTCTCTCTCTCACTTTGAGTTTTTGTATGCTGGACTTATTCCCCCACCCCACCCCCCCCCCCCACACACACACACATACACAGTCCAACGCACACACATTCACACACTCCACTCCATTCCCCGCCCAGCTCCCACCTCACGCGCAGAAAAATAAATGGCTGATCCCTTAACAGTGCATTTTCTGATAACGTATCACTGCATAGGAGAGCCGGCCTCGGTGGCTCAGTTGGATGCGCCGTCCGACTGGAGACCAGGAGGTCGCGGATTCAATCCCCGCCGAGGTCGGCAACATTCTTTCGTAGAGATTGATCATGAAATATTTTCTACGATCATTCTCTCCCTTCCGCTGATTCATGAATAGCCTGGGTTCCAGTCTGATCATTTTTTCCTTTTCTATTTTTTTATTTTTTCTTAGTCAAAAATATTTAGCAAAGTGATTAACGGGTCATGATAAGATTATGGATTACAATTAATTATGCAGCTAACATTATCTGATGGATCTAATTTAATACTGATGCTTGGACCCAGGCTAATTCAAGAAGGGCAGTTGTCAGTTTCTGGCGAAAGAATAATGTGCGCAATACTGGTTAACCGCTTAGAGGACTAAGCCTACCCAGTAAACATGTGGTTAGGTAAACTGACCGCGCTCGACATGGCCCATTTGGGTTGACTGGGCCGTAAAACCTCAACACAAACGATGTCTTTTTGATTTGCTTATGCATAAGTTGTGAGAACAGATATTAAGAGAAGTAAGCAAACAGATTAATAGAAGGACATATTGTAACAGCTGGGCTATACAGCCTCATTATAAATGATACATTGTTGAAAAAATACACAAGGCCTGATATAATCGAAATGCTGTTGAAGGGTCGTAATATAGTGAGAAAGAGGTTTTGTAAGTAAGTTAGTAAGGTTTTGTTCTAGCTACAAAACATTATCATTTTACAAGCTTAAAATATTTCTCTACAACTTTGAACAATGTACTTTGACTTCACAATGTACTTTGGTTTATACATAGAGTGCATTAATGTTTATGTGGGCGATGAATCAAGACCAAAGTTAATAGTTAATAGATATGTCATGAGAATCGAGTGACTGCGACATCACATAATCGGTGGAAACTTACTGACTGATAAAATCGCAATTACAAATGTCAAGTTATTAGTGCATATGTCAAATTATGACAGATAGTGTTTATTTTTGGCAAGAATTGAGAAAGAATGTGAATGATTTTGAGTAAGGTTTTAGAGATGGCTATAAACATTGCCACTCTGACCCTCGAGGGGTGGGGGTGGGGGGCGGGTAACTTCCTATATATAGTATAGAACGGATGTGATGCCGAATGGCCCCCTTTTTCAGCGCTGCCAGGTATAAGATTAGCCCTCTTTAAAAAAAAAAAAAAAAAAAAGTTTATGAATGATCCGATTTTTCTTGATTCGTATGTGAAAGGCCCACTTTTCAGACATCCCGGTAAATGCATATATATATAAATGCTTATATATATATATTCGCTCAGAGATTTGTTACGGCTGCTATTTCACTTGATATTCAATGAAATGACTGCTATATTTGTCTAACTACCAGCAATAAATGAGTATAAAAATCAGAGCAGTATATAAATAGGTCAACATTTTGGACGATCAAGTATATGAATGGATCCATTTTTTCAAAGGCGAGTAATATGAACGGGATAGGTTTCGAAGTACTGGCTCGCACACCCGTACCACATTTACCCCCAATTTACCACACCTTCCCCCTCCCCCTCCGCCCCCCCCCACCCCGGTTCTTTGTCTGTAGGTTCAAAAAAAAAATCTAAAATCTATACCCTTCAAAATCCTCTGGGATGGTGTCGGGGAGGGCGCGAGGCGTGGCTGCATGGGGCGTGTATAGGCACTACATTGTCCTGTCTGTCCATCTCTTTCTTACCCTATCTTCCTTCCAACTGTCTCCCAGCTCTCTGCCTGTGTGTCTCTCCCCGTCTATTAATCCCGGACACGTGAGGGTGCCTTCGTGAGAGTGCCTTCATACCTTACGGTACCCTTTAAAGGGGAAACTGACCGACAATGTAAGATAAAAAAAACCGGCGTACCTCTTTCCCTGCTATTTATCTGTCTGTCTCTCATTAGGGAGCGACCATTTGATTTTAGAGGAGGGTGGGTTGTGGGCGGGTGACTTTTTGAGAAAAAATCCAGGACTCTCTTTTGCCCCCTTTTCGCCTCCCCCTTCCCTCTCCCCGCCCCCCCCCCCCCCCCCCGACACACCCCAACACCTAACACACACACACACACACACACACACACACAAACGCGCGCGCGCGCCTCCACCAAAAATAGCCAGGACCAGGGTAAATGTTATTGTGCGTTTTGTAAAAACGTGAATGAAAAGGGCAGGCTCGCGTCGCGATTGAACAACAAAATCCAGGGCAGAAAACATCCGTCAGTCCGTCCGTCCGTCCGTCTGTTCGTTACTTTTTTTCGTTTCCGGCTAACTCCTCCTATAGTTTATATCCGATCAAGCTGAAACTTGGTATATAGTCAGACCATGATGTGGAGCAGTGCATATTGTTTCGAGGTTACAGTCCACAAACTATAAGCAGAGTTATGCCCCGTTGAATATTTCTGTAAACTTTTGCGGTTAACTCCTCCTACACTTTAAATCCGATCAAGCTGAAACTTGACTTATAGTTAGATCCTGATATGGAGCAGCGCATATTGTTTCAATGTTACAGTCCACCAAATATTAGCAGAGTTATGCCCCTTTGAAATTTCTGTAAATAATCTTTGTCAGAACCGGCTATCTCCTCCTACAGTTTACAACCGATCAAGCTGAAACTTCGTAAGTAGTTACGCGATGATGTGTAACAGCGCATATTTTTTTTAGGTTACAGTACACTAAATATTGGGAGAGTGATGCCCCTTTGAAAATTTCCGTACACTTTTCGTTTCCGGCTAACTCCTCCTACAGTTTACTCCGATCAAGCTGAAACTTGAGTTATTGTGATTTATTGGCCATGATGTGGAGCAGCGTATAGTGTTTCGAGGTTACAGTTCACCAGTTATTAGTGCTCAGAGTTATGTCTCTTTGAAAATTTCTGCATTTTTTTTTCGTCTTATCCTCCCATAGTCTGCATCCAATCAAGCTGAAACTTTGTAAATAATTACACCATGATGTGAGCAGCATATTGTTTAGAGCTAACAGTAAGCAAATTTTATTTTATAATAGGTCTATTTTTTTTTTTTTTTTTTTTTTTTTGTAAATAACTAAAGTTATGGCCATAGGGGCAAGTTATTTTTTTTTTTTTTTTTTTTTTTTTTTTTTTTTTTATTGTTATGTTTTTGTTTTTTTTTTTTATCTTCTTTAATAGAAATGTTGCCATTATGAAATCTTTATACATGCGTTTATTAAATGATATAGAATTAAGAAGCTTGACTAATATAAAAACTTATAATTGTTTTTGGATTTTAATACTCTTCTGAGTTGCCTCCCTTGAAGTACAAAAACAAAATCAGTATATTAAAAAAAAAAACAACAACAAAAAAAAAAAAAAAAAAAAAAACATGTTTTTTTTATTATTATTTTTTTTATTCTTTTATTTTTGTTGTTGTTGTTTATTTTTGTTTTGTTTCTGTTTTGTCAGATACTGTTATTGTTTGGTCAGATATTGAAGCATAGGAAAAACAAATCAGCCAAATTCTCATATGAGCTTTTAGTCGACCGCCCTCCGTCCGAAACCACTTCTCCCTAGACTCAGCAAACTTCTCCCTATTTTCCCAGGAGGGAGAAGTCACCTCCTAAATTTCTGGGCCTGCTTGGACCCAGAGGTTACAGTTCACCAAATACCAGCAAAGTTATGCCCCTTTGATTTATTATTATTATTATTACAGTAGAACTTCTGTGGCTCGAACCCCGATGGCTCGTTTACCATGGATGAGTCGAACACGTTCTTGAGTCCGCAGGGATTTCCTCCAAATACGATATACGGATAATGTAGGGAGATTTTCTTCTTTTATCTTGTAAATGTATGCTGAGGCGATTCTAATGAGTACACACATCATACATTTATAATATAGAACTCCGAAAAGATATCCCACAATTATCTCCATTGTGCCTATGTTTTATAGAATTTCTTGTATTTAATGCGAACAGAGCAGACCCTGATCAGACGCCGTGTTCTGTGGCGTCTGATCTGGGTCTACACTGTTTGCCAATGTCCCTTTTATGAGATGCTAGGCATAAACGGATTAAACCGGGGAAATTGCCTCATAGTAGACTAGCTACTAGTCGGATATCAATATTATTTTCATCAATCAATTATGTATAATTATTAATTTACTTAATGAACTAAGGGCCATCTACTACTTAATGCTTGCCTCACCTCTTTGATAGCAGCAACTAATCTTGGAGATATCAGAGACCAACTATTAGAGACTGACTATACAAGATGTCATACATAAATTTGAATCAGCTTATAGAAAGGAGTGATAAAACATGACATCAAGGTCTAGGAGCTTGTCTAGCCTCATAGTCCCGCCCTCGTTCCATCTTCTGCGATATAATGTTATTTAAATACATTTAAACGTCCTCTATAGCGCATTCGGTAACGCGTCTGGTTATTGATTTAGGAATCGCAAGGTCGAACCCAGCTCGGTCACATAACGGTTATTCCACCCCCCCCCCCCCCCCCACACACACACACACACACACACCACACACACCACACAACACACCGTGATTCAAGAAGACGTTTGTAAGTTACTGGCAAAAGCATTCGCACAGAGAACTGGTTAACCACTCGGACCTATCAATACCGGGTATTGATGGGTCCGAGTTAACCACTTAAGGACTAAGCCTGTCCAGGAAAAAGTGTAAAAAAAAGTGTGTTAGTTCACCGCTCGAGATCATGTGCGCAGTGTTGACACTATCCCGGGGCCTTAGACTGACATTAGTCGATTTTAATTGAAGAACGCTCGGTAAGGGAGATAACAATGTGGAAAAGGTCTATTAAACAACGACTGCATCAAAACTACAATATCTGCGTAGCTCTGATAACGCACATTATGCATGTACGTAACATGATTAACAAAAACATTATTATTTGCAATAAAGAAACGCCAACGTAAGGAAAATATTTTGTTTCTTTACGACAGGGGCTGTTCTTTAAGGAAATACTAAGGAACCGGGGGATGGGGCATAGGTGGGAGGGGTGGGGGTTCGGGCCTGGAATTCTTTTTCTTCCGCGACCCGAGCCTGTCTTTTCATTCACGTTGTTTCGAAGCGTACAAACACATTTACCCTGGTCCTAGCTATTTTTTTTTTTTTTTTTTTTTTTGCGGGCAAAAGAGGGTCCCTTTTTTATTTCACAAAATCTTCCCGCCCTCTCCCTTTCCCACCCTACGCCACACCCTTCCACCACAAAAACTCGAATGGTCGCTCCCTTATTACTTCCAAAATAGGGGCTATTCTTAACCCAGCGGCCTATGACATTTTTATTATATACAAAGTCATGAAAGATAGAGAATTATTAATGAAATAAAATGCATATTTCGAAAAGTTATATTATTTTTCACTAGTGAAAATATAAAACTTATATTTTCACTCCTCTGAGCAGTGAAAAATATAAGGTCTATAATTACTTTTTTTCTTATTTACATTAATGGTCATTATGCACGAGTGAAAATTTGAATGTTTTCATTACACGGGATGAAATTTTTTATGGTATTCACTGAAAAAGGGTAAATTTTCTTTTTATTTTATTGTTTACAGGCCAATGCGCGTTTCTGACGTCATAACTAACGTCACCAAACAAAACATGAACGTCACGGCGTCGACGCTCAGTGCTTAACATGTAAAACGCTGGTGAAAACAAAAAACAAAAAGTTTCGGCAAATCAAAATAATTTTGATACGAACATGTTCCTTACCGGCATTCTAATGTTATGCGGTTCTTATATGTCACCGCTAAGGGACAAAACTGTGCGTCAGACTTCCCCTTGCAAATGCAAGATTTGCATCTCTTCTATCGAAAGTGATGTATATAATAAGAAGAAAATTCAAATGTTTGTCGTGAATATGACTTTTATTTCATCGAGTGAAGTGAAAAAAATGTATATTTTATGAGTGCCGAAGATGAAATAAAAGTCATATTCACTCCAAACATTTGAATATCCTCTATATACAATGTCGTTCGCATTAACGTCGATGCAATATCATGGCATTGCATCGTTGATGCGATATTGACTCAACATTGAGTGCCCGCACGCTAGGGAGAATCTTTTAAATTTTTTCCTAGGTCGGTGTGCGTAAAATAATTCCGTGCTGGCTACGCAACTGATCTGTACCTTTAAAATCAA